>CAJQZJ010031585.1:4914831-4935098 GCA_907164525.1 Lophiomys imhausi
AAAAAAAAAAAAAAAAAAAAAAAAAAAAAAAAAAAAAAAAAAAAAAACCAAAAAGAAGGAAGAAAAAGAAAAAAAAGAGGATCCATCCTTCTCTATGATAAGGTGTATATAATCGTTTCTTAAGATTTAGTTTTTTAGCCGGGCGGTGGTGGCGCACGCCTTTAATCCCAGCACTTGGGAGGCAGAGGCAGGCGGATCTTTGTGAGTTCGAGGCCAGCCTGGTCTACAAAGTGAGTCCAGGACAGCCAGAGATATTCAGAGAAACCCTGCTCGAAAAACCAAAAAAAAAAAAAAAAAGATTTAGTTTTTTATTCTGCATGTGTGTGTTCTTGGTTTGTATACTTGTGTCTTCAGGTGCCCCCAGAGTCCAGAAGAGAGCACTGGATTCCCTGCGTCTGGAATGTGGTTGTGAACCTCCTTGGATGCTGTGAAGCAAACGTAGGTCCATTGGTAGATCAGTACTTCCTCAGAGTATCTCTGATAATAAACTGCAGAGACATCTCTCCAGTCCCTGCAATTCTTCATATGCAATTAATATGTCACAGACACATGTTAGAAGCCTTTTCTTTTTCCTCTTTCCGTAATGGGTTTTGTGTAGCCTAAACTGGCCTTTAATTTATTGTATAGCAGAGATGACTTTGAACTTCTGCTCAAATGTTCATTTCAACACCAATATATTGCATGGAACATGGTAAAAAAGGTTTGTGGACTCACACATGAACTTTGAAACTTAATAACTGAGAATTTATCATTGCTTTGGTAACTGCTTTTCAACTCACTTTCCTCATCAGAAATGTAGGGATAATAATACTTATCGCACAGTTTTCAGAAGGCTTGCATGACTCCATTTATGAAATGCCCTTAGATAAGAGGAGTGAACTAGAGAGTAAAGGGGGCTTAAAAGATTAATCAACCAACTGCAATAAGATGGACCAAGAGGCGTGTCCATAAAATACAGGATGTAAACTTGTCGGGGGAACCCTGATTGAAATAGGGCAATTGGAAAAAATACAATGAGACAAATGGCAAAGTTTCAATATTGACTTGTGTCTTAGGGTTTTTATTGCTGCAACAAAACACCATGCTGCAACAAAAAGCAAACTGAAGAGGAAAGGGTTTATTCAGCTTACATATCCACATTGATCATCACTGAAGGAAGTCAGGACAGGAGTTCAAGTGGGGCAGGAACCTGGAGGCAGGAGCTGATAGAGGGGTACTGCTTACTTTTCAGCTTGGCTTGCTCAGCTCACTTTCTTATAGAACCTGGGACCACCAGCCCAGGGATGGCACCACCCACAATGGACTGGGCCCTCCCCCATTGATCACTAATTAAGAAAATGCCTTACAGCTGGATCTCATGGAGCCATTTCCTCGACTGAGGCTCCTTCCTCTCTAATGACTCTAGTTTGTATCAGTTGACACACAAAATTAGCCAGTATAATTTGGTAATATGAAGAATTCAAATTTCAATGTAGCCTTGGCTAACCCTGAACTCACAGGTATCTGCCTGCCTCTCACATGCAGTCAATAGAGAGGTGTGTGCTATCACATGTTGCTTAGTTTCAAAATTTATTACATTTTAAATTCCTTAAGGGAGTGAGGCATGATAGCACATACTTCTAAACCCCAGCACTTCAGGAAGTAGAGGCAGGAAAAACAGGAGATTAAGAGTATTCTCAGCTTTGTAAGTAGTAAATTTGACATCAGCCTCAAAAAACTCAAAGCTAGATAAATAACTATGTGTGGGGCTGGATAGCTCAGCGATCAAGAGCACATGCATTTCCAGAGGACCTGAGCTCCATTCCCAGTACACATGTTGGACCTGTTAGTCTATCTAGCTCCAGGGGATCTGATACCTCTGGCCTCCGTGGACACCTGCACTCACATGCACATATCCACACATGAACACACACACACAACTTAAAATAGGTCTTTTTTTTGTTTTTTGTTTTTTTTTTTTTTTGGTTTTTCGAGACAGGGTTTCTCTGTGTAACAGCCCTGGCTGTCCTGGACTTGGTTTGTAGACCAGGCTGGCCTTGAACTCACAGAGATCCGCCTGCCTCTGCCTCCCAAGTGCTGGGATTAAAGGCGTGCGCCACCACGCCCGGCTTAGGTCTTTTTTTTTAAAAGCGTGTTGTGTGTGAGAGAGAGACTGACAGCATGTTTGTTAGTAGTGGGGGAATTGAGCATGCACATGACACTGCTTGCATGTGGAGTTAGAGAACAGCTTTCTGGAACAGGGTCTCTTCTTCCACCTTGTTGGGGATGATGTTTCCTTTTTACTGCTGTGAAGCATACATCGTCAGGGCTAGTTAGCTTGCAAACTCTGTAGGATTCTCTTGTCCCTGACGGTAGGAGTGCTGAGATTACAAAGCCACACCATTGCACAGCCTCCCTACACATGGTGGGAGAGGAGGACGTGGTGGAGGAGGAGGGGGAGGTGGTGGAGGAGGAGGGGGAGGTGGTGGAGGAGGAGGGGGCAGAGGGGCGGTGGCAGCGAAGCAGGGTTCTGGGGATAGAACTCAAGTCCACATGTGTGGACAGCAAACACTCTTACTTGCTAGGAATTCTTCATTATGTTGGGTTTTGTTTGTTTTGTTTTGAGACAGTGTTTCATTATGTAGCCTTTACTAACCCAAAATTCAGTAGGCAGCCCAAAAGCTATCCAGACAATAGAATAGGTCTTAAGGAAAAATGTGTCAGTGAAATTCTATTATTTTTTTGTTTTGTTTTTGTTTTTCGAGACAGGATTTCTCTGTGTAACAGCTCTGACTGTCCCGAACTCACTTTGTAGACCAGGCTAGCCTCTGCCTCCCAAGTGCTGGAATTAAAGGCGTGCGCCACCACCGCCTGGCGAAATTCTATTATTTTAAAAAGATTTTTTTAGCCGGGCGTGGTGGTGCACACCTTTAATCCCAGCACTCGGGAGCCAGAGGCTAGCCTGGTCTACAAAGTGAGTCCGGGACAGCCAGGGCTACACAGAGAAACGCTGTCTCAAAAAAGAAAAAAAAAAAAAGGATTTTTGTTGTTAGAGATGTGTATCGGAGTACTTAAGCTTCAAATCTGTCTCAAAATAATCAAGTGATCAAGCAGAAAAGTACACATGACCAATCCAATATTGGCCAAATATTGCTTATTACAATGTAAATGTGTGTGTGTGTGTGTGTGTGTGTGTGTGTGTTATTCTCAGGCTGAAAAGGTGGTTAAGGGTGAGTACTGCCTTACAGTGGACTCAGTTGGGTTCCCAGCATTCAAGTCCAGCCTCAACAGCCACCTGTAACACCAGCCCCAGGAGGTCTGGATTCTCTCTTCTGGCTGCTGAGAGCACCTGCAGTCAGTCATACATATACAAGACTAAAAATAAAGTTAGGGCTGGAGAGATGGCTTTTGCTGCTATTGCAGGGGACCCCAGGTTCTAGCACTGATCACAACGCCCTGTAACTCCCAGTTGGCAGGGGACCTAACTCCCTCTTTCTGACCTCTGCTAGCTCCTGCATGCACATAACGGTAATACACACACATACACACACACACACAAAATAAATATTAATAAAATAAAAGTTTAAGATGTAATTCTCTCTACTTTCGTGTTTGAAATTTTACAACAGCTTTTTAAAAAATACTGCAAAAAAATGCTGAACATGCCAGGCGTGGTGGTTCGAGGCCAGCCTGGTCTACAAAAGCAGTCCAGGACAGCCAGGGTTATTATACAGAGAAACCCAGTCGGGGGGGGGGGGGGGGGACCAGAAAAAAAAATGCTGAACATAAGGTGTTTACTATCATGTTTTGTGTATGTACTCTTGCCTAGTATCTGCACTTTTCATTTGCATTACTGGTTTTGACGAATCAAATTCAGAGAACAAATTTTTCATCTATTTTACAAAGGCCTTAAGAAATTACCCAGCTCCGCTCTTTAGGTCCGTCTAGCAACCCTTGGTCAACTACAAGGGGTAGCCTGCAGTCACCAGACTCCGGGTTCCTGTTGCCTTTAGTGACTGTCATCTGTGGGGCTACACGAAACCAAAATACAAATGATTCATCTATATGTTCATGAGGCACAATGTGAGTTCCTATTTGCACATCAGAAAGAAAAGAGGGGAAAAAAAAAAACCTGCCACTCAATAGTCCCTGTAATAAGGAACACAAGGGATTAAATGATAAAAGTTTTCTGCGTAGTTGAAATCTCCTTGACGTGACTTTTTTCCTTTTGCATTCGTTTTATATCGTGGTTTAATTTCTAAACTATGTGGAGAACCGAGGCTCGTAGCGGGGACGTGAGCAGCCGTGTGCAGCGAGGCTGGAGGCGGGAGTCGCACAGCCCGAGAGGCCCAGCCACCGGTCTATTCCACCTTAAGAGGCGCCAGCCTCTCCCCGCTTCGGCAAGCTCTCTGCTCCGCCCACGCCGGTGTCAGCCCTGCCCGGAACGCGGAGGAGTGGAGGGAGGTGAACGGCGGGGAATGGAAAGATCCGCGCGCCCCCAACTGCGCAAATGGCATCCCCGGCTGGGAGCGGAGCGCGAACTCGGGGATGGGTCCGGGAGCCACTGCAGGGCGGACTGGGTCGGAGACCGCGGGGCCATCCCGGGTCGGCGCCAGGGGGCCGAACTTGATCCACGATAGACCCGGGGGGGGCAGCACCGACTGTACAAAGTTGTAGCTTCCCTGCTCCCGGGCGCACCGTGTCAAGGAATTTCCAAAAGAGGGTGCGGGGGAGTGTAGGAGCGGGGAAGAGGTCCTTGCTTCGCCTTCCCCGTGATTGGTGGGGTTCAGGATGGGCTGGGCCCTGAGGTGCTCGAGGATTGGCCGCCTGGGTAGTCTATCACGGGATGACGCAGTAAAGGGTAGCCATTTGAGGAGGAAGTGATTATTTTGGTACAGCCTTCTCCAGCCACTGATTGGTGGAAGTTTGCAGTGATGTAAAACAGAGCATAAAAATGTCCGTAAAGGAAAGGGTTTATTGGCCGGGTTCTCGGGGAGGAATTCTAGGGTGGGCTGTGAAGAGCGAGCCGACACAGTGTTTGTAGGGAAGGACCAAATGAGTTGACACCCGGAAATGAGTTAGGAAGGGAACTCCGGGAAAGCGAGGGGAAGCGGACTCACCTACTTTGCCCTCTCACAAGGTCATTTCCTGCGTGGGATCGATAGTTTCCTGTTTACTTACTCCACTGGCGGGAGCTTGTACGCTGGCTTCCTGGAGTATACCCGATATTCACTCTTAACTTTTGAGCCCAGACTTCCCTTTTACTCACGGTACCGAGAATGAATGAGATGGAGAAAAGGAAAAACATGGAGTTTATCTCTGGGTAGAGAGAGAACGAAAATAGATTGGGGCTGGAGATAGAGTGCACACAAGCAGGAAGACCTGAGATGGATCCTCGACAAAATTTAAGGGTGGTGGCGCACCCCTGTGATCCCAGCATTTGGAGAGGTGAAAGCATGATGTTCAGAGGTTCAAAGTCATCCTGGACCTCATCGAGAGTTAGAAGCAAGTCTGGACTAAATTTGACGCTGTGTGGGTGATGGATGGCAGTGAAGAACTGGAAACAACCTAGCTTGGTGACTCACGCCTTTAATCCTGGCACTTGGGAAACAGGCAGGGAAATCTCTGAATTTGAGGCTAGCCTGCTCTACATAGCGAGTTCCAGGACAGCTAACTTACACACACACACACACACACACACACACACACACACACACACACGCAAACTTTTCTGCATAAGCTGGCACTTTACCCTCTTGTGTCAAGGGACAGGCTGTGAATACACGGTAGGTGTCGATCCCCTGCTGAAGTGAGAAAACAAAGTACGAGAGGAAAATATTCCTTTTTAAAAAAAATTATTTCAGCCGGGCGGTGGTGGCGCACGCCTTTAATCCCAGCACTTGGGAGGCAGAGGCTGGCGGATCTCTGTGAGTTCGAGGCCAGCCTGGTCTACAAAGCGAGTCCAGGACAGCCAGGGCTGTTATACAGAGAAACCCTGTCTCGAAAAACCAAAAAAAAAAAAAAAAATTATTTCCAGGACAGCCAGGGCTACACAGAGAAACCCTGTCTCAAAGAACCAAAAAAAAAAAAATGATTTTTATTTTATGTTCACTGGTATTTTGCCTTCATGTATGTGTGAGAGTCTAAGAGCTTGGAGTTACAGACAGTTGTGAACTGCCATGTGTGTGCTGGGATTTGAACCCGGGTCCTCTGGAAGAGCAGTCAGTGCTCTTAACCACTGAGCCATCTCTCCAGCCCTAGGAAAATAGTCTTAAAGGTATCTTATGGCACTCCTCCACCCCCTTTTAAATTTTCATTTAACCACCTGGGTTAATTCAGCTATAACTTCAGAAATGGGTCTCCTGGGAAGACGCTACTGGCTTGTTTTTGTGGAAACAGTATCATGTAGCCCACCAGTCTGATCTCACTGTGTTGGGGAGGCTGTGTAGTTAAGGTACCACCTCCCTATTCCTGGGGATTACAGGCCTGTACCACAGTGCCATGTTTATGAAGTGCTGGGGATGAAACTCAAGACTTCGTGTGGTTAGGCAAGCACTTGACCAGTTTGCTCCATACGATTTGGGTTTCAGGTTTTTTGTTTGTTTGTTTGTTTTTAAAGATTTATTTATTATGTATACAGTGTTCTGTCTGCAGGTATATCGGCAGGCCAGAAGAGGGCACCAGATTTCATTGTAGATGGTTGTGAGCCACCATGTGGTTGCTGGGAATTGAACTCATGACCTCTGGAAGAGCAGCCAGTGCTCTTAACCGCTGAGCCATCTCTCCAGCCCTTTTGTTTGTTTTTTAATGTGCATTGGTGTTTTGACTGCATGTATGTCCGTGTGAGAGTGCCAGATCTACTGGAACAGGAGTTACAGTTGTGAGCTGCCATGTGGGTGCTGGGAATTGAACCTGGGTCCTCTGGAAGAACAGTCAGTGCTCTTAACTGCTGAGGCATCTCTCCAGCCCAGGTTTCAGTTTTCTTAATACCCAGGGGCCTTTAAAACTTGAAGCAAAATTGCTCCTTAAAGCTACTTTCCTGAAAAATAGAAGTCACAATATTATGAAGAAGCTGTTGTCTACAGCCAGTAGGTGAAAAATAAACATGTTTATCCTACAACCTGAGTGAGGACAGAGGCTAGAAAGAACTTACTATTTGAGAATATTGAGAAAAATATCCATGCTGTGTTAACATGAAGTCATTTGCCTCCCAGCACAGATATCCACTTTTTTTTTCCTGGTCCACAGTTTTCTTAGAACTAAATTTCAGTGCATGCTTTAACATTGTCTAAAACTTCAAAATAGAACTAGGGGCATAGTTCAGTGGTACAGCACCTGGCTAACCTGAGTAAATAGCCTGGACAGTCCCAAACATCACAAACCAATAATAATGAGTAAATATCCGCATGTCACAGAAATATACTTCATCACTCCTCTCTCCATAGAACACCTCAAGAGCTATACCTCAAGAGTCTACAATTGACATTTTCTACTTATCTAAAGGGATCTGATATTTGCACAGTTCTTCTAGAATCTTCTAGACCCATGTGGTTTCAAGGCTCTATACTGAGACTGAGGTAGTTAGCTCCTTCACTAAAGTGCTTGCCTCAAAAACATGAAGTTCTGAGTTTGATACCAGAACCAAAAACATGAAGTTCTGAGTTTGATACCAGAACCCACATTAAAAGCCAGGCAAGAGCTGGGTATGATGGCACATGCCTTTAATCCCAGCACTTGGGAGGCAGAGGCAAGTGGATCACTGTGAGTTCGAGGCCAGCCTGGTCTATAAAGCGAGTCCAGGACAGCCAGGGCTACACAGAGAAACTCAGTCTTGAAAAACAAAAAACAGGCAAGATAGTGAGTGCTAGCAATCTCAGTGCAGGGAGGCAAAGGAAGGAGAATGGTCAGCCAGTGAGCCTTAGGGCCATCGAGACACCACATTTCAAAGGAGGTGAAGTAGGTGGCATTTGTGAGGATGATACCTAAGGATGATTTCTGGCCTCCACATGGGCACACATACATACAAGTGCATCCTCACAAACATGCACACACACATGTACATGCATTACAAAACAACTAGAGTACAGACCATACTTTTGTTTAGCATCATTATGAAAGTAGTTTAGAAGCATAGTTTGTTATTTGTGATACCAAAATTATCATGGGGAAATAGTTATGAGACTATAGATAATTATAGCACATGTTTATAGCAAAAGGAGATAAAATGCTGGATTTTTCAAGAATTTTAAGAATTCCTTAAAAAAAAAAAAAGATTTTATTTATTATGTATACAATGTTCTGTCTGCAGGTATACCTGCAGGCCAGAAGAGGGCACCTGATTTCATTATAGATGGTTGTGAGCCACCATGTGATTCTGGGAATTGAACTCAGGACCTCTGGAAGAGCAATCAGTGCTCTTAACCTCTGAGCCATTTCTCCAGCCCAAGAATACTTTTAATTAATTAAATAAACCATGCAAAACCAAAAACCTCTTTTTGGTTAGTTACAAATAAACTTAATGTGATCAATTTCCTTTTTTTTTTTTTTTTTTTTTTTTGGTTTGTTTGTTTTTTCAAGACAGGGTTTCTCTGTGTGTACTTTTGGCTGTCCTGGAACTCATTCTGTAGACCAGGCTGGCCTCAAACTCACAGAGATCTGCCTGCCTCTGCCTCTTGAGTGCAGGCATTAAAGGTGTGCACTACCACCACCACCTGGCAATCATTTTTCTTTTTATCATACCCAATAACCAAAATAAATACTTTTGGAAATGTCAGGGGCCAGAGGAGTTAACAGTTCAGAGTCAAGAACCAAGTCTAAGAAGACTGTTCCTAATCACAAATCCAAATCCACTGACATGGTACTGTTTCATCCTCTGTGGAAGCTAGCCCCATGGTCTTGAGCATGCTAGACAAGCATTCTACCACTCAGTTACACCCTTAGCCCACATACGGTACCTTGATGAGAATGTGAGATCTTGGGCTAGAGAGATAGCTCAGTGGTTAAGAATAAGAGACCTGGGTTCAGTTCCCAGCACCCACATGACAATTTACAACTGTAGTGCCAGTTCCAGTGGATTTGATGCTCTCTTCTGGCCTGTGTGGACATTCATGTGGTGCACAGACATACATGCAAACAAAGCACCCATACACATAAAAATAAATTTTAAAAAGAAGACAAAGGACTTGAGATTTTGAGTCTAGTAGAATCTTGGACTTTAGGGAAATCTTTGGTGCCCTGAAGCCTGGCTCCCGCTTCTTCTGAAACAATAATAATTGCCAATTTCTTTTACATCTGGAGACCCAAAAGCCAGCTACAAGACCTCAAAAGCCTAGGGATAGAAGAAGGGCTGGAGCCAGGCATGGTAGCACATGTCTTTAATCTCAACACATGGGAGGCAGAGGCAGGTGGATCTCTGTGAGTTCAACACCAGTCTGGTCTACAAATAAGAGTCCAGGAGAGCCAGGGCTGTTACACAGAGAAACCCTGTCTCAAAAAACAAAAACAAAACAAAAGGCCTGAAAAAAAAAAGTGAGGCAGTGGTGGCACCTGCCTTTGATCCCATCACTTAGGAGAGGCAGGCAGATCTCTGAATTGAGGCCAGCCTGGTCTACTTGAGTTCCAAGACAGCCAGGGCTACATAGAGAAACCCTTATTTAAAAAAAAAAAAAAGACTGCATTGAGTGTTTTTTGTTGTTGTTGTTTTGTGTGCTTTGTGTGTTTTTTGTTTTTGTTTCGAGACAGGGTTTCTCTGTGTAGCCCTGGCTGTCCTGGCCTCACTTTTGTAGACCAGGCTGTCCTTGAACTCACAGAGATCCACCTGCCTCTGCCTACCGAGTGCTGGTATTAAAGCTGTGCACCACCATGCCCGGCTGCATTGAGTGTTTATGGGGAGACATGTGAGGGAGTTTGTTCAGCTCATTACATTTGGCAAAGTAGGTTGCAATGAATAGAAAGGGGCTTATGTAGAAAAAGTTTTTTGTTTTTTGTTTTTTTTTTTTTTTTTTTTTGGTTTTTTGAGACAGGGTTTCTCTGCCTGGCTGTCCTGGACTCACTTTGTAGACCAGGCTGGCCTCGAACTCACAAAGATCCGCCTGCCTCTGCCTCCCCAAGTGCTGGGATTAAAGGCGTGCGCCACCACTGCCCGGCTTTAGAAAAAGTTTTTAACATGAGAATTTACAAAATTTCTGGAAGTGCTGTGGCATCTTAGAAATGGCCACAGAATTCAACTACTAAGGTCATCTCCCCGGGGAAACCTCAAAAGGGTGAGGAACCGTGTGGTGTTTCTGACATTGTTAACTTGGTGGACACACTGAGTTGTGCTATGATCCAGGAATCAGAAAGCTACTTTTTTTTTTTTTTTTTTGGTTTTTCGAGACAGGGTTTCTCTGTGTAGCCCTGGCTGTCCTGGACTCGCTTTGTAGACCAGGCTGGCCTCGAACTCACAGTGATCTGCCTGCCTCTGCCTCCCAAGTGCTGGGATTAAAGGCGTGCGCCACCACCGCCTGGCCAGAAAGCTACTTTTGTTGCTAACACTGCCTTGACGGCCAACTGTGCTCAAGGAGCAAAAGTGATTATGGTCCCTGGAACGCTAGACTAAAGCTAGCAGTGTTCTGTGACCATGCTGCTAGCAACAGGTGTCTTATTTTACATCCTCCCATGTCTGTTAAGTATACTGATTATTGGTGTTGAAACCTACTTAAGTGTAGCCCCTCTGCAGAGGCCTACTTCAACCTTCAGCATAACTAAGGCTTCTTTGCTGAGGCCTGTTGCAGCTTTTGGCATACCTGCAGCCATTTTTGTCTTCAGTCTCCATCTTAGTCATAAGGTGAAATTAAGTTCAAGTTCTCAGGCTCTGCTTGTCTGACATTATATTTATATATATATTTTATATATATATTATATATATAATATATATATATTAGCTGAGAGTGGTGGCACACGCCTTTAATCCCAGCACTAGGGAGGCAGAGACAGGTGGATCTCTGTGAGTTCAAGGCTAGCCTGGTCTACAAAGTAAGTTCAGAACAGCCAAAGATACACAGAGAAACCCTGTCTCAAAAAATCAAAAAATATGCCGGGCGGTGGTGGCGCACGCCTTTAATCCCAGCACTTGGGAGGCAGAGGCAGGCGGATCTTTGTGAGTTCGAGGCCAGCCTGGTCTACAAAGCGAGTCCAGGACAGCCAGAGATATTCAGAGAAACCCTGTCTCGAAAAACCAAAAAAAAAAAAAAAATAATAAATAAATAAAAAATAAAAATTAGCTTTTGTTAACTGTAACTGCTATGCTTGAATAAATGACATATGCTCTGCTTATACAAAACCACAATACCCTGCCATGTTCCTCTCTCTAGAATGAAGAGGAACTGGAAAGCCACTAAGCCCCCTCCTGCCCCAAATCCCAACCAATCAGCTTAAATTGCTTTGTTTGGCTGCCTAGGCATGACAGACCTGGTGTAGGATTGGTGCTTCTTGCTTGGTTGAACACAACGTACCCGGAATAGAGTTGATTGTTATGATTTTAAAAATTTTTTTCTTCTTATGATTTTTCCTTTAAAACTCACTCTGAGAACAGCTCAGGGACTCAGTCCTGGTTCCCAAATCTAAGACTGGGTTCCCTGACCGGTCAGTTTTGGTTAAGAGTTCAATAAACTTCCATCAATCTGAGCCTGGTTGTCAAGTGGTCAGTGTGGAAGTATTCCTGAACCTATAACAATCGGTTCAATAAACTTCCATCAATCTGAGCCTGGTTGTCAAGTGGTCGGTGTGGAAGTATTCCTGAACCCATAACAATTGGTAGATCATAATTTGTAGCTAAAAGCCCTAGACTTCATTATAATTTCCCCCATATAATTAGGATAATTTTTATTTATTTGTTTTTCGAGACAGGGTTTCTCTGTATAACAGCTCTGGCTGTCCTAGACTCACTTTGTAGACCAGGCTGGCCTCGAACTCACAGATATCCGCCTACCTCTGCTTCCCAAGTGCTGGGATTAAAGGCGTGCGCCACCAATGCCCGGCTAATTTTTTGATATTTTTCAGCACCTGCTTTGTACGAAACGTTGTTTGAGATACTTCAACAACTGGAAAATGCATCAGGCTCTGCCCTACTATCAAAACCAACAGACCCAGGTTGCCCAGGACTAATTCTGTACTTAGTCACGAAGAACCACTCCTCAGTTCCAGAAAAAAATTGAAATAATACATCACCCTATCTCCTGCCTTCGAGAAACATATGAGAGCTCCAATGATGGCACACACCCAGTTCTTGGGTGGTAGAGGCAAGAATGACCTGGAACTCCTGATCATCCTGCCTCTGCCTCAAAAGTACTAGAATCATAAATGTGTGCCCCATACCTGTCCTTTATATTTCTTCTGTCTCAGAAATACTACAGCACTCACTATTCCCCATCTTCCTTTCAGATAAAGCATTCTGAACTTTCCCTAACAATTAGCCACATTATAGGCTGAAGAGGTGGTTTAGAGCACCTATTGCTCTTGAGAGGGGACCCTGATTTGGTTCTCAGCACCCACAAAGGCATTCACAATCTCCTGTAACTCCAGTTCAAGGGGACTCAATGCTTTCTTCTGACATCTTCAGGTTTCTTCATGCATGTGGTGCACATAAATATACTCAGGCATGCACATACACACACACAAATATATATTTTATTCAGCCATATCAGACTGCTCGCAGGCAATGACTCTTATGTTTAGATCACCTCCTGATCTATGCACTCCCCAAAGTCAGAGAGATATCTTTCAAAGCATCCACAGTATTTACTAGTACCTTAGAGCAATGGTTTTAAATGAACGTCCATTGAACTGAAATTGAGAACTTACCTAAATTAATAATTCAGCCTTTTCTCACCTTGATTTAAAAAAGCAAACAAACAAAACTTTCATTTATTATTTATTTTGAAAAAGGGTCTCATTTGTGCAGCCCTGGCTGGCCGGGAGCTTGCAGTATGCACCAGGCTGGCCTCAGACTCAAAGAAGTCTACCTGGCTCTGCTTCCCAAGTGCACAGGACTGCAGGTGCCTATGGAGGCCAGAAGCATTGAAGCCATCGGAGCCTTGTGGAGCTGGAGTTAAACACAGGTTTGAGCCACACAGTAAGGGTGTTAGGAATCAAACTTAAGTCCTCTGCAAGAGCAGAGCATACTGTTAATCACTTGACCATCTCTCTAATTCCCCTAAAACACTTTTGAAGCACAAGGAACCAACAGGAAGGAGACCAAGGAAAGGGGGAGGTGGCAGAAGGAAGGGTAAATCATAATATGTGTTTGGAAAGTCCTAAGGAAACCCATAGTTTTGTATGCTAATTAAAAAATAAACAATAGCCGGGTTTAATCCCAGCACTTGGGAGGCAGAGGCAGGCGGATCTCTGTGAGTTCGAGGCCAGGCTGGTCTACAAAGTGAGTCCAGGACAGCCAGGACTACACAGAGAAACCCTGTCTCCAAAAACCTTAAAAAAATAAATAAATAAAAATAATGAACAAACAACAACAGGGCTCATTATGTGAAGGTGCTTGCTACTAAACCTGAAAACCTGAGTTTACTTCCTAAGACCCATACGATGGGAAAGAAGTGACTCCTGCAAGTCATCCTCTGCACTTCCTACCCATGTCAATGACACCTGTGCACACACCACTCACATAGGAACATAATTTTTTTTCCTTTTTTTTTTTTTTTTTGAGACAAGGTTTCTTTGTGCAACAGCCCTGGGAGTCCTGTACTAACTTTCCAGACCAGGCTGGCCTCCAACTCACAGAGATCTGCCTGCCTCTGCCTTCTTGCCTCCCAAGTGCTGGTATTAAAAGCATGTGCCACCATACCTGGCCATATGTAATCTTTAAGAAAAGAAAAATTATGGGAGCCAGATGTGTTGAACTGGTGAGGGGGCTCCTCGAATCCTGACGGCCAGAGACCACCAATGCCCCCGATTCGCTGTAATAGACAAGAGGTTTATTTAAGCTGACTCGCCAGGGTTCAACTCCCCGGTAGAGGAATGAACCCCGTAAAATGGTTCTCTGGCCCTTTAAATACACAAGCGGCCACAAAAAGGTGGGGGCACCAAGGAGTAGCTTTTTTTAGCCCACCAGGCAACAGCCACAGGTGGTGATAAAGGAACAAAGAGTATGTTAAGTTAGGTGGTGATGCAAGTGGGGAGTGGAGGCGAGGGATCCGAGGGGAGTCTGAACAAACCGGCCAGCTATGCAAGCTTTGTTATTTTCAAGGACTGAGTTCTGTGAAAGGATTCCAGAAGGAGTGAGGTCAGGGTCTCACCACAGAGGAGAAGGCCATGTATTCATTAATTTTTACAGTCTTACAGATGTAGTGGCTCATGTTTTTAAACCCAGCACTCAGAAGGCAGAAGCAGGCGGATCTCTGTGAGTTCGAGGCCAGCCTGGTTTACAAAGCCAGTCCAGGACACCCAGGGCTACACAGAGAAACCCTGTCTCGAAAAAACAAAAAACAAAACAAAACAAAATGGCCAGACAGTGATGGCACATGCTCTTAATCCCAGTACAAGAGGCAGAGTCAAGTGGATCTCTGAGTTCAAGACCAGCCTGGTCTACATATCAAGTTCCAGGACAGCCAGACCTACATAGAGAACCCCTGTCTAGAAAAAAAAGGAAAAAAAAATGGAGGAGGAGGAGGAAGAGGGCTGCAGAGAGGACTCAGCACTTAGGAGCACTTCCTGCTCTTCCAGAGGACCTGAGTGCAGTCCCAGCACCCACTTACCTATGTCAGCTCACAAATGCCTTTGGCTCCAGCTCCATGAGGATCTGAGGACACCTCTCTCCTCTGAAGACACCTACACTCATGCACACACCCCCACTCACACACACACAAACACAAAATTAAAAGTAATTCTAAAGTATAAACTTTAAAATCCTAGCACCAGTTTTCATGATAAAGGTTCAATTTAAAAAAAAAAAAAAAAAAACAGAACAAGCCAGGCGTGGTGGCGCACACCTTTGATCCCAGCACTTGGGAGGCAGAGGCAGGCGGATCATTGTAAGTTCGAGGCCAGCCTGGTCTACAAAGCGAGTCCAGGACAGCCAGAGCTGTTACAAAGAGAAACCCTGTCTGGAAAAAAACAAAAAACAAACAAACAAAACAAAAACAACAAAATGCCTTAAGTGACAAAAAGCACCATAAGATCAACCAAGAATAGATGTTGAGAAGTCTCAGAAAGGAGTTAGATACAAGGTAAGCTGTGGAAGCTGTGTCCCTGATGTTCAGAGTGCCCCTCTGTGGTTAATTCCCCTCAGGCTGCAGATAGGCTCTTCCGCCATATCACGAGCTAAGATACCAGAGCATTTTCAAACACCAACCTCGAAGACCGAAGCTTCATTATACTGCTATTTACACTGTTGTTTTGTCTCCTCCCTGCTTTGTGGCCTTTCTTAGAGAATTGTGAGGGGAAATACCCCCAAAAGGTGATACTTTAGCCTGAGAACGTGCCGCTCACCTCATACTTTAAAAGTAATTTATTCATTTACTTTACATCCTGACCACAGTTTCCCTTCCCTCCTCTCCTCCCAGTCCTTCCCCCATTAAAAACTTTAAAAAAAAAAAATCCATGATGGAGAATCCACCATGATGCCCACCGGCTCTCCAGTTACCTCACTAATGTGGCAGCCCACCCCAGACTCTTTGGAGTGCCTGCCTGCTTTGCTAGATAAATTTCTGCTTAAATTGTATATGCATCTTGACTGAGTTCTGTCAAGAACACAACAACCAAGGCTGTGAGACGATTCAACAGGAAAAGGCACCTACCGCCCTGCCTGATAACCCCAGTTCAATGCTCATACGGTAAGAGGAGAAAATCAACTTCCACAAGATGCTCTCCAACCTCCAATCTTGCCTCTCCCATAAATGCAATAAATTAAAAAATAATAAGAGCCAAGGGACTGGAGAAATGGCTTAGCAGTTAAGAGCACTGGCTGTTCTTCCAGAGGACTCAGGTTCAATCCCAGCAGCCACATGGAGGCTCACAACTTTCTGTAACTCCAATTCCAGGGGATCTGGCAACCTCACACAGACGTACATGCAGGTGAAATGTCAATCCACATAAAAATAAATAAATCTTTTTAAAAAAAGCCAAGAACCCATCAGTGGTGGAGCATGCCTTTAGTCCTAGCACTTGAGAGCAGAGGCAGATGGATCTCTGTGTGTTTGAGGTCAGCCTAGTCTAATGCTACACAGAGAGACCCTGTCTTCAACACAAAAAAAGAGCCAAGAACAAACATTTGGGGGGGGATTATATGTGATGTCTGTTGAATGTTTATGAGACAGAATTGCTGAGTGACTTGTAGGATATTTGATCACATCATGAACCCCAAGATTGTGAACTGTAAAAACCTGTTTCTAATTGTGAGATGGCTCAGCCTTTGATCCCAGAGCTTTCTGTTTACTGTGAACAAGCACTGTGCTGTGGCTCAGCCCTAGCACACACCTTTAATCCAAGAGCTAAATAAAGTCAACCGTAGGTCAAGAGGTGGGGCAAGCAACCAGCTGACGGGAAATGAACATAAGTAAATAAAAAGGAGGGACATTGAGCTGAAGGGTATTTAAGACAGCGTGGAGAAAGAGAAAGGGCTTTTTCCTTCTGAGATGTCAGCTCAGAAAAGTCAGCCGCATGAGCTAGCAGGTGTTTTCCATCTGGGACGTCAGTGGAGTAGGAAGGTCAGCTAAGTAGGAACATTAGCTGGCTTCTCTCTCTTTTTTTTTTTTTTTTCAAGACAGGGTCTCTCTGTGTAATAGCCCTGGCTGGCCTGGACTCACTTTTGTAGACCAGGCTGGCCTCGAACTCACAGAGATCCGCCTGCCTCTGCCTCCCGAGTGCTGGGATTAAAGGCATGCGCCGGGCTGGAGAGGTGGCTCAGAGGTTAAGAGCACTGGCTGTTCTTCCCAAGGTCCTGAGTTCAATTCCCAGCAACCACATGGTGGCTCACAGCCATCTACACTGAGATCTGCCCGGGCATATATGTAGAGCAAATACTGTATACATAATAAATAAACAAACAAACAAACAAATAAATAAATAAATGTTTAGCCGGGCGGTGGTGGCGCACGCCTTTAATCCCAGAACTTGGGAGGCAGAGGCAGGCGGATCTTTGTGAGTTCGAGGCCAGCCTGGTCTACAAAGCGAGTCCAGGACAGCCAGAGATATTCAGAGAAACCCTGTCTCGAAAAACCAAAAAAAAAAAAGGCATGCGCCACCACTCCCGGCTCAGGTTGGTCTTACTCTGCCTTTCTGAGCTAGCAAGTTTTCACCCCAGCATCTGGCTCCTGAGTCTTCATTGGTAAAATCAAATGACTGGGATTTTACATATTTTTTTTTGTGAACAACAAACCTACATTCTGTTTAGATAAATACTGCCAGTTTTCCAAAGTGGTTTTTTTTGGGGGGGAGGGGCATTTATCCATTTATATACTCATTAACAGTGTGTGAACAGCCGGGCGGTGGTGGCGCACGCCTTTAATCCCAGCACTTGGGAGGCAGAGGCAGGCGGATCTTTGTAAGTTCGAGGCCAGCCTGGTCTACAAAGCGAGTCCAGGACAGCCAGAGATATTCAGAGAAACCCTGTCTCGAAAAACCAAAAAAAAAAAAAAAAAAAAAAAAAAACAGTGTGTGAACTAGATGTGGTGGTTCACGCCTAAAATCCAGCACTTGAGACTGAGGCAGAGGACTACTACTAGTTCAAGGCTAGTCTGTGAGACCCTGTCTGAAAAAGCCAAAACCAGGGCTGGAGGGATATATAAGTGGTTAAGAGCACTGGTTGCTTTTCCAAAGGACCCTGGTTCAAACTCCAGCACCCACATGGCAATTTGAACCTGTAATGGCCAGTTGTGTTGGCCCATGTCTTTAATCCCAGCACTTGGGAGGCAGAGGCAGGCAGATCTCTGTGAGTTTGAGGCCAGCCTGGTCCACAGGGTGAGTTCCAGCATAACCAGGACTACACAGAGAAACCCTGTCTCAAAAAAAAAAGATTTGGTGGGTTTTCCTATTCAGGAATTGGTGGGTTTCTGTGGGAAGCTCAGGGATTTGTGGGATTCTGTTTCTTGGCCCTGGTCTTGGGGTGAAGTCAGGATCAGGGTGTTTTTTCCTTTGGCCCTTTTGCCCTACAGGATGAGGAAGAATTTAAGGCACGCCTCAACGACACAGCGACTTTGGGACCACCCCGTCTTAAAAAAAAAAAAAAGTCAGCCGGGCAGTGGTGGTGCACGCCTTTAATCCCAGCACTTGGGAGGCAGAGGCAGGTGGATCTCTGTGAGTTCGAGGCCAGCCTGGTCTACAAAGTGAGTCCAGGACAGCTAGAGCTGTTATACAGAGAAACCCTGTCTTGAAAAACAAACAAAAACAAACAAACAAAACAAAAAAGTCAAAATAACGTATTAAAGTTCTAGTCTCCTTCTCTGCTGCTTGGCATCCCCTTGTTTCAGCCTTCTGATGCATGTCTACTGGGATATATTGCTTTAATTTGAAGTTCCCTAGCGATTTACTCAGTTGCACACCTTTGCACTTGCGGGTTTATTCCGTGTAATACCTTTTTTGAGAAGTGCAATTCCGATCTTTATAAAAACCCTGCCAGCCCCTGCTCCACATACCCCTCAAAGCCTCGTTTTCTCTCTCTCTCTCTCTCTCTCTCTCTCTCTCTCTCTCTCTCTCTCTCTCTCTGCCTGGGTCCCACAGTCATTGCAAACCTGATCTTCCGCCTCCCAAACCTATTCTGTGGTCTGCTGAGTATTACCACACACACCAACTGGGCAGCAGACCTTTATGATACCGAAGCGCCAAACCCGCAGAGTGCTTTCAGAGACGAAGGGGAACCCATGGGCTGTGCAGGGGCTCCCGAGAGCCTTGCACCGGGGCCTCTGTGCGGAGTCACTGGGGGAGGGGGTGGAGGCGCGAGGGGCTCCGGTATCTCTTAAAGCAGCAATGTCAGCACCCTCTTAAGAGCGGAGCGGAGGATGGTGGGGCCCAAAACGGTTACCCCGTGAAGGCTTGGGGCGCTGATACGATCGGGGACCCCAGAGAGCGGCTGATCGGTTGGTGGCCAAGCGAGGAGGAGGGCGCTGACCGCCCGCCGCCCCAGAGGGGACCCTTGCCTCCCCGGTAAGTGGAGCGTGAGGGGCAGACGCAGCGAGCAGCGGGCGCCAGGCACGTTTTCCTCCGTCAACGGATCTTTCGGAACGGAAAGCCGGCGGGCGACGGCGCGGGGCTAACGGCTGCGGCGGTGGCGGTGGCGGCGGTGCTGTCACTCCGTTGCGGCGCCCCGGAGCAAACCGGGGCCGCGACGCGGGCGGTTGGGCGGAGCTTGGCGCCAAGCAGCTGCAGGGATGGTGGGTGAGAGGCGGGAGGTCGCGGTGGGTGGAGGGTGCTCGGGGTTGCCCCGGTTGGTGTTCACTGAACACCTACTTCGTCCCAGGGCCCTCAGCCAAGCACATGGTCAAACGCCCCGCCCTCCTGGACCTTACATCCTAGCCCGGACAGAAGTGGGGTAGAGCATAGATCATAGTCATGTAGTCATAGCGGGAAATCTTTGTAAGTGAGGATGGAAACCACAGCCTTGGTCATGCCAGGAAAGGAGCTACAGCGCTGAGCTACATCCTCAGTCTTGTTGCTTTTTGAGACAGGGGCTCTCTGTGGCCTTGAACTCCCCCTTGTAGCCCACGCCGAAGTGGAACATTAGATCCTCCTGCATCAGCCTCCGGAGTACCTAGAATTACAGGTCCGTGCCATAGGTCCTGTAAATCTTCTCAAGGGAAATGTAATCGGGTAAAGGAATTAGGACCGGACTGTATAGAAGTTTACTGACCTACCCATCAAGTGATTTATTCCATGTTTGAGAAAGGATGAAAAGCCAACTGCCCTGGACCAAATAGTATTAGTGTCTCCCAGTTTAATACATTGGCATGGAGAGTTATTCTGAGTTAATCATTTTAACATTTTTCTTTTCATGAAGTACTAGGGATTGAGCACACACTAGGCCTGTGTTCCCCTGCTTAACTATAGCTCTACCTCCCCCCCCCCCCCCCCTTTTTTTTTTTCTGTTAGTTTTGAGACAGGACCTCACCACATTGCTTAGGCTGGCCTTGACCATTTATGATCCTCTTCCCTTCCCTAAATGTTTATTTTTCACATCTCAGGTGTTATTCATTCAGTGTGTATGTATGTGTGTGTGTATGTGTGTATGTATGTGTGTGTGTATGTGTGTGTGTATGTGTGTGTATGTGTGTGTATGTATGTGTGTATGTATGTGTGTGTATGTATGT
>CAJQZJ010031585.1:4935108-4960143 GCA_907164525.1 Lophiomys imhausi
TGTATGTGTGTGTATGTATGTGTGTATGTATGTGTGTGTATGTATGTGTGTGTATGTGTGCGTATGTATGTGTGTGTATGTGTGTGTATGTATGTGTGTGTGTGTATGTGTATGTATGTGTGTATGTGTATGTGTGTGTATGTATGTGTGTGTATGTATGTGTGTGTGTGTCCGTGTCACTTGTAGGATTTGGTTCCTTCTGTCCACTACTGGATTCCAGGGATCTGATTCAGGTTGTCAGTCTTGGTGGGAACCACCTTTACCCATTGAACTATCTTGCTGGTCCCAGCGCCTCACTTTTAAAGAAAAGTATACTTATTTGAATTTAAAGAGTAGTGTTGGGTTTTTTTTTTTTTTGCTTTTCCAAAATGAGAGTGACACAGAAGATAAGAGGTAGTTCTCAGGAGACAGAGATAAGAGCAATATAAGGAAGGCGGAAGAAGATAAGAAAAGGCAAAAAAGATGGTGGGGCTGGAGAGATGGCTCAGTGCTTTAAGAGCACTGGCTGAGCTGGGCGTGGTGATCCATGCCTTTAATCCCAGCACTCGGGAGGCAGAGGCAGGTGGATCTCTGTAGACCAACCTGGTCTACAAAGTGAGTCTAGGACAGCCAAGGATACACAGAGAAACCCTGTCTTGAAAAACAAACAAAACAAAAGAGCACTGGCTGTTCTTCCAAAAGACCAGGGTTCAAATCCCAGCACCCACATGGTAGTTCACAGCTGTCTGTAACTGCCGGGCATGGTGGTGCATGCCTTTAATCCCAGCACTGGGAGGCAGAGGCAGGCAGATCTCTGTGAGTTAAAAGCTAGCCTGGTCTACAGAGTGAGTCCAGGACAGCCATGGATACACAGAGAAACCCTGTCTCAAAAAAAAAAAGAATGGAAAGGAAAAGCAAAAAAAAAAAAGTGTGTGTCATATGCCTTCAGTCCCAGCCCTCTGGAAGCTGAAGCCACAGGGGCTGCATAACTAGCCTACACACCCCCTAAAGCAAAGGAAGGAAGAGGAGGAAGAATGGAGAGGGTGAGAGAGTCAAAGGGACAGTGTGCCCTAAATTTCCAACCAAACTACTATTTTCACTTACTTAGTCTCAGCTGACCGTCGAGGCCAGCCATTCAGGTAAGGAGGAGGGTGGAGGAAGCAGATGTTATGTTGGCAGACGGCTAATTGGGGTCACAATTTCTGCCTGCTTCCACTCAGCGAAATGATCTGAGCAAAGGTGAAGGTAAAAGGCAGATGCCTTTTACAATATTTTGTTTTGTTGTAATTGTTTTGGAGACAGAGTCTCACTATGTAGTCCTGGGTGTCCTGAAACTAACTCTGTAGACCAGGCTGGCCTCAAACTCACAAAGATCTACCTTTTTAGTGCTGGGATTAAAGGAGCGTGGCACTGGCTACTTCAAATATTTAAAATCAGTTGTTGTTCAGTGTTTTATTTGGAGTAATTGAAAAACTGGAAGCAACTCATGTTCATCAACAGAAAATGAATGCATAAATAACATATTGCATCCATGTGATAGAATGCTAAAGAAACATTCTGTACTATTGAGGCGTCTGGAGAGGCTATTAAAGCAATATTTTTTTTTGGGGGGGGGGTTTCGAGACAGGGTTTCTCTGTAGCCCTGGCTGTCCTGGACTCACTACTCACTTTGTAGATCAGGCTGGCTTCGAACTCACAGTGATCCGCCTGCCTCTGCCTCCCGAGTGCTGGGATTAAAGGCGTGCGCCACCGCCCGGCCGAAGCAATATTTTTTTTAAAAAGAGTTTTCAGTATAACTTTTAAGCAGCAGGGTTAAGAGAAAGAAGACACACCTGAGAGTATGAATGTGGGCTTCTCAAGGGAGAGTCTCCAACCACAGACTATTAATCATATCACAGCACAGCCAAATCTCTAAGTATGCTGTAACTCTTGCATAACTAAATAAGCTGCATTAAATCACAGAATCTGTGAGAGTGGAAAGAGGGCTCAGCAGTTAAGAGCATTTGCTGCTCTTGCAGAGGACCTGGGTTCAGTTCCCAGCACCACATGGTGGCTCACAACCATCTGTGACTCCAGTTCCAGGAGATCTGACACCTTCTTGTGACCTCTTTGGACACCAATCATGCATACAGTAAACATGCAGGCAAGACACTCATATGCATAAAAAATAATATAAACCTTAAAAAAAAAGAATTTGTGTCAGCAAGATCACCTAACTCACTTCCTGCCCATTTTGTAGATGGGGAAACTGCCAGTTGGTAACACAGTAATGGCTCAAAATATAGAGGTTTTTACCATATTCAACTGTCTTTTCTTTCCTCCACCAGGACCCTTCATTTGTAAACCCTCACCCACCTCCAGTCATTGAACAAGGATCCTAGAATTGAGTTAATCTAAGACACCATTAGAATGTATGAGAATTTGTCTCCCACTATCATAGTGCCCAATTGTCCAGGTGCTGTCTCAGGCTCTTCTCTTAGGGAACCTAATTGAATAGAATGAATAACTAATGAACCAATTACAATTTACAGGAAGCTGTGCCTTGAAGAGAAACTTGAAGGGTCAAGTCTTGCTACGATAGCGAGATGGATACCAGTAAACAGAATGTGAGTATTAAAGAATAATGTCAGATATCAAACTGTATGTTACTGTTGATGACCTCAGTGCTTACCGTCTCTCTGAACTTTTCTTGTCTTGATAAGAATGTAAGACATACAAGTGAAGACAGGAGGAACCCTGACTACTTCAGCCTGTAGGAGAGATCTACTGCAGCCAGTAGGCTTAACATATTACCACATTGACCTCCTTATGTAGCTGTGGCTAGCCTGGAACTTCCCTATGTAGGTCAGGCTGGCCTCAGACTCACAGAGATCCATCTGCCTCTGCCTCTCAAGTGCTGAGATTAAAGGTGTGCGCCACCACACCCAGCTTTTCCTTCTTTTCTCATTTGTTTGTTTGGACAGAGTCTCATGTATCCAAGACACGCCCCCAAAGTTTTAAGAATGACCTTGAACTTTTTCTGGTCCTGTTGCCTCCTCATCCAGACCTGGGCCACCATTCGTGCTTGTAGGGAGGAGGTGCTAGCAATTGAATCCAGGGCTTTCTGCTACTAGGCAATCACCCCACCAATACATTTGCCATTCATAGTGTTTTATTTTTTTAAATGACATTTGTGTGAGTGGGTGTGTACCTGCAAGTGTACCAAGGTCTCTGTGTGGAGGTCGGAGGACCACTTGGAGTCTCTTCTCTCCTACCAACTGGGTTTTGGGGACAAACCTGAGTCATCTGGCATAGCAGCAGGTACCTTCGCCTTCTGAGTCACCTGGCTGGTCCACTTTGTAGTTTCAGTACGTGTTATTCAGAGTAACAAGAATGATTAAATGCCCAAGTACTGTGACTCTCATTAAAGGTTGTACACTGTGATTTTGAAGAAATCTTGCACAGGGCCACGATGCCAGGGATGTGAGAAGCAGGGTAGAGCCTTATGTGTGTGTACAACAATAACCAATCTTCCAGGACCAACTCTGATGTGTACGTTAGCCATGTTATTTGCAAAGAACTGTGATAAAAGGCCCATAAAAGGTAAGAAGTAGGGTTCAGTCTTTGGAATGGGTTGGAGCAGGAGAGACACCCTCTGATGACTGACATGTTACCTAAAGTCAAGGACCACAGGTTATATATCGAAAAGGCTTTCCATGAATCTCTTCTCTGGGGATTTGCTGGTTTGTTTGTTTGTTTGCTTTGAGACAGAGTCTCTGTATAGCCCTGGCAGTCCTGGAACTCACTATGTAGACCAGGGTGGCCTTGAACTCACAGAGATCCTCACATAGCCCCCTGAGTGCTGGGATTGAAGGTGTTTACCACCATGATGGGTATTTTTCTTGGTATTTTGTTTTGACTCACATCAAAGAGCCTCAGATTTTTTTCCTAAACATTTTATTTTAACGGTCATCCTTAGGGAAACAGTTGTCTCCTTTAGCATGCTTCACAAACTAAGTTAAGGAAATTAGCCAACCATTTTGTAACATTATTAGCATATAGTATTTAATCCCAGCACTTGGGAGGCAGAGACAGGCGGATCTCTGTGAGTTCGAGGCCAGCCTGATCTACAAAGTGAGTCCAGGACAGCCAGGGCTACACAGAAAAACCCTGTCTTGCAAAAAAATTTTTGTCATGTTTCTACACACACACACACACACACACACACACACACACATACACACACACACACACACACACACACACACATACTGTTTTTAAATCATTCTGTAATATTCACTCCTACTTTTATCCTTTCCCTTCCTCTGTCCCTCTAAGTCTCCCTTTTCTTTTCTTTTCTTTTTTTTTTTTTTTGGTTTTTTGAGACAGGGTTTCTCTGTATAACAGCCCTGGCTGTCCTGGACTCGCTTTATAGACCAGGCTGGCCTGGAACTCACAGAGATCCGCCTGCCTCTGCCTCCCAGGTGCTGGGATTAAAGGTGTGCACCACCCCCCCCCCCCCGCTCCCTTTTATTTTCATACTTTTTTTTTTTTAAATATGGGATACCACAGATTTGCATGTTGTCCTTGCATAGGGGCTGATCTCAGTTAAATTAGTATATAAACTACAGAAATGAGATAAGTGATCTTTTTTTTCCAGCCACACCTTTATTGAATATATTGTATGACTTTTCTTAGGAAGAAGTGAACATATCTTTTCACCCCCAGATAGGGTACCCATGACAGACCAAAGAATTGATTCCACTCGGGTCTAGCTTGGTGACCAGGGAGTTTATTGATGTAATTTAATGGGACTTACAGATAGGGAATGACTTATCTGGCCACGAGTGACTCAAAGGGGGCAGGCAACTGAGTCATCAAAAGAAATACACAGGCATGGATGGGTGAGGACTCAAGATGAGTCATTGGAGTTCCCTGTACAGCTTGCAGGCAGCTCCCCCACATAAAACCTGCGCCCCTGCCAGCAACTGCTTAGATGCCCTTGGGGAGGCCCTCCCTCCTGAGTCTTAAGTTTTATGATCTTCCTTAGCCTCTCATTGGCAAGTTTTCAGCTCCATCTCTCCTCCCAGAAAGGAATGCCTCAAGCTGAAAGAAACAGCATACGCCCAAGTGAATTTAGTCTACAACCAGTGTTCCCTGTGGAGCATACAGTGCCCATTTACAGGATTTGAAAGGCAAAAACAATATAAGTCTGTTCACAGAGACTGAGAAGCTATGGCCTGGAGGGGAAAAAAAATCAGAGTTTGGAATTTATGGCACAAACAGTACATCAATTCCCCTGGTGAGAGAAACTGTGTTTGTCCCAGCCAGTGAGGTTCAGAAGAGCTGGCAGGACATGTGGTGATAATTAAGTCTGGGTTCCATAGCAAGCCAGGGGAGAAGGGGGTGCAAGAGGGAGGAGTGCTTTGTGGACTAGTCACACAGTGCCTTGGATATGTGTAAGTGTTAAGTGACCATTAGCCTCTTCTACCAAGGCAGATAGGCCAGGAGGGCAGTGCCAAGAGGCTGGCTTTCAGTATGAGATCCTTTTTTTAAAGTGTTTGTTTTCTTCACCAACCAAAACCGTGGCTGCTCTGCTCTGTATTCTGCCCACCACAATTCCCCACCAGGCTCTCCCTGCTGCAGATCTGGCTATGCCTCACCCTTGCCCTGTTTATTGAATGGATAAGCTTTACTATTTGAGACAAGGGGTTACTCTGCTTTTCATTTCAAAAATTGTAGGCTACCAATGCTTATTTCTAGGATTCCTGATTATGCCAACCTATTAAGCTAACATTAGAGAGAGAGAGAGTAGTGTGTTCGTGTGTGGGGGTGTGTGGGTGTGTAAGTGTGTATGCACACACTCATGGACATTCGTGTGAAACAAGATCTCATTATGTAGCTCAGACTAGCTTCAAACTCACTATCCTCCTGCCTCACCACATAATGCTGAGGTTACTGTGTGTGTCACCATGCCCTCCCCATTCTTGTTTTATTTTTTTGTTGTTGTTGTTTTTGTTTTTTCGAGACAGGGTTTCTCTGTGTAGCTCTGGCTGTCCTGGACTCGCTTTGTAGACCAGGCTGGCCTCGAACTCACAGAGATCCGCCTGCCTCTGCCTCCCGAGTGCTGGGATTAAAGGCGTGCGCCACCACCGCCTGGCTTCTTGTTTTATTTTAAAAGAAATACATATCTGTTAAAGCTTATAGTAGCCGGGCAGTGGTGGCGCACGCCTTTAATCCCAGCACTCAGGAGACAGAGGCAGATGGATCTCTGTGAGTTCAAGGCCAGCCTGGGCTACAGAGTGAGTCCAGGACAGCCAAGGACACACAGAGAAACCCTGTCTCGAAAAATCCACAAAAAAAAAAAGCTTATAGTAATATAAGTTAGGAGAAAATATCCTCTGAAATTTGGTAGGAGTTAAGGTTAAGGATAAAATGTTTGTTGATGGTATTACTAGCAATTAAAAACAGAAATTTTACTGAATTTATTTACAACTATTTATGGACCAGAGTACACATGTACCACTGTGAACTTATGGAGATATAGAGGTCAGACGGAAATTTTCAGAAGTCTTTTTTTTTTTTAACTGCATGGGTCCCAGGGATTAAACTCAGGTCATCGGCTTAGTAACACGCACTTTAGGGGTGGAGAGAGGGGGCTGGCTGTGATTGAGATGTGACTTGAATAAATAAATAAATAAATAAATAAATAAATAAATAAATAGATGTTAATGTAAAAATGGTCAAAATATGCTACAAGAAAGGAAGGAAGGAAGGAAAGGAAGGAAGGAAAGGAAGGAAGGAAGGGAAGGGAAGGAAGGAAAGAAACAGGCAACTTTACGAGATAAGCCATCTCACTTGCCTGGTTTTACTTTTGACAAGACCATCTTGACAAAGCCCAACACTAGCTGAAAGTGTGTCCTATATAGCATAAAGGGCAAAAAGTTCAAGATGAATCAAGAGAAATGGGTTAAATAAATATATAGTGAGGAAAAGAACCTGTAATCTACCCATTGGATTTTGTTTGTTTGTGTGTTTGTTTTCAAGAAAGGGTTTCTCTGTGTCTAGCCCTGGCTGTCCTGACTTGTTTTGTAGACCAGGCTGGCTTCAAACTCACAGAGATCCACCTGTCTCTGCCTTCTGAGTGCTGGGACTAAAGGCAAGCATCACCACCACCTTGGCTACCCATTGGATTTTTAGTTCAGAAAGAAATACTAATTAAAAAAAAAAATACGAAGGCTGAAACATCCCTACTCCTCAACCCTCCATAATTCCTTATAGTATGTCAGTGCATAATGTGGAAGTAAATTCACTCAGAAACATCACTTACATAAATCATGGTAGGAATCAGACCCAGTATTTGATTTTTTTGTTAGTTTGTTTTTCAATTTTTTATTATGTAGTGAAAATTCTGGAATTTTGGTTTCTTTTGAAAACACAGAATTATTATAAGAATGTGCTTTTGTTTGTCTAAGAGCGAGTTCCAGGATAGCCAAAGCTACACGGAGAAACTCTTATCTTGAAAAACCAAAAAAAAGCTTTTGTTTTAATCCCAGGTGTAGGGATATGGCACTGCTTCAGACTGTCCACCGCAACTGAATATGATTTGTCTCATGCTCTAGCAGAAGTGTGGTTTTGTCAGCTGCAGACAATTTCTGCAATTGCATAACATTTGGAATTCTGGGAACATTTCAGAGGGTACATGAATGCTAGAGCCCAGCTGGGTGTGGTGGTGCCGCCTTTAATCCCAGCACTTGTGAGACAGAGGCAGGCTGATCTCTGTGAGTTCGAGGCCAGCCTTGTCTACAAAGCAAGTCCAGGACTGCCAGAGCTGTTATACAGAGAAACCCTGTCTCAAAAAACCAAAATAAGGCCGGGCGGTGGTGGCGCACGCCTTTAATCCCAGCACTTGGGAGGCAGAGGTAGGCGGATCTTTGTGAGTTCGAGGCCAGCCTGGTCTACAAAGTGAGTCCAGGACAGCCAAGGATACACAGAGAAACCCTGTCTCAAAAAACCAAAAAAAAAAAAAAAAAACCAAAATAAATAAATAAAGAAAGAAAGAAAGAAAGAAACAAACAAATAAATAAATAAATAAATGCTAGAGCCCTGATAGGTTGATTGGTGGTTGTTGGTCATTTAGGGAGTTTAGTTGTGGTTTGTTGGTAGCCGAGGTCAAAGAAGAAATAAAAGGAAAGAAATTAGATTCAGGAATTTCTCTCTAATTCCTCTCTTTGCTCTATCTTTGTTTCTCGCCTATCTAGTATTAGGGGGTGAAACCTTGTGGGGCAATAAAAGGTGGGAAAAAGAAGAAACTGCAGCCGGGCGGTGGTGGCGCACGCCTTTAATCCCAGCACTTGGGAGGCAGAGGCAGGTGGATCTTTGTGAGTTCGAGGCCAGCCTGGTCTACAAAGTGAGTCCAGGACAGCCAAGGATACACAGAGAAACCCTGTCTCGAAAAACCAAAAAAAAAAAAAAAAAAAAAGAAGAAACTGCAGAGTAACAAAGACCAGTTACACTATTTTATTTTGTTTATTTAAGTGTGTGAGTAGGAGCCTCTGCCATGGCACACTAGAGGATGTCTGAGGCCAACTGTGGAGATTTGTTCTCTCCTTCCACCGCTTGGTCCCAGGGATGGAGCTCAGCTGTCATACTCCATGGCAAGCAAGTGCTGTAACCTAATGAACCATCTCATGGACCCTGGCCTTTCACCTGCCTCTGCCTCTGCTTTCCAAGTGCAAGTGCTGGGATTAAAGGAGTGTGCTTCCACCACCTAAACCACACTGTTCTTTTATTAAGGCATTTTTCTTCTAATAAAACCACTGAGAGGGGCTGGAGAGATGGCTCAGTGGTTAAGAGTACTGTTTGCTCTTCCAGAGATCAATTCCCTGCAACCACAGGGTGGCTCACAACCATCTGTACTGGAATCTGATGACCTTTTCTGCCATGAAGGGGTACAGGCAGAGTTTTCAACTATGTAAAATAAATAAATAAATCTTAAAAAACAAAACAAAACACTGAGAGGATAGGATACTTAATAGCTCCCCCACCACCACCCCACCCCCCCCCCCCCCCTTTTCTTTTTTTTTTTTTTTTTTGTTTTTTTTGTTTTTTTCGAGACAGGGTTTCTCTGTATATCCTTGGCTGTCCTGGACTCGCTTTGTAGACCAGGCTGGCCTTGAACTCACAGAGATCCGCCTGCCTCTGCCTCCCAAGTGCTGGGATTAAAGGCGTGCGCCACCACCGCCCGGCCCATTTCTTTCAAGGGCTCATTTAGCTGCTTTTACATGGCTTTTCTTTTTTTTTTCTTCCATTCATTCATTTATGTGATAGGCACAACTGATTCGTGGAACTGCCTTCACACATTTATATTCCAGTGCAGGATGTAAGAATGTCTAAGAAGGGCCGGGCATAGTGGCGCATGCCTTTAATCCCAGCACTCGGGAGGCAGAGGCAGGCGGATCTCTGTGAGTTCGAGGCCAGTCTAGTCTACAAAGTGAGTCCAGGACAGCCAGGGCTACACAGAGAAACCCTGTCTCCAAAAACCAAAAAAAAAAAAAAAAAAAAAAAGAATGTCTAAGAAGGAGAATAAGTCAAGATAACAATATAGAAAATGGGATAGAAGGAGGGAGGGGAGTTTGCTCATTCTGATACTGGTCTGTTTGGGGAAAGCCTTTTCAGGAAGAATTTGAGCAGAAACAAAATGTCCGGGAGCCAGCTATGAGGCAATCTTGGATCATTCATATAAAAGAAACAGGGCTGGAGAGGTTAAGAGCACTGGCTGCTCTTTCAGAGGTCCTGAGTTCAATTCCCAGCAACCACATGCTGGTTCATGACCATCCATAATGAAATCTGGTGCCCTCTTCTGGCCTTTAGGCATACATGCAGACAGAATGCTGTATACATAATAAATAAATAAAATACTAACAAAAAAAGAAAGAAAGAAAGAATGTATAAATATAAAGGTCCTGGAGTATAAGTACTTCTCAGACTACAGCCCATGTCAACATTATCTAATGTATACATTCTAGGAATGACACTTCTGTGCTCTGTGGGCCATATAGTCCCTGTCACCACTGTTCTGCAGCTCTGAATGTTACAGTCTCAAAAGCAGTCAGTCAGACTACTGTGTAGTGAATGGTCATGACTACTGTACACTGAAGGCTTATTTACCAAAACAGGTAAACAGTCAACCAGGCCAGCCAGTGCTACATAGTGAGACTTTATCTCAACAAAAGAAAAAAAGGCCGGGTGGTGGAGGTGCACGCCTTTAATCCCAGCACTTGGGAGGCAGAGGCAGGCAGATCTTTGCGGGTTCAAGGCCAGCCTGGTCTACAAAGTGAGTCCAGGACAGCCAGGGCTACGCAGAGAAATCTTGTCTCAAAAAAAAAAAAAGAAGAAGAAGAAAAAGGAAGGCTGTGTCCCTAGATGCTCAGCAGGTAGGACACTTACCACTGACTCCCGGAATCTACATGGTTGAAGACGAGAACAATTTCAAAAAGCTATTCTCTGACCTCCACATGTGTGCTGTGGCTCTTGACCACAGCACACAAATGTTTAAAAAAATAGAAAGGTGATTGCACCACTGCGAATATACTAAAAACCACTGCACCGTGCACTTTACTTCGTGTGTGAGCTGCATCTCGATGGAGCTGTGACTTAATTAAGATTCATTTTATTTAGGTGTATGTGTACATGTCTGTATAAGTATATGTTATATATATACATGTACCCTCAGAGTCCAGAAGAGATCATTGGATGCCCTGGAGCTGGAGTTACATTTGAGACCCTGTGTGAGGAGGGATATGGCTCAGTGGTGGATTGCTTGCCTGGAATATGCAAAGCCCTAGGCCAGCAAATAGACAACAGTAAGGAGGTTACTCTGGTGCGCCAAGGAGAAGAGCCGTGGGAAATGGGGTGCCCTTGCACCATGGACCTATTGGAAAGTCCAGGGATTTGGGATAGAAGAGAAAAGGTTTGAGTATTGAGCTTTGAGGACATGCCAGTGTTTAGGAATGCTGAGAAAAGATAGAGGATGTAGAAAGTCAAGGAGAGCAACGGCTCCAAAGCCCAGTAAATGCAGAAATCATACCTGTGGGAGTCGGAGTCAGAGGGAGAAGGATCACCATGAGTTTGAGGCCAGTCTGGGCTGCAGAGTAATTTCCAGGTTATCTTGGGCTACAGTGACACCTTACCCCCCTATTCCTCCCCTCCAAAAAAAATCCAAGCAAAGAAATTAAAAGTCCTTCCTGGCTTCCTGGTAGGTTAAATGTTTGTGTAGCTAAGGAAGGGGAGGGGAATGTAGCTTTAAAAACTAATCAGAGAGCCAGGGATGTAACTTAGGTGATAGTACTTGCATAGCATGTACGGAGTTCTGTGTTTGATCTCCAACACCACATAAACCAAGGGTGGGTGGCACAAACCAGTAATCCCAGCACTCGGAAGGTAGAGGCAGAAAGATCAGAAGTTCAAGGTCATCCTTAGCTACATAGCAAGCTTGAGGCCAGCTTGGGCTACTTCAGACTCTATCTCAAAACAAAACATAACTAAGCAGAGAGATTTATGAGTGACTGAGAAAGGACAGAGAATTGCCCATTATTGGATTTGGGTTTTGTTTGTTTGTTTGTTTGTTAAGGCAAGGTTCTCTGTGTAGCCCTGGCTATCCTGGGACTCACTTTGTAGACCAGGCCGGCCTTGAACTCGCAGAAATACTAAAAGATTACCGTGGTGGCACATGTCTTTAATCCCAGCACTCCTGAGACAGAGGCAGGCAGATCTCTGTCTGCCAGGGCTACATAGAGAGACCCTGCCTCAAAAAATAAAAGATGATGAGAAAGTGCCTGGGGAGAGACGGCTGGGAGGGAAGAGGACAGGACTCATGGATCGCAGATGGACACAGCAGGATGGGACTGAAAAGCAAAGACAGTGGTTGAGAGCCGCTGGCTGCTCTTACAGGAAATCTGGGCTCCGCGCCCAACACCCCATAGGTCTGCCACACAGACGGTGCAGACACACATAAAATGAGGTGAGGAAAGCAAGTAGAGTGGCCTCGTACCTGAGTCACACTGTTGCTGATCTTCAGCCATGCTTTCTGCGACCGCTTACATTTCATTCTTTGGTTTTGGAACCAGGTCTTTTTTTTTTTTAAGATTTTTTTTATTTATTATGTATACAGTGTTCTGTCTGCATGTATGCCTGCAGGCCAGAAGAGGGCACCAGATCTCATTATAGATGGTTGTGAGCCACCATGTGGTTGCTGGGAATTGAACTCATGACCTCTGGAAGAGCAGTCAGTGCTCTTAACCACTGAACCATCTCTCCAGCCCTTGGAACCAGGTCTTAATCTACAGAAAGTGACAGGAGGACTTTTTAGAAAATTAAGACACCAAGACAGAATCACTTGCTGCTCTTCCAGAGGACCCAGGCTCAATTCCCAGCACCCACACGGTGACCCCAACCATCTGTAACTCCACTCCCAGGGGACCTGATGCCCTCTTCTGCACATACATGATACCCAGACATACATGCAGGCAAAAACCCCATACACATAAAGATAAAAACATACACATGAAGCCAGGAGGTGGTGGCATACAACTTTAATCTCAGCACTCAGGAGGCAGAGGCAGGCAGATCTCTGTGAGTTCAAGTCCAGCCTGGTCTACAGACTGGGTTCCAGGATAGCGAGGGATGTTACACAAAAAAAACCCCTGTCTCGAAAAACCAAAATAAAAAAAAAAAAAAGAGAAAAGGAACTTTGGATCCAGAAAGGAGTTACTTCCCAGACAGAATTGTTGGGAAAAAAAGAGAAAGAGGGGTACAGCTATTTAGAAAAGGTGTGCCTTAAGCTGGAGTTGGTGACAATGTATCTGTTTGACAGATAGCTGACAGTATGGAATGGGAACCAGATTTATCAGTGAAGATGAAGAATTTCTCTTATTTTGCTTCTGTTTTCTCAATGAAATAATAGGTTATCAACTGAGAGTCAAAAAGGAAGAAGACATGTTGGAGCTTTAGCAGAGAAGAGTGGAAGGGCTGGGGATGTAGCTAACTGCTGAGTGCTCTTGCTTAGCTTAGCATGGATGAGGCCCTGGGTTCAGCCCCACGGAAAGGAAGGAATTAAAGAATTATGAAGGGAAAAAAAAGTAAAAAACAAGATAATTACAAGCAGAGAATATGCTGATTTGAAGAAGGAGCTGTCCTGTTCCACCCGCGACCTGTACTTTCATGTATCCACCTCCAGAGCCTGTTGCTAGGATGCCAACATCCACTACCATCCAAGCATCGCAAAATCTATTATACATCCTACCACCAGGTGGCAGTGTAGTCCCTGCAGCTCCAAGTTCTGACTGCTTTTATGGCCCAGAATTCACCTAAGTGAGGTGAGACTGTTTTTAATTAGGCCTAGAAGACAAAGCCCCGGGGAGGAGAGAATCCATTTGAGATTATTTAGGTAACGGATGAGGGAAGGAGTGAAAGGAAAGACAGCTGCCTGGAGGTGGAGAGGGATGAAGGGAAGGTGGGGAGAATTAGAAAGCAGAGGTCTATGGCCTTCTGACACTTGTGAGTTGAGCTGGGGGGTTAAAGACAAGGAAAGACACCTGTGAAACCAGAGGTGATGGGTCATTGAAAATTAGAGCTGACCTAAGTGACTTGCAACATGGACCTGATTAGAGTCGCAGAAGGATGTCAGAGCACATGAACCCCTGAGTTCCAGAGCTGATGACAGAACCGCAGGGAAGAGCTCTTGGACATAATGGTTGTGCCACTTGGAGGGCTTGCAGATGAGGGCCGATAAATGACTCAATGGGCAGTTCGATCCTTCTGAGACTGTTAAACAGATTATATCCATCAGAACTAGCCAGGGGTTGAGGCTGAAATCACACCATACATGCTGGATTTAGTCAGGACACAGTATCTGAGAAAACAGCTTGAGCAAGGAGGGATCTATTCTCTCACAGTCCCAGGATTTCAGTTGGTCTCCCTTGGTTCCATTGTTTTGGGGTCAAGGTGTGATGATGCAAACTATTCTGCAGGGAGCGTGGAGTGGAGGAAGGTTGGCTCATCTCACGGTAGAGTGGTCCAGAGAGAAGACAGGCCCCGGGAATTATATATCCTTCAAAGGAATGGCAGCAACTGGACCCTACATTCTAATTCCACACCCAGAATCCATATCCCCATCAAGCTATGAATCCACCTGTGAATTAAGCAGATCCCCCATGATTCTTTCCAAAGGCCTATTAGCTCTCAACCAAACCTTTTAATATACGAGCCTTTGGGGGTGCATTTCATATCCAAACCACAACAGATGCTAAAATAAACTGTTTTAATTCATCATCTGTGTTTGAAAAGAAGCTCAAGTAGCCTTTGTGGCTACAGGGAGAACCCAAAAGGAAAGCAAGAGACTTGCAGGTTATGGTACAGGATGGGGAGCATGTACGGGGTGACACTAAAAAGAAAAAATGTAGGGGCCATTAATCTCAGCACTCGGGAGGCAGAGGCAGGCAGATCTCTGTGAGTTCAAGGCCAGCCTGGTCTACAGAGTGAGTCCAGGACAGCCAGGGGTTGGTACACAGAGAAACCCTGTCTCAAAAAAAAACAAAACAAAACAAAAATTAGGAGCAGGTGGCCTTTGAGATAGTGAAACGTCTGCCTTCCTTTCTCTTAATTTTCTAGAACCCCCTCACACATTTTAAAGTTGGCGTGTGTTCCTTTATTAGTTTCATGTGTATGGATGTTTTGACTGCATGTATGTCTCTGTACCAAGTGTGTGCCTGTTGCTGTCAAGGACAGAAGAGGGTACAGTGCCGTCACACAGTGTGTGCTTTTCTGAGTAGCAGGGTTTCTAGGGTGACGTCTTGTGCAAAGAAAGCTGAAAAAAAAAAAAAAAAAACTACACAAGGCTCCAGCCTACAGTAATTTTCCAAACTAAACTATCATACATCTGCTGTGACATTTTGAGAATCCTAGAATTTTTTTGTTTCTTTAAAAAACAGAAATATTGTAAGAATGTGCTTTAGTTTTAATCCCAGGTATAGCGATGTGGAGTGGCTTTGGACAGTTTGCAGCAGCTGACTATGATTTGTCTCGTGCTCTAGCAGAGGTGTGGTTTTGCCAGCTGCAGTTATTTTCTGCGATTGCGTGGCATTTGGAATTATGGGAACATTTCAGAGGATACATAAATGTGAGGGCACTGAGAGGTGGGATGGGGAGTTGTTGGTCATTTAGGGATGGTGGTTGTGGTTTGTTAGTAGCCCTGGTCAAAGAAGAAACAAAAGAAATTAGATTCAGACATTTTCCTAACTCCTCCCTCCCCTCTAGCTTTGTTTCTCTCCTATCTAGTGTTAAGGGGTGAATCTTGGGTGGGGGATAAAGGGTGGGAAAAAGAAGAACCCACAAAGTAGCAAAGACCAACTACAAAAGCCATTGTAGACTTGGATGGGGATGGAGAGGTAAAAGCCTTGGAATAGAAATGATCCATTCCAGTTTACAAGCTACAGACAAACACAAAGCTACTGTTCCCGGGCAAGACTATGAGCCAAACTAAACTTCTGAGAAAAGCCTGACTTGCGTCTTTATTTCAAATACTTATGGTAGCATGTATTTCTATGCTAACCATCTTTTGTTTGTTTCCTTATTTATATTGCTTATATCTATGTATTTGGGTGTGCAGACCCCAGGACACATGTGGTGGTTGGAGGACAACCTTCTGGACTCTGTTCTCTCCTCTTAACTTTCTATGGGTTCTGGGAATCAAATTCAGGACGTCATGCTTCCACACCAAGTACCTTTACCTCCTGACCCACCTCTCCAGTTCCCAACCTTCTTCCTTCTTTTTTTTTTTTTTTTTTTAAAGGCAGGCGTGTTTTTTTTTTTAAACATTTATTTATTTATTATGTATATAGTATTTGCTCTACATATATGCCCGGGCAAATGATCTCTTGTAGATGGCTGTGAGCCACCATGTGGTTGCTGGGAATTGAACTCAGGACCTCTGGAAGAACAGCCAGTGCTCTTAACCTCTGAGCCACCTCTCCAGCCCCCTTCTTCCTTCTTAAGTTTGAAACAGATATGCTGTGGAACCTCTGCTCAGACTTTGTTTGCCAGGTGATGCTCCTAGAGCCTCAGCACACCTGAGAGGCACTTGGAAGGGTTGTGGCAGGTTTCTAGGTCTTACCCTGACAAGAGTCTGACTCACAGGATCACTGGAGATGGTGATGTCAGCTGTACAGGGAAGCCGACACACTGAGCAGCAGGGACACCTTGCTAATGTCTGTCAATGCTGTGTTGATTGTTCCTTTCCTACTCTTATGGCAGTTAGAAAAAAAGCTTTCCTTTTCCAAAGTAACAGAAAGTAGTAAAAGGAAACAGAGAGGAGATGGGAGTAAGCCAGGCACAGCCTTTTTGTTCTTGTTTTGGTTTAGTTTGTTTGTTGTTTTTCGAGACAGGGTTTCTATGTGTAGCCCTGACTGCCCCGAAACATACTTTATAGACCAGGCTGGCCTCGAACTCACAAAGATCCGCCTACCTCTGCCTCCCAAGTGCTGGGATTAAAGGCGTGCGCCACCACCGCCTGGCGAGACAGGGTTTCTATGTGTAGCCCTGACTGCCCTGAAACATACTGTATAGACCAGGAACTCACAGAAATCACCTGCCTCTGCCTCTCAAGCACTGAGATTAAAGGTGTGCGCCACCACGCCCAGCTACCAGGCACATTCTTTTGTTTTTTTCCAAATTTAAAACCAACTTTATTGGTCTCCAATGCTTATAGTAGTAACCATTTCACCACAGTGAAAAACAGTTACAATTATCTGTAATTACAAAGACATTTACAGTAATAGTTATAAACACATAATTTCGCAATATGTTAAAGATATTTTTTTCTTTTTCTTTTTCAACTTTTATTTATTTCTTCAAGTTACATCTCAATCACCGTCCCCTCTCTCCTCCCCTTCCCGGTCCCATCCTCCTGCCCTCTCTTCCCCTTCACCCTCCTATCCACTTTTTTTTTTTTTAATTTAGGGTGTATCTTTTCCAGACACATTCTTAAGAAAACCAATTTTAAGAAAGAAAGCAATGGACTTGGCTATAGAGATGTAAGAGTGCTTGCTTTCACTCCAGAAGGCCTGAGTCCAGCTCCCAGCATCCACTTCAGGGATCTCACAACTGTCTATATTTCCAACTCCCACTGATCTAATGACTCCTGGCCACTGCAGACACCTGCACTTGGATACACACACACACACACACACACACACACACACACACACACACTTAAAAATAACATGAAACTTAAAAAAAAAATAACAGGGTCTAGAGAGATGGCTCAATGGTTAGGAACACTTGCTGCTCTTCCAGAGGACCCAGGTTCAATTCCCAGCACCCGCATAATGGTTCACAAGCATCCTTAACTACAGTTCCAGGAGATCTGAAGCCCTCTTCTGACTTACAGGTACCAGGAATACATGTAATGCACAGACATGCACACCAGTGAAATATTCGTGTGCATAAAATGAAATAAATCTAAATAATAATAAATCTTATGCCTTTAGTTGCAGCACTTGGGAGGCAGAGGTAGGCAGATCTCTGAGTTCAAGGCCAGCCAGATCTACAGAGTGAGTTCCAGTGTAGCCAGGGGTATACAGAGAAATCCTGTCTCAAAAACAAAAACAAACAAAAAAGTAATAATAATGATAATATTAATTTTTTTTTGCCTCCTGAGTGCTGGGATTAAAGACGTGGGCCACCACGCCCAGCTAAAGATTTATTTATTTATTGTATATGCATGCCAGAAGAGGGCATCAGATCCCAGTATAGATGGTTGTGAATCACTATGTGATTGCTGGGAATTGAACTCAGGATATCTGGAAGAGCAGCCAGTGCTCTTAACTGCTGAACTATCTCTCCAGCGATAATAATCTTTAAAAACAAAAAACATGCCGGGCGGTGGTGGCGCATGCCTTTAATCCCAGCACTCGGGAGGCAGAGGCAGGCGGATCTCTGTGAGTTCGAGGCCAGCCTGGTCTACAAAGCGAGTCCAGGACAGCCAAGGATACACAGAGAAACCCTGTCTCGAAAAACCAATAAATAAATAAATAAATAAATAAATAAAAACAAAAACATTATAGGGCCACCAAGATGGCTCAAAGGGTAAGGGTGCTTGCTGTTAGACAGAATTTGATCCCTGAGACTCATCTTCTGGAAAGAGAGAGCCAACTCCTGAAAGTTGCCTCCTGACCACCACACACACACCATCCGGTGGACTTAAGTGGGAAGATTCCTGCATCAAAAAAAAAATAGTCAGAATTTTCTATGCCAGCTTTTATGCTTAAAAAAAAAATCAAGATAATAATTTGTGTAATATGCTATGGCTAATTATAATTTGTAAATTGTATGGATGTTTTTAACTCTTTCCCCCTCTTTGTTCTGGGGATTAAACTTTGCTTTGTGCGTTACAGCCATGCCTGCTATCACAGAACCTTATGCTAGCTTCTCCTACCCGTTTCAAGGTAGGGTCTCCTTAGTTGCCCGGACTAGCCTTGAACTCATTTTGTAGCTTAGGTTAACCTTAAACTTGAGAGTCTCTGTCCCCACTTTTCCAAAAGGCTAGGGTTGGTTTGGGGTATGTATTGCCACAGCCAGCACTGGTTTCTTGGCTTAGCTTTCCTTTTAAACTCCCAGTGTTGCTGATCCAGCCATTGAGGGACCAAAAGGAGCAGTTGTCAAGGAAGCAAATAAAAACGAAATTGACATAAATATCTGCATAAGAACGTAGAGATGGATTGCCTAGTGTCTGGCTGCAAGTCAAAGGGGTCCCTCCCCGCCAAGTATCACAGTCTTCTTACTACTCAAATGTTTCTCTGTTGATTTCCTGAGCTCGGTTTGAGGGCAGTCCTGCCGGTAGGATGTGCTATTTCATGACCTCAGACTTCCTGTACTCTGAGATTCAGAGCAATAACAACTTTATACTTTTTTTTTTTTTTTTTGGTTTTTCGAGACAGGGTTTCTCTGAATATCTCTGGCTGTCCTGGACTCACTTTGTAGACCAGGCTGGCCTCGAACTCACAAAGATCCGCCTGCCTCTGCCTCCCAAGTGCTGGGATTAAAGGCGTGCGCCACCACCGCCCGGCTACAACTTTATACTTTACACTCTGCAAAGCACTTTAGCATAGTCCTTAATGCCCCATTGATGCAATGCCTTCCATCATTTTATAGTTGTAAACATTAAGGGCAGCTTGGCCAAGATCATGTAGTTTGAAATAGAGCTTACATGTCATATAGTGGATTCTTTCTAGCATTTGAAGCCGCTCCATGTAAATCCAGTTACTGGTACTAGAGGGAACTATTGTGTAACTAGACCACAATAACTTATTATTTTGATAACTAGTAATATTCAATAACTTTGTATAACTAGTAATATTCAAAGTTATTGAATATTACTAGTGCATTTCCTTTCCTGGTTATGTTTCATCTGGTCCTATTGCTTTCCCCTCTTTCTTGCCTATGCCTTCTCCTGGATGCCCTCCTTTGAGTACACAGACATTCCAAATCTCTTTTAAGGTGTTATCTGTGGCTCCAACCTGGCTGAGATAAAGGTCAGCAGGAATGGAAAAGCGATATGGAACAGCCCAGCAAGCAGATCTGCTGAAATGTTTTCCAAAGCTTTGTTCCTACAGTAGAGTCAGCAGCCCTCAGCCACGGTGTTCCCAAGAGCAGACAGCATATTTTAGAAACGTAGTAGTACCTTAAACTTTAAGAATGTGGTGTCTCTGTCTCCGTCGTTGTCTCTCTGTGTCTTGCTCTTTAATTTCACAGTGAGTAGTACCAAGAAAGTCCTGCGTTTCGTAGCTGATTGATAAATGTCTACTGAATAAATGTCCCCAATAGCAGGTTCTCTGTTTCTTCTGTCCTGTCATGACTGCTCCTGTGTCTTTCGTTTCCCATCCACAATGAGGAAAAAGAAATCATGTGATCTTAAGAAAGCTTACTTGAAAACAGATTTGCAATTAATATAATATACTTTTATTTTACATTTTATTTTATTTCTCGAGACATTGTCTCACTATGTAGCCCTAGCTGGCCTGAAACTCACTATGTAGACCAGGCTACCCTCTAACTCACAGAGATCCGCCTGCCTCTTCCTCAGGAGTGCTTAAGGCATGCACTACCATGCCTAGCACTAAGATAACACCTTTTAAATATTTTGAGAGGTGAAATTCTGAATTTCCTGTCACATACTTAAGTCTGTCATCATCATCTTTTAATAAGCATCCCTTTGGTGGTTTCTCTCCCGCAGCCAGTGATTTTTTTCTTTTATTATTATCACTTTTGAGGTAGGGTCTTGTTCTGTAACCCAGACTGGCCTGATGCTCACTCTAGCTCTTGCTGGCCTTATCTGCTGTCTTAGCCTCCTGAGTGCTTGGTTTAAAGGCCTGTGACATTTCTAAAACCCAAATCTAGCCCTGTTAAACCTGCTAGACACCTTAGTATTCCGATAAAAGCCAAATGCTCCACCTGCTGTGCCTGGTTTGGTCAGCCATTTGTGATAAATCTCCCCTTCTTATCTCTTAGCCTTGTGTGGTGGATCAAAAAGCACAGAACCCTATCCAGTCCTGTAAGCTCTTGCTCTCACTGCCCCTTCATTGCAGAAAGTTGTTTTCTACTGAGCCTGCAGGACTTTTGCAAGGCACCTACTTGAAAAGCTAGTCTGGAAGCACTCTACCGCTCACAGCCTGACTCTTGATGGACTGTCCCTTTCCTCCACATCCACCATGCTGGACTACAAGGACTCAGTCCTGTTCAGCTCCCGGAGGTACTGTTCGTGAGCTCTGCTGTATTCACTCTCAGACCGTCTGCAGCCCTGTTCCATGTCTTCAACTTACTTTATATGTCTTATAGATCTCCTATGTAAACAACAAAAACCCAAGCGTGCTTTGTTTTATAGTAAAAACAGCAGAGGGCTGGCAAGATGGCTCAGATGGTAAGGACACTTGCTGCTAAGCAGGACAACCTGAATTGGAACTCAAGGACCCACATGGTAGAGGACAGCAAGCTGGCCACTGTCCTCTGACCTCTCCACAGAAGCCATGGCATATATGCACCCTCCAAAAAACAAACAAAGGAAGGAAATAATACAGTTTGTCTTAGTTTCCCTCCTTACTCAAGTCTCTCTGATCTGGTTACACAAACTACCCCACACTCTGTGTCTTACTTGTGTGACTGGTTCTCCCAGCTTGAAATATGTCTTATTCTGGTTCTCTCTCCTTCCACCATATGGGTTCCAGGAACTGAACTTGTCAAACAGAATGGAAATCAGCTTTGCTCACTGGCCTGATCTCTCCCCCCACCCTCTCTCTCTTTTGGTAAGAGTCTCGTCAAACCCAGGCTGGTCTCAAAGCTGTCTTGAACTCTTGATCCTCCTGCCTCTACCTCCCAAGGACTTAATTGGGATTATTTGTCGCCATACCTGGCTGGTCTCTGTGGTTTTGCCTGAGAACACCCTGTGAAGCACAACTCAATTGTTCCTGCATTCTTATTCTTTTCAACTCTCAGGAACTCTCTGTGAGTGTGATACCTTCTTTTTCCTTCTTATTAGCTCTATTGTAAGACTAGCCATATCCTTTTGCAAGGTGTGTGTGATTCCTTTATTTCTCTTCCTTTTCCTCCAGTGTTTTGCAGAGTGCTTAGATAACATTCTAGAAAGGAAGGATTCATCACCTTTCTCTCTTTTTTTTTAAATTATGTATACAGTATTCTGCCTGCATGTATGCCTGAACTTCAGAAGAGGGCACCACATCTTGTTGTAGATGGTCAAGAGCCACCATGTGCTTGCTGGGAATTGAACTCAGGACCTTTGGAAGAATAGCCAGTGCTCTTAACCTCTGAGCCATCTCTCCACCCCGCATCACCTTTCTAACTGTGCATGTTCATGAGCACCTTGTGTGTATGCAGGCCAGAGATTGACAGAAGGGGTATCGCTCAGTTGTTCTTTGCCTGACTGAGCTGATTGGCTCACCATGTATTAATCTAACTACTATACTCCACAATTCACAATGTCCATGTTATTTTAAAGCACACAATGAATAGATTTTCAGCCTTTTAGTTGGTATCTTGTGTCTTATCTGTTCTTATCAGTTTAAGACAAACACAACAGTGAGGAAATATAAGCTGGACATACTTTTAAATCAATATGCAGTTACAGTCATTGTTTTAATGGGTCCATAGTGTTCTGCACACGGCTGCCCATTGTGAGAGGCTGATTGTTACCAGACACAAAACATGGTATTGAAGGAGACAGTAATCACTTTATATCAAATTAACAGAGACTTCCACACAGGTGGTTAGGGAGGCCTTTCTCCACACTCACAATTCAGCTGATGTCTAAAAAAAGTATGCTAGCTACAAGAGAGAAAGGGCTTTCTGGACAGAGGAAACATAAATGAGGCCCTCATATCCAAGAGCTTGGTGAGCCTGAGAAACTGAAAAAGACCATTGTGTGAATATACGGAAGTAAAAGAAGAGGAAGTGAGAAGTTCAAGGTGAAATATACATTATAAATTATATATATATATATATTTTTTTTTAGATTTTTTGAGACAGGGTTTCTCTGTGAAACAGCTCTGGCATATGCTCATACATGCACAAGAGCATGTGCACATACTCATATACACACATGCAGAGAGATATAATTAAAATAGCTCACATAGTAACTTGTGTGTATGAAACAGTGTTTAAGGTTACTTACCAAAGCATAGGTGAGGGGTTACTTACAGAATAAATTTTTTTTTTTTTGGTTTTTCGAGACAGGGTTTCTCTGTGTAGCCCTGGCTGGCCTGGACTCACTTTGTAGACCAGGCTGGCCTCGAACTCACAGAGATCCACCTGCCTCTGCCTCCTGAGTGCTGGGATTAAAGGTGTGCGCCACCATGCCTGGCTTAGAATAAATTTATATATTTATATAATTATATATTATGTAATGGACTATATTACTTGGCTATAGTAAGAGAATGTCTCTCCCTAGCCCCCAGCAATTAACTGTCTAGATACCCTCATGGATGGTAAGGCCAGGTAAGCTTCTCCACACAGTTACATTACCAACCTATAAATAAACAAATAAATTATTTATTTATTTATCTAATCTATCTATATTTATTTATTTATTTATTTTGGGTTTTTGAGACAGAGTTTCTTTGTGTAACAGTACTGGCTGTCTGGATTTGCTTTGTAGACCATGCTGGTCAAACTCACAGAGATCCGCCTACCTCTGCCTCCCAGATACTGGGGTTAAAGGCGTGCGCCACCACACCTGGCTTTAAATAATACTTTTAAAACAAATACCCCCTTGTTCGAGGCCAGTCTGTTCTACAAAGTGAGTCCAGGACAGCCAGAGCTGTTACACAGAGAAACCCTGTCTTGAAAAACAAACAACAACAACAACAAAAAAGAAAGAAACAAAAAAATAAAAACAAAAACCAACCAAACAAAAAAACCACCCAAAAAACAAACAAAAACTCCAAATACCCCCTTGGCATTTAGTTTGTTTCAAGATTTCCTCTGTGACATTATGGTGTGGTGACCATATTTGTACTTTTTTTTTTTTTTTTGGTCTTTCGAGACAGGGTTTCTCTGTGTAACAGCCCTGGCTGTCCTGGACTTGCTTTGTAGACCAGGCTGGCCTCGAACTCACAGAGATCCGCCTGCCTCTGCCTCCCAAGTGCTGGGATTAAAGGCGTGCGCCACCACGCCCGGCTCATATTTGTACTTTTATCTATGTATATTATAGCAATATTTTGTGGAAATTGTGGTTAAAAATATAAAAATCTAAATCACTTTTTGCATAAATATGTGTGTGTTGTATGTATAGGGGTTCAATATGTGGGAGAGTGTACATGTGTGTGCAGGTACATGTATACGTGTGTGCAGGCATATGTGTGTGTGCCTGTGTGTGGGTTCATATATGTAGGGGTGTATATATGTATATATAGGCACATGAGCACATGTATGTGCATGTGTGTGAAGGTGAGAGGTTGACAAAAGAGGATATTCATTCATTGTTTTTTATTTTATTGAGGTAGGGTCTCTGTCAACCCAGAGCTCACCAATTCAGCTAGTCAAGCTAGCGGTGTACTCTAAGAATCTCCTGTCTCGCCCAGGCATAGTGACACATGTTTTAATCTCAACACTGAGGAGGCAGAGGCAGGTGGATCTCTGTGAGTTCAAGGGCAGCCTGGTCTACAAAGGGAGTCCAGGACAGCCAGAGCTGTTACACAGAGAAACCCTGTCTTGAAAAACCAAAAAAAAAAAAAAAAAAGAATCTCCTGTCTCTGTCTTCCAGGTGCCAGGATTTTAGGTCAGGCTAGTCTCAAACTCACAGAGATCCACTTGCCTCTGCCTCCCAAGTGTTGGGCTTAGAGACATGCACTACCTTATCTGCTGAATATCTAAATCTCAACAGATAGCATCAACTTCTCTTCTATAAGGGTATACAGGTTTATTTTTATACCAACTATGCATTTTGAAATATTTTAGGTAGAACTGGGTATTGTCAATTTTTATTGACTTTGTAGGAAAAACAAACAACCAAACAAAACCAACCAAATACCACCATCACTAAAAAAAAAAAAAAAAACCAAAAACAAAACAACAACAACAAAAAAAACCCCACAAAACACACACACACACACACACACACACACACAAAATGAAAAAAAAAATCTCTTTTGCTTTTAGTTCTTTGTGAATATATTTATCACTTTGGATTTTTTTTTTTTTTGGTTTGTCGAGACAGAGTTTCTCTGTGAATCTCTGGCTGTCCTGGACTTCCTTTGTAGAATGAGCTGGCCTTGAACTCACAGAGATCCACCTGCCTGTGCCTACCGAGTGCTGGGATTAAAGGTGTGTGCCACTTTGGATAGTATTAATGCTTCCTTTATAGATGGCTTTCTTTCTTTCTTTCTTTCTTTCTTTCTTTCTTTCTTTCTTTCTTTCTTTCTTTCTTTCTTTCCTTCCTTCCTTCCTTCCTTCCTTCCTTCCTTCCTTCTTTCTTTCTTTCTTTCTTTCTTTCTTTCTTTCTTTCTTTCTTTC
>CAJQZJ010031585.1:4960153-4975035 GCA_907164525.1 Lophiomys imhausi
TTCTTTCTTTCTTTCTTTCTTTCTTTCTTTCTTTCTTTCTTTCTTTCTTTCTTTCTTTGTTTAATGTATAGGAGTGCTCTATCTACATGAATACCTGCAGCCAGAAGAGGGCATCAAATCACATTGTGAATGGTTGTGAGTCACCATGTGGTTGCTGGGAATTGAACTCAGGACCTCTGGAAAAGCAGCCAGTGCTCTTAACCCCTGAGCCATCTCTCCAGCCCCGGATGGCTTCTTCTTGTAATTTGCCTGTTTTGTTTTTCCTCTTTACAGATTCTTTTTTTTTTTGGAGAGTGGATTGCATGTAATCTAGGCTTGGATGTCCAACCTTCCTGCTTCTACCTCCCTTCTGAGGGTTAAGCTCATAGACATGTACCACCATGTCCAGTTTTCTTTCTTTTTAAAAATATTTGTTTATTGTATGTGTGAGAACATTGTTTTATGTATATGTGTGAATACCTGTAGCATTCAGAAGAGGATGTTGAATACCCTGCATCTGAATTGATGGTTCTAAGTCCCCCTGATAAGGGTGCTGAGACCTGAACCTGGTTCTCTGAAAGAGTGACAAGTGGCACTGAGCCATCTCTCCAGCCCGTGCCTGGTTTTCATAACAGATCTCTATATACGTATATGTATGTGTATATATTTCTCTGTGTGTGTGTGTGTGTGTGTGTATACTTTTAAAATGCATAGGCTGTCCTTGATGACAGCTTCTACTCCTGAGTCCAATCAAAAACAAGAGTAGCAAATAAATGATCAAGCCTTTAGAAAATAAAAAGACATGTAGTGAAATCAGAAGTTAGGGGGCTCAACAAGTTTAAGTGATGAGGACTGGATTCTCATTGAGAGGGTCACTGGATCATTGATATCTTTTGCTACTGAAATATTCTCAAAAAGGTGGAAGTGGTGGGGGGGGGGGGGGGGGTGCACATCTTTAATCCCAGCACTCAGGAGACAGGCCAGTGGTCTCTGTCAGTTCCAGGCCCGCACTGAGTTCCAGGACAGCCAGGGCTACTTAGAGACCTGTCTTGGAAAGAAATAAAACAAAAGAAAACCAAAAAAAGATTACAATGGAATGTAGGGGCAAGAATGCTTGAACCTGTAGGTAAAAAGCCTGTTTCCTTTGGAAACTGTTAATAAAGACCATAACTAGCACCTTGGTAGCCTAAGGGGAGGAGAGAGGGCAGAGTACCGCTCTCCTCCATTAATTGTAATTCCTGACTACGCTGCTGAACACAGCGGAGATAAGAAGCTTGGAATGCTGTTGCAGGGCTATCTAGAGTCTTGTTATCTCTCTCCAGAAGATAAGAAGAAGAAAACAGAGGTAGGACTTTAGAATGAGCTGGTTCACTTACAGGGAGGGCCATCTCCCAAAAAGCTCCTGGTTGAGATCTATTGTCAGAAGCCAGCTTTGCCTTGTAGCTCTGGGAAAGCCCTCAGCATAGCAAGCTTGAAATATATAGAGTGAGAACCCACATCCTTCTCATTTTCTTCTGTGGCTCAACTTGTTTCCTACCAGGTGTGGGAAGTCCACCTTGAACAGAGAAACCGTCACACCAGGATGTTATCATAAGAAGATAGTAATCGTTTCAACAAAAGAATTCCAACTGCAGCAAAGATTATTAATATTAGTAGTAGTAGGCATGTAATTAGTGTGTAATTAGCCTGATCTCTGTAGACCCCTAGCTGTTCTGAAAGATACTGGTGCAGAATGGGAGGAGAAGAATGGAAAGCCAGAGGGTTGTTCACTTTGAAGGACAGAAACCTAATGGGAATAAATTTAAGACTCAGGAGCAGTGATGGTACACCTCTTTTAATCCCAGCACTCAAGAGGCAGAGGCGGGTGGATCTCTTGAGTTTGAGTTCAAGGCAAGCCTGGTCTACAGAGCAAATTCCAGGACAGCCAGGGTTACACAGAGAAACCCTGTCTCAAAAAACAAAAATAAAAACAAACAAAAGGTTTAGGGCAGCCGGGTGGTGGTGGCACACGCCTTTAATCCCAGCACTTGGGAGGCAGAGGCAGGCGGATCTTTGTGAGTTCGAGGCCAGCCTGGTCTACAAAGCGAGTCCAGGATAGCCAGAGATATTCAGAGAAACCCTGTCTCAAAAACCAAAAAAAAAAAAAAAAAGGTTTAGGGCACTTCGGCACATGAGTCCATTAGAATCTCCTGGCAGCAGACTTCGTCCATCTGAGCCCCTCAAGTGACTGGGTTGTAACCTTAGCTGTGCTGTGGGAGCTGTGAGGTGGACCAGGAGACTCCAGTGGTGAGGAAATGTACCTCTTTCAATGGCTACTCTTTTGCCTTCACCTTTAGTGGTTTAGGATCTTTTCCAAGTTGGTTTCTGAGAAGGAAGAAGAAAGAAGATACAAATAAGTTAGAGTCTGAGAGAAAAAAAAAAAAGAATCCATTCACAGCAGAGGAAAGAGGATTCAAAATTGAGAAACTTAATGCAGAAATCTTATCCTGAATTGCAAGTGGGATAACAAACCTAAAACAATTCAGTATGGAGTGAGTAGGAAAATCCCATGCAGAAGATAATTTGGGTGGAAGGAATTCACTATGAATCAAACTGAAGGGCTGGGGAGATGGTTCAATGGTTAAGAGCACTGGCAGCCTGGCAGTGGTGGCGCACGCCTTTAGTTCCAGCACTCGGGAGGCAGAGGCAGGCAGATCTCTGTGAGTTCGAGGCCAGCCTGGTCTACAAAGCGAGTCCAGGACAGCCAGGGCTGTTACACAGAGAAAAGAGAAACCCTGTCTCGAAAAACCAAAAAAAAGAAGGCCAAGGGTTAAGAGCACTGGCTACTCTTCAGACAAACCGGGTTCAATTCCCAGCTCTCAGATTGGGGAGTTTACAGTCACTGGTAACGGAGTCCAGAGGTGTGATGCCCTGTGACCTCCTCTGCCAGGCATCTTATGGATGGTACACATAAGTTCACATAAGCACAAATGGCACAAATATATGTTTTTGTTTTTGTTTTGAGACTGGCTGCCCTAGAACTTGCTCTGTAGACCAAGCTGGAATAAATATATTTTTAAATGAGTCTTTAACTTTTTTTTTAACTTATTACGTTTTTATGCACATTGGTGTTTTCCCTGCATGCTTGTCTGTGTGAGAGTGTCAATCCCCTGGAATGGAAGTTACAGACATGTGGGTTCTGGGAATTGAACTCATGTCCTCTGAAGGAGCTCCTAACTGCTGGGCCATCTCTCCAACCCCTGAGTCTTATTGCTTAAAAAATTCTCCGATTACATTTTATTTAGTTACTCTTGGACATGTGTGTGTACATATGTGTGGGTACATGTGCCATGATGGGTATGTAGAGGTCAGAGGACTACTTGGAGGACAGTTCTCAAGATAGTTTTATTGTCCTAACTGCACTGAAGAGGGTGTCAGCATGTAATGGATAGAGGAGGCCCAGGGTGTATCCCCATGGTAGAACACTTTCTTGCCTGACATCCTGGGTTCAATGTGCAGCACTCCCAGGAAGAAAAACAGAAGAATTCTAGTGAGTAGAGGGCAAATTCAAAACACTGTACATAATAGTTATCCAGCCCAAAACAGCAACAGTGTATCATGTGGAATACTGGCCTACAGTGTCCTCCTGCTGCAATGAACACTGTAGGAAGCAGTTTGTTACTCTGTAGGCTTAAAGAATTCTACTTAATACTAGAGAAGTAATTCTACTTCCTATTAATCACCCCTCTTTTCTTTTGGTGTATCCAATCATCTATTAGTAATCTTTCTAGACTGTAGTGGAAAAATAGTGACACATTACTTTTTCCAAGTTTTCAAAGTTGGGCATAGTAACAGCATTTGGTAAACTGAGTCAAGAGGATCTCAAGTCTCAAGGCAGCCTGGGTTATATGAGACTCTGCCTCAAATAAAATAAAACGCTCATGTCATCTCCTTAATTTTTAGAATATTAACAATGCATTGTCATTAAGTGTGGTCATTGTAGTCACATAGTAGCATTTTTACTAAAGGGCAAACTAATGGTCACTTATCTATCTCATTGTCCTTCCTGGGCTTTAGCTGCTTTTCTGTGCTTAACTCAGACTTTCCAGTGGAAAGGTCATTTTTCTTAAGAAGGTAAACAATGCTCCTTTTCTTTTGTCTCTCTTAAAATTGGGTAAACACAACTTAAGCCGGGAGCTCTGTCCTTATCTTCGGGAGCCCCGGTAAGGCAAGGCATGGAGTTGTTTTAGAATGTGGCTTTATCACTAATGTTGACCGGTTAGTCATTGGTGAGATAGGAGGGGCAGAAGTCACCACCTGCTCCTGAGGACACAGAGGTAGAGCATGAGACACCCAGAAGAATGCTGTTCTGCACGTCCTCACCTCCACCATCCATGGTGGGAATGTAGTGTCTGTCTTTTCCTGAGGCTGTTGTGTTTCTTTGTATTGAGTGCAGATGTCAGGATCAAAGAGTTACCAAGAGACAAGAAAATAGCTGTGGCCTCAGGGTACCTGGAACAGCCAGGTCCTGCTGGAGATTAAAGGGTGAAGGTTTACAGTGTTACTCAGAAAACTAGGTAGGTCTTTTCAAATGCTTTCAATTTTCCAAATTCCAACTATGTTCCTACTCAAAATTTAATGGGGGAAAGAGTCTCTCCCTAGTATTTTTAACCTTATAGCCAGAAAGTCTTTTGTTCATTCAAATATTTATTGAGTATGTCTATAAGTACTGTACATATACATGAACCAGAGAAAGCATCCAACTATTTGAAAATTCCAAGTATGTGTTTGAAAGAATAAATGAACACCCATTTAGTAGTTGAAATGTACAAAGAAAAAAATTTTCATTTATTTAATTATTTATTTATTAATCTATGGTTTTGCAAGACAGGAGTTCTCTTTAAAGCCCTGATTATCCTGGAACTCACTCTGTAGATCAGGCTAGTCTCAAACTCCCAGAGATCCATCTGCCTCTGCCTCCAAGTGCTAGGATTAAAGGCATGCACTACCACTGCCTAGCTTGAACTATATAATTTATCTCTTGCCTCCCAGGACTTACTTTCCATGAATAGATTACTATCTGCATAAATATTGTCTTTGCAAGACCTTCAGATTGCAGAGAAGAGTTGAAGGTCTTTTCCTTCACCTGCAAACTCACCCTGTAGAGAGCTGAGACAGGTTATTCAATTTATTCATTTTTTTCACCATATTCTGCAGTGTAGCAAGTCAAAGTCAATGGCATAGGAAGCCTGGTTTGTTGACTCTAAACCTTATTTCTGTTCTAAAAGTAGAAATAAGAGACATTAGTTTGGGGACTGGAAAAATAGCTCAGCTGTTAAGAGCACTGGCTGCTCTTCGGAAGGACCAGGGTTCAGTTCCCAGCACTCACATGGCAGTTCACAGCTGTCTGTAACTCCATTTTCAGGGGATCTGACAACTTCACACACACAGACAGATGTGCAGGCAAAATACTAACACATATAAAAATTAATAAATAAAAAATTTTTAAAAGTCAGGTGCTGTGGATTACAGCTTTAATCCCAGCACTTGGGAGGCAGAGGCAGACAGAATTCAAGGCTAGCCTTGTCTACAAAGTGAGTTCAGGATAGCCAGGAATACACAGAGAAATGCTATCTCAAAAAAAAAAAAAACAAAAAAAAACCAAAAAACAAAAAAGAGGGGCTGGAGAGTTGGCTTAGCGTTTAAGAGCACTGACTGCTCTTCCAGAGGACCCGGGTTCAAATCCCAGCATCCTCAGGGCAGCTCACAACTGTCTATAACTCCTGCTCCAAACCATCTGATGAAACACATGTAGTCAAAACACCAATGTACATAAAATAAAGATAAATAAATTATTTTTAAAAAAGAAAAAAATAATAAAAATAAAAAAGAGACATTTGTTTGAAGCAAACAAGCTGGGTTTTATTCAGAGAATCTTCTTACAGAAATAATGTATAGAATAGGTTTATGGTTGGAGTCAAGGAAAGCGATAGGAAGGCAAATAGAAAAAGCATGGAGGTTGGTTGCAGTATGGCACTCAGTGGTAGGGCACACACACACACTGAGCAGTCACAAGGACCTGGGTTCCATTCCAGAATGCACATTCATGCACCTGCGTGTGTGCTCGAACACACACACAAGCTGTCTTTTTTTTTTTTTTTTTTTGAGATGAGGTGTTATCCTGTCCTGGAACAAGCTATGTAGACATAGACCAAACTGGACTCCAACTCACATTGTAACTTCTGAGCTTCTGAGTCCTGGGATTAAAGGTGTGTGTCCAACAGGAGACATTTTAATGGAGCAAAGCAGATGAAGTGACACGTTTGATAGGCCAGGTCTAAGAGTACATGTGGTGGCTGTGAGGAGAAATGCAAGAAAACTGTACTCTGTTCTGCATCTGAGTGTAGAACTGGCATAAACAACACTTCTGACCAGAGTTGGGGAGGAGGGTGGCTCAGGGGACAGAGCCCTGGAAAAGAGAATATGACAGGTATCAGGATGTAGAACCAGGACAAGGGGCAAGGGGAACCAAGAAAGAGACCTGTGAAGGTTCTGAGATTCAGATATTGAAGAGAGAATTTGCTCAGCAGGCATGAAGTCAGGCTTCATTCCAGAACTACCAAAAAGAAAAGACCAAAGGGGGCCGGCCACTCCTTTCACTGTTATCCCACCACTCAGAAGGCAGAGGCAGGCAAACCTCTGTGAATTAAAGGTCAGCCAGGGCTACAGAGTGACACCCTATCTTAAGTAAAACAACAAAGGGCACAAGGGTGTGCCTAAAGGCAATATTTTTAGCCTTTCATTGTTGTAGGGAGGTTTCCTTCTGTGTGGGTCAAAAGGCCGGAGGCCAGAAAAGGGAAGTGAAGGCGGATACAGAAATGAAGGCACTTTTCTAACCACCCACTGCACTTTCCTTGGAAACAGGCAGAGCTTTGGAGGGCGGCACGGCCAGATACACACTTCCTAGGAACTGACTCTTCTCAGCCCACATCTATCTTCTGCTGCTTACTGCAGAATCCAGTAGACTCCAGCCGATCGATCTTCTGACTGTGTCTCCCGAGTACTCCAGGCCCAGGTGGCCTTCCCGACCGCTGGGCTCTGTTCTCACTGTGTACAGCTGTGTAAGCGTCACAGCCCCCTTCTGCCTCAGCCTTTCAGTCCCCCAACTCGTTCTGTCTCTGGGTTTCTCTGCCAGCTGGGTAACTATGACGACACTATCCCCATGGCAACCCCTCTCTGGGGGGGGAGGAGAGTGGGCTAGAATAGATGGGCAAAGAGAAGCTGGGCTGGCGATGGAGTTAAAACCAAGTCTGTTGATTACAGCCAGATTACACAAAACGCAGGGGACACAAATCCAGATTCTGCTCAAAAATTCATTTAGCAAATTCTGTTTCTTTCTCAGTTTCTAGGGATTTTTGTTCTTTCTTTCTTTTTTAGCATTTACTTATTGTATGTGTAAGTATGTGTGCACGCCTATGGCATGAATGTGGAGGCCACACGAGGATTGCAGGAGTTCTCTCCTTCCACCCTGTGGACCCCTCGGGACTGAAGGAGTATCATGCTTGGTAGCAAGTGTTTACCTAGTGAACCATTTTTGCTGTACCTTAAACGATTATCTCTTAAGATCTGAAAGATTTTCCTTTTGGTATATTTTCCTTCTAACAGTTTTAGATACCATATTTAAATAGTACATGAAGTACATATGAAATGACTTTAGGAAAGGAAAAAAAAAATTGGATATGATCTCAAGCACTACAGAAAAAGAAGGGAAAGCATGTCCACTAACCAGGAAATGTCTCCACTCCCACTTAGAACCAGAAAGGGATTTTATTTGTTTGTTTGTTTATTTATTTATTTTGAGGCAGGGTTTCTCTGACTGTCCTGAACTCACTCTGCAGACCAGGCTGCCCTTGAACTTACAGAGATCTACCTGCCTCCCAAGAGAGCCTGGTGCCTAGGCCAGGATTTGAGTAGCAGTAGGCTGGATGAAGATGGGTCTCTGTGAGTAGTACCCTTGTTTTGTCCAGGGCATAAATGTGTGATAATGCCATTGTTTTTGACTTTAAATATCTTTTCCTTTGGGAGTGAAAGAGTATGAATGATCCCAATCAATTAAGTTTTCTGGGTTTTGTTATTGTTTGTTTGTTTGAGATGAATATCTAACCTTGTAAGATCTTGTAAGGCTGGTCTCAAACCCATGGTCCTCAGCCTAGAGAGACAGCGCTGGAATTACAGGCATGCGCCACCGCACCCAGCTTTGCCTAGCACACCTTTGTCCACTGCCCACTGTAGAGTGACCAGTTGTTCAGTTTTGCCCAGTGCCTTCAGCACTAAAAAAGTATAGTCCTAGGCAAAGCAGGTTGAGTGTCCTGGGCACAGAGAGGAGGCCAGTGACACAGAAAGAATAGAAAATGGATTTGAAAGAAGCAGGACATCGGTGTGAGATCTAGTCCGAAATCACAATTTCTTAATCATGTACCTTTCAACCGGGCGTTTAAAGTCTCTGACTTTGTTTCTGTACATGTAAGAATTCAGAATAATACCACTCTGAACACAGCCAGTGTTCAGAGACTAATTACAACAATACATATAAAAGATTGTACAGCTCTGCAGGGAGGCGCTTCCTAGAAGGCTTGGCAGTGAAGAGCACTTACTAGTCTTGCAAAAGGTCTGGGCTCAGTGCCCTGGTGCTTTCTCCTGACCTCCTCCATAGCTGCATGCACATGGTCCACACACTCACACAGGTACACACATAAAGAAAAACCAAAAACATGGGCTGCGCGTGTGGTGAACACCTTTAATCCAGCACTCAGGAGGCAGAGGTAGGTCGATTGTTGTAAGTTTGAGGTCAGCCTGGGTTATATAGTAAGACTGTCTCAAAAAACAAACAAACAAAAACACTATACACATATACTCTGTAGTTTCCTTTTTTAAATTTAAAATTTGTTATTTGGTCTGGGAGTATAGCTCAGTAATAAACTGTATGCGTACCATGTAGGATGCTTGGGTTTGATCCTCAGCAGTGAGAAAAAAGAGAGAGATGAGAGGGAGAAAGAGATTTATTAACAAAGAATAGTAATTTAGTGGGGCAGTGGTGATGCACACCTTTAATCCCAGCACTCAGAAGGCGAAGGCATTTGGATCTCTGTGAGTTTGAAGCCAGCCTGGTCTACAGAACGAGTTCCAGTCCAGCCAGGACTACACAGAGAAACCCTGCCCCCCCCCCCCCCCCAAAAAAAAGAAAGAAAGAAAGCAACTCAGCCATCCCATTTCTAGGAGAAAACACTCATATATTTGACAGATGACAAAAAAATATGTGTCTACACCAAGAGCTGGGAGTATCACTCTGTAATAGTGCTTGCCCAGCATTCATATCTCTGCACTCAATTCCTAGTACCTCAGAAATAAATAATAATGATAAAAATGTGTATATCTAAGAAAGTGGATAATTTAGGCATATCCGTGATTAGGACACTAGGATAAATAAGGAATAAAACACAGCATGTAACATTCAAGGATGCAAATTCAATGATGGTTGGTCACACAGTGAGGCTAGGCCTGCAATCACCACTCTGAAGCATGTCAGCACTTGGAATGTTGAGGCAGGGTGATTATTTATTATGATATGTAAGGTTATATGAGTTGAGGGTAAGCATAGGAAGTTATAGACTATGTGGGATACAAATAAGACCCGATCTAAGATATAAACAAAACAGACAGGGAGGGGGAGGGAACTGGCACAGGAATCTGAGGGTGTGAGGTGGGGGAGGGTTTGAAATGTTCTAGAATCCAGATCTTGATCTTAGCAGTGGATAGAAGTCATTCATCCATTCATCCAGCTGTCCACTTAAACAGAGTATATTTTTACCTGCATTATTATTGGGTGTATATTTCAGTAATCACCAGCAAAGTATTTGTCCTGAAAGTTTTAATGCCAACAGCCCCAGCACCATTAAAAACTTTTATGACTGGCCGTCTCAGGAGAGGCTCTAACTGACCCTCATTCTGGGGGTGATGGCTATCTCCACCTCTTGAGCAATGGGTCAGTAAGAGGAAGTAGAAACCCTTTGACACAGGTTCTGGAAAGGGGCCCAGGTTTGCGACAAAATTGCAGCAAGTCTGCTGTGTTTTTTTTTTTTTTCTTCTCTCTCAATCTCTGTCTTTCTGTAAAACTATGGCTGCCCTGATACTCATGTGCAGACCAGGCTGGCCTTGAACCTGCAACAGTATTCCTACCTGTGCTTCCCAGTAGCTGAGAGGCATACCCCACCATGCCCTTCATATCTTTGTGTCCTTCTTTTGGATTGTTTTTTCCTAACCGCGCGCACACACACACACACACACGCACACGCACACGCGCGCACACACACACACACACACACACACACACACACACACACACATACACACACGACAAACAAAACAGCACACCCTTTGGGGAAGGACAGAGCTACTATCCTCAATAGCCTACTTCCCATTCTTCATTAAGCTCAATGGTCCCAGCTGACATTTTATGAGTCTATTGTAGGAATTCACATCCTGTCTATCCTGCCCAAAGGCAACCTTCAAGTTGCTTTACAGCCACACCATCAGACTTGTAGTCCCTGGTTTTTGAAACAGAGTTTATAACGTTCCCACCATCACCTCTCCCCTCCAAGGTATTCTGAAAATTCTTCATTCCCACCTGGCTTTCTCCTTAGCTGCAATTGAATCTACAGCTTTCCTCAGGAAGAATGAAAAAAAGAAAATAATTACCACTCAGGAAGGATTAGTCAGTGGACCAAGTTGTGTCTAAGGGTCTGAAAAGGGTGTGGGGGAGGGCAGCATCCAAACACTGCCCACAGATGGAAACTCAGCTTATAGTCTGGTCTTGTTTAACCTGGTTTGTACTCGTTTCACGTTTTTGTATTAACCGTTTCATTCATAAGAAATACTTAGCATTTGCTAATATATGAAAAAAGTGAGAAAACGTGCCACAGGAGGACATTTAGATTCTTCTTCTTTTTTTTTTTTGCGTTTCGAGACAGGGTTTCTCTGTGTAGTTCTGGGTGTCCTGGACTCTCCTTGTAGACCAGGCTGGCTTTGAACTCACAGAAATCCGCCTGCCTCTGTCTCCTGAGTGGTGCTGGGATTAAAGGTGTTCGCAACCTCGCCCAGCAATTACAGACAGCTGTGAACTGCCATGTGGTTGCTGGGATTTGAACCCGGGTCCTTTGGAAGAACAGCCAGTGCTCTTAGCCGCAGAGCCATCTCTTCAGCCCAACATTTAGATTCTTAAACCTCTTTTTCTTTCTTTTTTTTTTTTTTCTAATTTTCAAGACAGGATTTCAATATGTAGCTCTGGTTGTTCTGTAATTCACCATATAGACCAAGCTGACCTATAACTCACAGAGATCCTCCTGCCTCTGTCTCCCGGGATGCTTAGATTAAATATTTAATTAATTTACATCACTACGCCCAGCTAAGCTACCTGATTACCTAATGCATGCATCTTAAATTAGGAAGCAAATTTTTAAAGGAAAATGGATTAATGTACGGTTTGTCGGAAACAAGGAACGATGCCTAGTTTTTCTCCGCCACTTCTGTAACAGGTGTAAATTTTATAGAAATGATGAAACAAAAGCCAGGAAATATGGGTGTGATGAAGTTGTCAGAGCCATGTGAAATCTTTCCGGTAGGCAAGTCCTGCGACCCATCCCCCCCCGTCCCTCCCCCTCCGCACCAGGGCATCAGCACCCCACCTCTACCCTCAACGGTTTAGGAATCCTGAGGAAATTTTAATTCTTTGCTCCATTGTTTCAGTAGGCTGATAGCCGAGGGGAGGGGAGCGTGTCTCTGCCGGATTATCTCTTCCTGCTGAGGCCGTTACAAAAGCCTAACCTCGCTCTAATGCCACCGAACAATGCCCGGGTAACTGCAGCGAGCATCAGGCTATGGGGGGACGTTCTTAGGAGTAAATCTGCAAGCTGATGAGAGGGAGTCGGGGGGGGGGATCCGGAGGGTTAGGGTACGGGGGGGGGGGTGACTACAGACATCAAAAATGTCATCTGCCCAAACGCCAGAAATGAGCGAATGCTACTGCACACATTGTATAAGTAAAGCCGACTGAAATAGAGGCAGGCTGCGTGGAAACGTGAGCGGTGCGGTGGACACTGCGGAGCTGAGCTGCGCAGTTGGGCAGGTGGGGGGGGACGGCCCTGCCCGGAGCTAATGCTGAGCAGGTGGGGGATTCGCCACCGCCCTCCAGGCATACTCGGGCGAGACCTTTGGCGGCTCACCAGAGATGCCTCGGATTCCTGACAACTGCACTTTCTCAGCCCCATCCGGTGGGCGCTGGCCGACCCCCGCCCCGCGGAGGGGACGTGCGTGCTGGCACGGCGCCCGGCAGCCCAGGCAGCCCCTGAGTCGCCTGGACCTGCCTCCCCAGCTCCGTGACTCACGCGCTCACCGCGCATTGTTTTGCTTCTGCCCTTGGTCCCCACCTTCAGGGAGTTTTGGTTGAACTGTCCGGTGGGGGTTGGGGGTAGGGCGATAAAAAGACAGAAAGGGACCTGGAAAGGCGAAGGGAGGCTTTAGAAGTGAAAGGCCGGGTGGGCTGCAGATCCCCTGGAAGAGTGCGAAGGGGCAGAAGTGAGCATGCGCAGAGCACCATCTTCAGTGAACGGGGACCGCACTGGACATGACCGCCGGGAAATGAAAGCACAATTCCCCCCAAATCCGGGTTGATGTTGCGTGCTGCTCGCTATGCAGGCTTGCATCGGGGTCGAAATAATCATAAAGTAAAAAGCAAAGGCTCCCCGGTGCCTTCCTCGATGTCCTAACCTCCGACCGTAAATACTCTATGGCGGTTACCTTTCTTCTCCAACTGTGCCCCAAACCAAGGAAGCATATGGGCACTGTCTGCATGAGTTTCGCCCTTATGCCATTTTAAGATTTTGGGCAGACATGTCAGCATAACACCAGTCGCGGGACATAATCTGTCATGTTGTAAATTGGCATTAGAAAATTTGAACGTATTATACTTAACACAACTGGGGCCAAGACATATCTCAGTAGGTAGAATACATGAGATCCTGGGTTTAATCCCAGGCATCACATAAAACCTAGAGTGGTAACATACACCTGTAATCCCAGTCCTTGGGAAGTGATGGCTGAGGATCAGAAATTCTGGGTTCACCTTGGGTGGTCAGCTTGGGTTACAGACCAGCATGGGCTGTGTGAGATACAATCAACAAAAACAACAACCAAAAAAGACCAAACCCCAGTAATAATATATGATACAGGTGGTAATTTCCCTAGGTCTTTATTGATTTGCCAAAGGTCCACATCTCGTTTGGGTCACTTCACTTCATGAAGGATTGTGATGATAACCTGGGGCCTTCAGTTTCTCCCCCTAACTTTTGAGAAGTCCACTTCTCCAGCCGGAAAAGGGAATATTATCCATTAGATACTCTCCTGTGAGTCTGTGCAATCAAACCTGCACACTTTGGCCTTGGCCCTTCCTCAACAGCTCTCTCACCTACATTGTTCTTTGCTGGGTCTGTGCAGACTGCTTGCCACCACTTGAGTAGGTCACAGAAAATGACCATGGGGCTAAGGTAGGTAGAGAGAGAACCCAAAGACAAGCCATCAACTGGTCTTCAGTCACCTCTCTAATCAAGTCCTGGGTTTTCCTCTCCCAAATAACATGGAGGACAACATCTTCAAGGTGACTATCAGGATTTTGGTGATGGGGTCTCTGTGCTTGTTCCCAATTAAAAACCAAAGGAGCCCTCCTGCCTGGGGGAGCTTGGGAAACCAGCTTCTAGACCAGTGCCCTTAAGTAGGGCCATTCTCAGAGTGGTAATACTTCTCCCAATCCCTGTTACATGGAATGGAGAGATTTAGATAGAGAGAAACTGCTTTCCTAATCAGTCTTTTTGGTTGTCAGTCTTTTTTTTTTAAATAATTTATTTATTTTTATTTTATGTACATTGGTGTTTTGCCTACATGTATGTCTGTGTGAGGGTGTCAGATCTTGAAGTTACAGACAGTTGTGAACTGCCATGTGGGTGCTGGGTCCTTTGGAAGAGCAGTCAATGCTCTTAATCACTGAGCTATCTCTCCAGCCTGGTTGCCAGTCTTGGTAGGACCACTTTTTGGTTTTTCGAGACAGGGTTTCTCTGTATAACAGCTCTGGCTGTCCTAGACTCACTTTGTAGACCAGGCTGGCCTCGAACTCACAGATATCCGCCTGCCTCTGCCTCCCAAGTGCTGGGATTAAAGGCGTGCGCCACCACCGCCCGGCACTTTTTGCATTTCTTAACGGGAAGTTCTCAAAGTGTTTCCCACCCAGATGCATAGTTCTTTGTCTCAACCCTCTGCCACCCCAGACAATGCCTCCTTCCTCCCTCTGACCCTGTGATCTCAGAGCTCTAAGATTTCATTGCAGTTGACTTATCTATGCTCAAACTTGGGAGTTGCAACTTTCCCTGCAAAGGGTCAGATTCTGTAAGTGTTTTAGGGTTTGTGGACCACAATGTCCTAAGAGCCTTCTGGCCTCACCCGCCTCACTTGCTGCCATCTCCATCTTTCATCTTCTGGGAGGGGGGTTCTCTAAACAGCCTGGGGGTAGGACCCTCACTGAGCCAGCCACTGGGAGAGTGGCTTCTTTCCTAGAACTCTGCACCCACTGTTTTATCTCCAGCCTCCAGATTCATTGCACCCCATCATGCTTCCTATGGGAGTGGGAGTGAGACAAGAGAGGGTAATTGTGAATGAACATGCGCGAACTACCTAGTATACATAGGTGAGATGTCATGGTGAAAATACCATATGCATTATATATGTGTGTGTGTGTGTGAAATGTCATGTTGAAAATACCATATGCATTATATATGTGTGTGTGAAATGTCATGGTGAAAATACCATATGCATTATGTGTG
>CAJQZJ010031585.1:4982120-5000089 GCA_907164525.1 Lophiomys imhausi
CTTCCTTCCTTCCTTCCTTCCTTCCTTCCTTCCTTCCTTCCTTCCTTTCTTTCTTTTTTTTTTTTCCTGAGACAGGGTTTCTTTGTGCAACCCTGGCTGTCCTAGACTCACTCTGTAGACCAGGCTGGCCTGGAACTCCAGAGATCTCCCTGCCTCTTCCTCCTGAGTGCTGGGATTAAAGGTGTGTGCCACCACTCCCCACCCTCCAAAGACACCATGTGCATCTGAAGCTCTGTACTCAACAAACCACTTCCTCCTCAGCCTCTAAAGCAGTGTCTGTCTTCTGTTCCTATGAACTTGACCTCCTTAAGGCTCATAACTGAGTGAAGTCTTGCAGGATATGTATTTCCTTGAAGGTGTTAGTTCACTTAGCAAACAGTCCTCAAGTTTCAGCCATGTTATATAGATTTCCTCCATCTTAAAATCACATTTATAATCTACATATGTGTGTGCCATCTACATGTGTGTATGAAATTCACCATGTAAGTCAAACTGGCCTTAAATTCACAGCAATCCACCTGCCTCTGCTTCTGCTTCCAGAGTGCTGGGATTAAAGGCTTGTGCCACCATGCCCAACAGTTTATGAGTATTTGGTTCATATGTATGTATGCGTACAGTATGCCTGCCTGGTGCCCCTGGAAGCCAGAAGAGTGTCAGAACCCCTGGAACTAGAGTTACAGTTGTAAGCTGCCATGGTTTTCTGTAAGAGCTTAACTGCAGAGCTACACTCTAGAACCAACCCCCAACTTCCTTTTTTTTTTTTTTTAAGACAATATTTTGTACCACAAAGAGGCCTAGAACTTGGCATATAGCTCAGGCTGTCTTCAAATTCCTGCATACATTTTACAAGTGCTGGAAATATTGGTATTGGTTAATTTAACATGCCTAATTTGAACTCACTTTATATATATTGTGTGTTTATGTGAATAGAAAGCATCTTTTTTTTTTTTTAGTTATTGAGCTGTTAAAGCTTTTTGCACATTCTCAATTTTGGTTTTTTGTTTTTGTTTTTGAAGACAAGGTTTCTCTGTGTATCCCTGGCTATCCTGAACTTACTCTGTAGACTAGGCTGGCCTCAAACTCACAGAAATCCACCTGGCTCTGCCTCAGTGGTGGGATTAAAGGCATGTGCCACCACTGTCCAGTTTGCATTCTAGATTTTTAACCATTGATTAGATCTGTGACTTACAAATATTTTCTTCTATTTTGTAAACTTGAATTTACTCTGCTGATTTTGTCTATTGATATATGAATGTCTTTGAGTTTGTTGTAGGCCCATTTGGGTTTTTGTTTTGTTTTGGTTTTTCAAGACAGGGTTTCTCTGTGTGTTCTTGACTGTCCTGGACTCACTTTGTAGACCAGGCTGGCCTTGAACTCACAGAGATTCACCTGCCTCTGCCTCCCAAGTGCTGGGATTAAAGGCGTGCACCACCACCGCCCGGCTTTTTTTGTTTTGTTTTTGTTGTTGTTGTTGTAGCCTGTGCTTTTGATGTTAGAGACAAAGAAATTAGTGTTCTTTTAGAGTTAAGGATAAAGATGAGCCCTTGAGCCTAGAGTATAGCTCAGTGGTAAATGATTTGACCTATATGAGGCCCTGGGTTAATCCCAGGCACCCTCAAAGAAAGAGGCAACAAACCAAAAGAAAGTAAGCCCTTTTTGATGGATGTTTTGCCTTCCAGGTCGACTAGGCTCTCTTGGCTAGGTCGACTAGGTCCTCTTGGCTCTCTGTAGTGGTTGCTTCCCTGCTGTCCTGGACAGTAGCTGGCCCACTGCATCTGAGGAGACAGCATTGGCCTAGGACCTGTGTGGCTGGGCCTGTGGTGGGAGTGGTAAAGCTAATTGTGCATCATTTTGGGGGTCATTATTCTCTTTCACTGAAGGATACTGCCTTTCCTTCAGTGTTATTGTCCCATTCTGTAGAATTCCAGGCATTTCATGTTAATCCTGAGATATTCCAGAGGAAGACCAGTTCCACTTTTTTGTTTGTCTTTTCAAGGTCCTTTCTCTGTGTATCCCTGGCTGCCCTGGATCTCACTTTGTAGACTAGGCTGGCCTTGAATTCATAGAGATCCATCTGCCTCTGCCTCCGAGTGCTGGGATTAAAGGCATGTACCACCACCCCCCCACCCAGCCTAATTCCACAATTTTGAAGCAAGCTTTAATTAAATATTGTCCAGAACTTTTACTACTAACTGTCATGAACTGTTTAGGATAATTAAGAAATGCAAACTAATGGTTATGCAAGCCAGTCATTCTGTTAGGTACTATGACAGCCTGTTATAGTTACTTGCTAAGCTAATCAGAAATAAACCTGCTAAGAGACAAGCAACATCTGCTTACCCTAATATAAGAGATAGATAGGACCTCTTCAAAAACCTCAAGAGATCTGCAGAATATGGTATTCAAAGATGTTTTAGTAACTTTAGATGTTTTTATATCAAGACATATCAACTCCTGACAGCACCCCCTATTCTACCCCAAGTAGAAGATGAGCATCGAAGAATCTCCAGTGGGAGATGATTGAATTAGTTGCAAGCCTATCTCTTGGTAGGAAAATCCCCTTGCTCCAACTGTAGACAGAATGCTGTCCAAAAAGGACAAAACCTGGAATCAGGTAAGTCGACAGCCTAGCTCTGCCAAGACAGGGTACGCAAGTCCTTCATAACCCCTGTTCTACAATCAATGTCTATCAGAGAAGTGGGGCCAAATGACTGAAGATCGATGCTGTAATGTATGGAGAGAAAATGGGAACTGTCCAGGCAGCCACTGGTAAGTCATTTCTTAGTTTTGGAAGCTGCAGGTCCTGTACTTCCTATAAAATCAGATATATTTATCCCTCTCAGGTCTCTGAGGTGGTTGAAGAACAGATAGCTAGAGTCTCATAATTAAATTTTGAGTTGTTTAGGAGTCAAGAGAGTGTTATAGATCTAAGAGGATACTTTTAAAATTGTGTTGCAAGTTAGTATGAATGTTGAGTTAGATATAGAACTTTAAACTCATGGAGATGTTTAGATAGTAGAATGTTAAAGCCAGGTACCAAATACATATGGACTGGTCATTGGGAATGTACGTTAAGCCATGTAATCCTCATAACTGTGGCCTAATTACCTCTGTTGTACTATATTGTATTTATTATTATAAGAGAAAGAGCCATTTGTTGGACTGAAAGGAGAAACTGTAGGGGGAAATAAGATATACCTTAAACTTAAAAGAAAAAAAAAAAAGGGAAGAGGATGGGGGGTTGAGGGTGGGAGGGTGGGACTGGAGGGGGAATAGGGAGGGGACTGCGATTGAGATGTAACTTGAAGAAATAAAAAATAAAGGAAAAAAAATAAAATAAATATTGGCCAGGATGATGGGCTCTGGCCAGATCCATTCCCAGGTTTCAGGAAATAGCCACAAATCATGTTTTACAAAGGCTTAAAAAGATGAATCCACAGGTCCACTGTATTTTCCATCAAGTCCAATCAGAGACAAGCATATATCCTGACACATTTCCTGCTTATGAACCTTCCACTTCCATCCAGTCAAGCATATCTGGTGCAGTTAGGTCAAAGGAGCTCATTTGGGGGTGTGTGAAAACATAAACAATAGATATAAACAGACAAACAAACAATAGTTTGGTCCTCACACTGACAGGCTTCATCTTTTCCCGTCTGTCCCTTCCAACATTAGGTGGCCCACCTTTACTGTGGATTCTGCTAAAATAATGGCTTGTCAGCTCTATAAATGTACCTGTAAACTCTTTTTTATTTTATTTGTTGGACTAGGGTCTTAGTATGTAGCCCAGGCTGGCCTTGAACTAAAAATCCTCCTGCCCCCACCTCCCAAGTACTGAGATTACAAGTGTCTGCGAATATACCCAGGTAGTTGTTTTAAGAGAATGGCACACTAGAGAAACTGCCAAGAAGATTCACAAGAGAACCTGATGACCAAAGAAGCCATTGAACAAAACAACAACAACAACAAAAAAAAAAAGAGTGAAATTTCCCAGGCACCTGGAGGACTCCTATCCCCCTTCCCCAAGACCTGGCATAGTCCAGGCTGGTTTTGAACTTACTGTATATCTGGGCTAGCCTCAAACTCTTGATCCTTCCCAGCATGTCATGTGGCTCTCAACCAAATGTAAATCAAGTTCCAGGAAGTGCTGGCCCAGACCTTACTTTCCTCTCAAGCCAATGGGCACCTGCACTGGCACACACATGCATACAAACACACACATACACGTAATTAAAAATCTTTAAAACCGTACATTGAGTGAGTCTTTAGATAACAAATCTAAAGGTTTCTTTGTGCTGTTAACCACCTAAAGCATTTGGTACAGTGGGAAGGGGATGAGCAGAAATGTTAAACTGCTGAGAAAATGTCCTAGGAGGCAATGGGTTTCACATTTGTGTCATGACATACATACCCACTTCCTACCTCATGACCCATCCTTTGTTTTCTCTTAGATCTCCCTTGGTCTATTTTTTTTTCTTTTAGTTTTTCAAGACAGGGTATTGTCTGTGTATCCCTGGCTGTCCTGGACTCACTCTGTAGACCAGGCTGGCCTTGAACTCACAGAGATCCACCTGCCTCTGCCTCCAGAGTGCTGGGATTAAATGCATGCGCCACCACACAGGCCTTGTCTATGAAGTCTTATCTTTCCTTCTTTTTTTTTGGGGGGGGTGCTGTTTTGTTTGTTTGTTTTGGTTTTTCGAGACAGGGTTTCTCTGAATATCTCTGGCTGTCCTGGACTCGCTTTGTAGACCAGGCTGGCCTCGAACTCACAAAGATCCGCCTGCCTCTACCTCCCAAGTGCTGGGATTAAAGGCGTGCGCCACCACTGCCCGGCTTGTTTTGTTTGTTTTGAATCAGGGTTTCTTTATGTATCAGCCCTGGCTGTCCTGGAACTCACCCTGTAGACCAAGCTGGCCTCTAACTCATAGACTCTGCCTTCCAAATGCTAAATTTTTTTTTTTTTTTAGATTTTTATTTATGTGTATATCTGTGTCTGTGTATGCATGGGTGCCAGAAGAAGATATTGGATGCCCTGGAGCTGTAGTCACAGGCTGTTGTGAGCCGTTTCGTATGTCGGCTGGGATGGAACTAAGTCTTCTGCAAGAGCAGCAAGCACTTTGACTGAAGAACCATCTCCAGCATTTGGTGTTGGGTTCAAGGGTGGGACTCGGGTCATCTGCCTTGCACATTGAGGACCTTTGCCCACAGAGGCATCCTGCAGGCCTGGGTTGCAATTTAAATGTTAAAACATGACACAGAGATGCTAAGAACACTATTTAACAGTTATCAGTCCACCATCTACTGCTCTAATAAAATATCTGAGTTGTATAGCCTAACCTAACCTGGAATTCTTAATCCTCCTGCCCCATTCACCCAAGAGCTAGGACTGAAAGCATATGCCTGATTTAGAAAAGAGGTTTAGGGACTTGTGAAATGGCTCACAGAATAAAGGCTCTTGCTGCCAAGCCTGACAACTGAGTTCAATGCCTGGGGTCATATGGTGGAAGGAGAGATCAGGCTCCCACAAGCTGTCCTCTGACCCTGAAGGCTGTGTGTGCTGTGGCATGCACATGCCAGTGAAGTGCTGGCCCAGACCTTACTTCTTAAAGGTTTTACTTCCCATTAGCATAGGTACAATGGACCTGGCTTGTAGCACATGAACCTTTGGAGAATACAATTTTCCGTGCATGGAATACAGTAGCCAAATGTTCAGGGTCCCAGGGCAATCTTGATTGATTTGGGTGTTCCATATAAGTTTTGCCACATAGGATGATTTTAACATGTTAATTGTAAATGTGATGAATTTGTGGTTAGAGTCTTCCATCAGCACTGTTAACGTATTCATTGCTAGCACTTCAGACATGTAGAATTAAAGAAAAGCTGCCTAATTTGGAATGGGTTAGCACCCTTAATTACCTCCTCAGCCTTGCCTTATTTATATGGCCCCAGAAGCATGGCTGCACCACTTTGTCAAGCCAATGCTTGAGTAGAGTTTTGAGCTGCTGCTGTAGAAACTTGTTTCTTCATTCTGTTTGTTGTTCATCCATATATATCTAGTGCTGTGTAAAGTACCGAGGACAGATAGAAGGCTCCATGCCCTGTTTAAAAGTGTGAATTAGGGAGAGAAGGGAACAGATGGAGAAACAGGCTCCTAGAGGAGAGGACATTTCAGCCGGAATTTGGAATTATTCCAGCCCTGTAAGGTGGCACACAGCAGTTCCTGCTACCCAGGAAGTTGAGTTGGAAGGATGTTTTCTAAAAACATGTATTCTAAAAACTAGGGATAATATGTTACAGTCATGCCAGTAAGTCAAGACCTGACCGGTCCAATGTACCAGCCTGACGTGGTCACAGAATGTTTGCAACTGAGTGACTTCTTAATTCATTCTATTTTAATCTAAGGTCATTCTTAAAAACACTGAAGCAAGAGGGCTGGAGAGATGGCTCAGAGGTTAAGAGCACTGGCTGCTCTTCCAGAGGTCCTGAGTTCAATTCCCAGCACCCACATGGTGGCTCATAACCACCTATAATGGGATCCGGTGCCCTCTTCTGTTGTGCGGGTATATGTACTAAAATACAGAACATTGTATACATATTAAATAAATTAAAAAAAAAAACACTGAAGCAGTATGGTAGGAGAACTAAAGTAGTGTGTAGAAGAGTAGACAGGGCACAGCAGCACAAACATTTAATCCTAGCTCTAAGAAGGAAGAGCTATGAAGTCTAGCCAAGGCTAGTGAGCTCTGACTGGGGCGGGGGGGTTCCTTCGGTAATGAAAACATTTTTGTAAACAGTTGTTACTATTATCATTACATTCACATTTATTTATTTACCTATGAGGAGGTACACTCATCCCAAAGTGGTGTGTTTGTGTGTGATTGAACGTAGATCACTGGGTTCAAGACAAGTGCTGTTTGTTACCCTGAGAGCCATCTATCTGGCTGACCCCTACAGTTTCATTTTAAAAGGGCATGTCAGGCTGGAATGCCAGTGGTAGAGTACTTGCCTAGTATGTGTGTGCAAGGACCTAGGTTCAGTACTGAGTATTGGGGGCGTGGGGAGAAGAAATGAAAAGAAAAAGTATTTTTGTAATTGTTGTTTGTTTTTTTGAGACAGGGTTTTTCTGTGTAGCCCTTTGTAGACCTGACTGGCCTCCAACTCACAGCGATTCGCCTGCTTCTGCCTCCAGAATGCTGGGATTAAAGGCGTGCATCACCATGCCTGGCTGAAAAAGCATATTTCACCTTGACATCTGAAAATTGAATGTTCCAGCTGAGGGGCATCGTAAGTGTAAATTATTCCACACTGGATTTGAAGGCCTACTACAAAAAAAATAGCAATACAGATTATCAATAATTTTTACATTAGTTAAATATTAATATGAGACTTTTGAGGGCTGAGAGCAGTATAGCTCTCCCTAGGATACATGAGGCCCTGGGTTTAATCCCCAATACCGTAAAGAGAAAAAGAGAGGGGAGTGAAACAGAGAGAGAATTTGGGGCATATCAAGATGGGATAAATATTGTATAAGAAAATAAACTTGTGTGTTTTGGTTTTCTGTTTAACACTACAGGAATGTTTTAAACTGTGGCCCACAGTATCTCTAGTCAAAGGTGCTTTGAACCCAGGGCTTACTGAGTAATCACTAAAGATCTTTGATGAGATTGGTGTGATTTGAATTTTAACTTAGGGTTAGCACTGCTTTGGAATTTGTTCCTGGAGACTTTGGGACAGGAAAGATCTGCAGCAGCGATGAGAATCTGAGTGCTGGAATTTGGTCTTCAGGTCTGCTGGCAGTAATGAATGCTTTAAACACAGTGTAAACAGGCTGGCAGCATTTCTCACATTTTTCCTTTCTTCACCCCAGGGCTTCTTCCTTTTTTTCTCTTCTTTCTTTCTTTTTTTTTTTTAAACAGTGTTTTAAGATTCAAAGTAAATTATGGGGACACCTCACCTGGTAGAGAAAGATAAAATCAGACAAATAAACCCATACAAGCTGCTCTTTGTGGGGAATGCTGCAAATGCAGAGTGTAGCCTTGGAACAGTCCTTACAACAATCATCTTGAGTGCTCTTCTTGGCGATCCTTTGTCCTTTTGCTTAGTTTTCACACTAGCAAACCTCAACACAAGCTAACGGGGGGGGGGGGGGGAAACTGAGGCTCCCATTCTGCAGGTGTCTGCGTTTGGAACTGATATCCCAGGCTATTGTTCCCATTGTTCCCTTTCTACCAAGCACCCTTACTTTGCTCTTAGCTCCCAATTGGGTACATTTTTAAAAGTCATCTTCATAGTTCCTCCTCTTTGATATCCAGCAATGACAGAACAGCTCACCAGCAAGGCCACAGGATAGATAGGTGTAGTCAATACATCTCAGCCATGAAGCCCACTGTTGCAGTCTTCCTCCCTCGGGGTTGTTCACCCTCACTGGGACTTGAGTTTTCAGTCTACTGGCGTCCACTCTCACAGTGCGCCTAGGGCCCAGGCCACCAGTCAGTCACATGTATTCCCATAGTGCGCCGAGGACACCAGGCAATGGGTCACACTTACCCAGCAGCTCTGATGTGTTGCTGGAGATGAGGACTGTTTGCCTTGGACTCTGATGCTGAGACCACAGTAGCATGAAGCTTTGCAGCTAGTGCATGTGATAAGCCACTGAACCAAGCAGCACTTGTCCCAATGTGTTCAGCACATTTTAGACTGTTGGAGTCAGCTGAATTCCAGCTGTAATCTTTAAAATACAAATATTGCTGCAAGTAGAACCTTCTTCTCTTTCACCACCTGGTATTTGCCTCTTCCAGGGCTAATCTTCGACTTTGGAACATCTATCTTTCCCAGATCAGTGGCCCGCCTCTACCCTCTGGAGTGCCTTAAAAAAAGGACAAAATCTTACTTTTTATTTTTATTTTTTTTTACTGCATCATGCATGAGTGTTTTGCCTACATGTATGTCTGTGTACCACGTGTGTGCAGTGTCTGGAAGACCAGAAGGCATCACATCCCGTGGGACTGGAATTATAGATGGTTGTGAGCCAGTACCAGGTCAACTTAAAAAAAAAAAAAAAAAGGCCAAAAATAAAATAAAAGTAGTCTTCTTGTATTGAATGTTGCTAAAGAAAACAAGTCTCACTCAAGACTGTCTTCCCTTCCTCTCCTCTCCTCTCCTCTCCTCTCCTCTCCTCTCCTCTCCTCTCCTCTTCTCTTCCTTCCTTGTTTGTTTCAAAACATCTTTTCTCTTTGTAGCCTTGGCTGTCCTGAAGAAGGACCCAGGTCCATTTCAGTACAACCTATTATTCTGGATTCTCAGTCACAAACCAAAGCCTTTTTTTTTTCTCTCTCTCTCTCTCTTTGCCTTCTTTCTTTTTCTCTTTCTTTCTTTCTTTCTTTCTTTCTTTCTTTCTTTCTTTCTTTCTTTCTTTTTTGTTTTGAGACAGGGTCTCTTTAATATAACCTGGAACTCTCTATGTAGACCAGGCTGGCCATGAACTCAGAGATCTGCCTACCTCTGCCTCCCGATTCCTGGGAGTAAAGCTGTGCCTCACTTGAGAAATACTATCTTAACAAGAAAACAATATTCTGATACAGGTTTCAAACATCTAAAAATTAGTCTTCAAAAGACTCTTTCTTTACAGGAATGTTACTTTGAGAGCACACACAGTTGTGGGCCTTCATAGTGCATTTATTCCTCCAGTCCCTGATACAATTTTCTGCCTTGCAAGGTCAGCCTAACTGCTTTCCTCCTTTGTGGTAGCATCCCTTTGCTTTCAGGAAGAAAGAACAAGATTTAAAAAAAGAAAAGAAAAAAGGAATTTAGATTCCAGGACAGCATTGTGGAAGGCTGGGGGGTACAGCTCCAGAGTAGAGCCTAACCTGTCGGAGGCCCAGAGTTCTATGCCCCTGGCAAGGTAGAAAGAAGGTATTTTGATGCATAGTACATTAAAATGAGTCGGGTGGGTGATGGTGCACACCTTTAACACTCAGGCAAATCAGATCTCTGAGTTCCAGGCCAGTCAAGGGCTACACAGAGAAACCCAGTCTCAAAAAAAAAAGAATGGCTGGAGAGATGGCTCAGCAGTTAAGACCACTGGCTGCTCTTCTAAAGGACCCAGGTTCAAATCCCAGCACCCACATGGCAGTTCACAGCTGTCTGTAATGACTGGACATGGTGCGCATACCTTTGATCCCAGCACTCAGGAGGTAGAGGTGGCACATCTCTGTGAGTTTGAGGCCAGCCTTGTCTACCAAGTGAGTTCCAGGATAGCCAGGGCTACGGAAAGAAACTGTCTCGAAAAAAGAAAAAATAAATAAATAGAAATGAAAGGGAGAGACAGACAAACATAATGGTATTATGGTATTACTTTAGTCTGCAAGGCCAACAATGAACCTCATTTGTCCTTTTTTCCCCTCTCTGTGTAACTGAGCCCTGACTGTATTGGAACTCACTTTGTAGACCAGGCTGGGCTCAATCAAACTCAGAGATCCATCTACCTTGGCCTCCAGAGTGCTGGGATTAAAGGCTACATCACACCCAGCTCATGTGTTCTTTATGATAACAGGAAGCTAGTGGCCTTGAAGAACTGAATTGTTTATTGGTTATTGTTTGTTCATTTTTGTGACAGGGTAAGCAGCCCAAACTGACCTGAGACTCAGAATCCTTCTCTTTTGAGAATTGGAATTGCAGGTCTGCCACTGTGCCTGTCTTTAATTGTTAACTTTTATGAAATTAAAATTTTATGCTGGACGGTAGTGGTGGCACACTCCTTTAATCCCAGCAGAGGCAGAGGCAGGTGGATCTGAGTTAGAAGTCAGCCTGGTCTACAGAGTGAGTTCCAGGACAGCCAGGGATACACAGAGAAACTCTATCTCGAACCCCCCCCCCCAAAAAAAAAAACAAACAACAAGCAAACAAACAAAACCCCCCAAAACAAAGAGTACAACTTTGTGGAGCTGGCTTTCTCTTGCCACCTGAGGGTCCTGGGGTTGGAACTCAGGTCATCAGGCATGGTAGCAAGTGCCTTTACCTGCTGCTGAACCATCTTGACAACCTTCATTACTTCTAATGTGGCTATGAGAACCTGTGGTATTGCACAGTTGGCTTGGATTCTATTTCTACTGGCTGGCACTGGCCTTTTGGGCATTGTTATTCCTTTGGCTGCTAAATCCAGTTGCTGTGGTAATTAAGTGGGGCTTCTGACTCAGTGCTTCTTGGAAAGGAAAACGAAGAGAGGAGGGGTGCAATCTCAGGGAAGGAAAATGGAGGAGGGGTGCAGTAAGCATCAGATTTGGCAAAGACCCTCGTTTAAAAAGTGAAAGACCAAGTTTGCTTCAGTTCAGCCCACCAGTCTGGAATTTTGGCCACAAAACTATCAAATGAAGATGCTTTTCCTTCTTCATGTGAGGAGAATGCAAGCCACTCTCACCGACAACTCCTTTGGGGGAGGGGTCGATTCTCCTAAAAGTCAGAGCTCAGCTGTATCTAGCGCACCTGAAATCCCTCCTGCCTCTTGCCAGGCATCACTGGTTTCTCTAAACTCTCATTTCTCCTACCCATTATTTTAGTTTTCCAGATAATTGTCTCATGCTTGTCTTTTAGGAAACCCACAATCCTCAGCTAATAGTATTTTAGCAAACATTTCTTATGCGAGAATCAGCTGTCCTTTTCCAATGACTGATGGCCCTAGGCAAGCGCTCTACCACTGAGCTACACCTCCACTAAAGTATGCACTCAGCAAATATCTGTTAAGTTGATTTGGTATTTATTGCGTTTCTAGATGCTGTAAACCTCAGAGCAGGTGTGAGAGTGGCAGAATTCACAAGGGGTGGGGTGGTGTGTGCTGTGGTAAGGAACTGGGGCTGTGTACCTCACTTGATCCTCTCCTTCCTGCAGCCCAGTAGCGTTGGTCAGGCTCCAAGAGAGCCCGGCTGTCTTCACACCTAGATACGATTTCTTGTAGTTGGTTCTCCTTCCCTTCAAGACCGTCGCTCCTCCTCTAATAAAAAACTCAGCAGACAGACGGACAGCGTTATAGATTCTCTACTTCCCACTCAACTCTGCATTAGACAGAGGAACGTAGCTTTCCTCTCTCTAGACTGATTCCACCACCCCAGTGCCTTCAAAATTTGCCCGCCCTCCAAACTTCTTTATTTTTTTTTCTCTGAAACTAAAAGGTTGTCGGCTCTTGAAAAAGGGAAGGAATTTGGAAGCGCTTAAAAAAAAAAAAATTGGGAGGATGTGGTAAAAAGCAGGAGTGTGTGTGTGTGCTTGTGTCTGTGCGTCTGTGCGCGCGCGCGCGCGTGTGTGTGTGTGTGTGTGTGTGCGTGTCCCGCGCTCGGGAGGGGGGGGTGTTGTTGATTGACTGTAAAGGCGAGGGGGGAGGGGGGGAGAAGCTGTGAAGATCAGATAACAGAGGTCACCGAATTTCTGGGGTTATAGGTTAAGGGCTGGGGGTGGGGGGGGCTTGCAGGCTCCACCCCTTGCAGAGATTATAAATAGGTAGGCTGGGCTTCTGGCTGTGACGCTTTCTCTGATGGTCCTGAAGCCTTCTGAGAGCTGCTGAGGACCTGGAGAAAACTTGCTGCCGAGGGCATTGGCTGGATACCTCTAGAACTACCTTAAGACTTGAGAACTAGGTTAAGACCATGGGGACAGCGAAGGTAAGAACTGGTTGTTTTTATTTGCTTGTTTGGGGTCTTCACAAAGGCAGGTGCTGGTGCCGATTGTCATGCTCCGGTTTCTCCTAAGTCATCGAGCCATCCAGACCAAGGCCTTTTGATAACACTCCAGCATTGATGCTAGAGCTACCGTTCTGTGCATCTCATACATAATGAGGATCCTCCCGGACACCTCCCTGTCATGTGAAAAGCACCAAAGAAGCTGTTTGCTTCTCGTCTGTGTTGAGGCTGTGATGAGAGCAAGGAGGGTAGGGTCGGGGCTTGGATATGGCGATGATGAGTAGGTCTGGGAGCCAGTTGGAAGGTTTGGGAACGCATTAGGCCCTGGGAAGACCTGGGGTTTGGCCTGGGTTTGCAATTCAGCATCCAGCTCTCCGTCCCTAGGATCCCCGGATACTGTGCAGAGGGAAGCCCAGTGGTCCTTACTGTGGTTGTGAGTGAGTGTAGGAGGTATCTGTGTTACTGTGGGCGGAGGAAGCAGTATTTGTAAGGGAAAGGGCATTTTCACGAAGATTAATTAATTTGAAAATAAAGTTAGGAAATGGTGAAAAAATCGTGATAGAAGAGGAGATGGGAAAAGAGGCTTTTATACTACCAAGAAAGGACTGAGTGGAGAACCTGGAAGGGTTAGCGTGTACCACCGAGACACTGGGAGGGTGCCGGGAAGGTCAGCTTGCTGGGAGACGCTCCCAGCCTGCCACCGGAGTGACCTTACAGAGAAGGAACTTAAGGGACAGTTGAAGAGTTGTGGTGGGCCAAAGATGTTGGCCCAGACTCCAGTTTTGAGTTGTCCCTGCCCACCTGAGTAATTTCCCAGCAAGGTGAGATGTCTGCTCAATTCCACTCTGCTAAAAATTGCTCCTAATATTGTATTCAAGCTGAGCAGACGCTTTGCCCAGCTGGGTAGAGGAATAGTACCATATTTAGCGAACAGGATGACTCTGAAGAGATCCCAGAATATTGCTAGTAGGTTACATAGTCTAGAGATTAAAAAAAAAATCTGGACTTAGCGGCTCACACCTATGATTCCACACTTGAGAGCCTGAATTCAGCTGGAGGATTGAGGGGTTAAATCTAAGTTTAGCCTGGAATTCAGAGTGTGGAACATGGTCTCAAAGGAAACCATAAACGGGATGAGGAAAGGTGAACTAAAAGTGGAGTTATTGGGGGTGGGGAGAGAAGAGAAATCGGTAATTGAAACGTTTTGTTGCTGGTTTAAGCGTCCCAGTGGTCATGCTGTTCTCATTGCTCCCGCTCTGGCTTCCTCCGTCTGGGGGACCCGTAGAACCACAGAGTGTGTGCTTCTGTGGATTACTAAATACTTAGGAAACTTAAAGCTGTCTTTTGCCCTTCCCTCTATGTTTTGAGGAGTTTGGGATTTGTTATGTTTTAAGTTTTGAGACTTAAAACCATAAAACCACCTTTAATCCCAGCACTTGGGAGGCAGAGGCAGGTGGATCTTTGCGAGTTAGAGGCCAGCCTGGTCTACAAAGTGAGTCCAGGAAAGCCAGGGCTACACAGAGAAACCCTGTCTCGAAAAAACCAAAAAAGAAAACAAAACAAAACAAAAAAAACCATAAAACCACAGTAGCCCAGGTTGGCCATGAACTCATGGCTATCCTCCTGCCTCCTGCCTCCTGCCTCAGCCTGGTATTGTGGGCATGAGCCACACTTCACACCCTGCCTCTACTCCAGTTCCTTAGTGCTGTCAGGTACCTGCTTCTATCTGGTGAAGTTTTTGTTTCATACTTTGAATATAGTCCAGTCTGGCTTTGAACTCATGATCCTATGCTTGGTCTCATGAGTGCTGGGATAAATGGTTGTGCACTTACTGTAGTGGTCCAGCTGGTGAAATGGTTTCTTCCTCATCCTCCTCCTCTTTTTATTTTGTTTTTTTTTGAGACAGGGTTTCTCTGTGTATCCCTGGTTATCCTGGACTTACTCTGTAGACCAGGCTAGCCTTGAACTCACAGAGATCCATCTGCCTCTGCCTTCCGAGTGCTGGGATTAAAGGTGTGTGCCACCAAGCCTGCCCATTACAGACAGCTGTGAACTGCCATGTGGGTGCTGGGGTTTGAACCTGGGTCCTTTGGAAGAGCAGCCAATGCTCTTAACCGCTGAGCCATCTCTCCAGACCCCTCCTTTTTTTTTTTTTTTTTTTTTTTTCTGAGACAGGGTTTCACTGTGAAGCCCTGGTTGGCATGATACTAGCTATGTAGACCAGGCCAATAGAATTGACTCAAGCAGGCATGGTGGTGCATGCCTTTGATCCCAGCAGGTGAGTATCTGAGTTCAAGGCCAGTCTGGTCTACAAAGCTAGTCCAGGACATCCAGGGCTACACACAGAAACTCTGTCTCAAAAAATCTAAAAAAAAAAAAAAAAATTGAGTCATTCCTCTTAAGGTCTTTCTCCCCAAATGGGACTGAAATTCTAGCATTCTGGAAGCAAAGGCAGGAGGACTGCCTCAAGATGGACATCAACCAGACATCCTGGGAAAGAAGAAGAATGTCATTGTTCAAGGTTTGTAAGTATTTTCACTTTGTCTTCTCTCCAGGTCACCCCATCTCTGGTGTTCGCCATTACTATTGCCACAATCGGTTCTTTCCAGTTTGGCTACAACACTGGCGTCATCAACGCCCCTGAGACAGTGAGTGCCAAGGACCTAAGTGTAAAAGAGTAGCAGTGGTGTTTTGTTTTGTTTTTCCTGACAGGGTTTCTCTGTGTAGCCCTGGCTCTCCTGGACTCACTCTGTAGACCAGGCTGGCCTTGAACTCACAAAGATCTCCACCTGCCTCTGCCTCCCAAGTGCTGGGGTTAAAGGCGTGCACCACTGCCCGGAGGTGTTTTGTTTTTTAAGTAGGATTGCACAGTTAAGATGCCTGGGTAAGATGGGGGAGTGCTAGTATGTTGTTGAAGAAGCCTAAGCCAAGGCTATTTGCTCCTCATGCTCCATCTGTCTGCTTCTTGCCCTGTCACTGAGCTGTGATCCATTTCCTATGTTATTCCTTAGGGATTATTGAGAACGGATGATGTTGTGACTGGGTGGGGTGCCCCGTTGAACATCGGTGCTGCCACCTCCTGGATGTCTAGGGAGATGCCCTAGGATTGCCCTTTTCAACGCACTGCCTTTCATGTTCCTGTCCCCTGAGGGAAGAAACCTCCTTGGTATTTGAGATTTAATGGTCTGCACCCCCACTGTGCATTTTATCACGTAGATCATAAAGGACTTTCTCAACTACACTCTGGAAGAGCGGTTAGAAGACCTACCAAGTGAGGGGATGCTGACCACCCTCTGGTCCCTGTGTGTGGCCATCTTCTCCGTTGGTGGCATGGTCGGCTCTTTTTCCGTTGGAGTCTTTGTCAACCGCTTTGGCAGGTACTGATCAGACACTGGGCAAAGAACAGGCCTGTACTGATTACTGTGAGACGGCAGAGCGCATTGAGGCAGGGAAATGATGCGCCTGTATGAGAAGATGTTGATTTGTACTCAAGGAAAACTAGTCCACCTGGCCTGGGATGTGGCTGCCCTCGAGGCCTTCGGCCCTGTGACACTCCAGCTGGCCTTTCTTTCTTTTTTTTTGGTTTTCTTCACAGACAGGGTTTCTCAGTGTGGCCCTGGCTGTACTGGACTCACTCTGTAGACTGGTCTCCAACTCACAGAGACCCATCTGCCTCTACCTCCCGAATGCTGGAATTAAAGGCGTGCGCCACCACGCCCGGCTATAAAGGAGCATTAATAAACTTAGATACTCTAACAGCTGGGTGTGGTGGCGCAGGCCCACAGTCCAATACTCAGGAGGCCACAAGCATACTCAAATATTTTTTTAAAAATTAGCTATTGTAGATATGCAAGTTGAATTTAAGATAATTAGTAAAGCCAACCTATTGTTGGATATTTATCTGTTATTTTGGCTTTTTATTTGGGGTTTCTCTCTCTCTCTCTTTAAGGTTTTTTGAGACAGGGTTTCTCTGTGTATGGCTGGCTGTCCTGGAACTCGCTCTGTAGACCAGGATGGCCTTGAACTCACAGAGATCTGCCTGCCTCTGCCTCCCAAGCGCTGGAATTAAAGGCGTGCGCCACCATGCCCAGCTAATGGGGTCGGGGGTCTCTTGACTATGGCTTTTTTCCATTAGCCAAAGAACTTTGTCAAGGAAGAAAGTCAGGGAGGAGAAGAGTAACTGTTTGTTTTTTTCTCTTTCTTTTTTTGGTTTTTCAGGGCAGAGTTTTCAATGTGTAATAGCCCTGGCTGCCCTGGACTCACTTGGTAGACCAGGGTGGCCTCAAACTCACAGAGATCCGCCTGACTCTGCCTCCCAAGGGCTTCGATTAAAGGCATGTGCCACCACACCTGGCTGTAATTTTTTTCTAACTCAAGACATTTTTATTTAAAATATTTTTTTAAATTTATTTTTATTATTTTGTGTGTATGAGTATTTTGCCTTCGTATGAGTCTGTGGGCACCACACATGCTACTGCTTGAGGGAGGTGGTGAGCCTTCATGTGTGTGCTGGGAATCGAACCCAAATCCTTTGCAAGTGCCGTGGAGTAGTCTCCAGCCCAACTGAAGACTTTCTAATTAATTTTTTTTTTCTCTTAATGGTATTTGTGCACCTGGCTGCACTCTTAGGATTCCCTAAGAGAGTTTTTAGGAATCCGAGTGCTGTGTGTCTTACTACAAGCCAATTAAATGGGTCTCTGGGGATGGCAGCCGTGTATCAAAATTTTTCCTGTTCTGTTGGAGCCAGGGATTTACACAAGTGGCACTCAGGAGACCAAGCAGGGGATCTGAGTTTCAGGCTGACCAGGGCTGCATAGTGCAGCCCTGTCTCAGAAAGCCAGAATCCCAAGGCTGCTGGGGGTTTTCGGGGCTAATCTTTTATGTCTCTTTTTTTTTTTTTTAAAGATTTATTTATTATGTATACAGTGTTCTGTCTGCAGGTATATCTACAGGCCAGAAGAGGGCACCAGATTTCATTATGGATGGTTGTGAGCCACCATGTGGTTGCTGGGAATTGAACTCATGACCTCTGGAAGAGCAGCCAGTGCTCTTAACCGCTGAGCCATCTCTCCAGCCCCTCTTTTATGTCTCTTGAGTGTGAGATGGCTTCACCACCAGTGTAGTGTACAAAGCATTCGTCAAACCAGTTTTACGATGAAATGTAATAAGGGGCAGGCATGGTGGCTCAGCAGGTAGACTTTGTTATGAGAACAGGCATTCGTACATACCTGTGTATGTATATACATATGTATATACACACACACACACACACACACACACACACACACACACACACACACA
>CAJQZJ010031585.1:5006368-5042223 GCA_907164525.1 Lophiomys imhausi
TATATATATATATATATATATATATATATATATATATATATATATGGGGTCGTATTTGGATAATAGAAGTATGAACTAGCTTAGATGGGCTAGGATTATACAACTCAGGCCAAAGCTTGTTAAAATCCACCTGGTGTCTGTGTGTATTCATTTATAATGGTGGGTTAAGGATTAATACCGCCAACCAATTAATATAAATACTTGTTAAATCATTTAATTAGCCATTTTAAAAATTTTTTTTAATTATTTTTTTTTTTGGTTTTTCGAGACAGTTTCTCTGTGTAGCCCTGGCTGTCCTGGACTCACTTTGTAGACCAGGCTGGCCTTGAACTCACAGTGATCCGCCTGCCTGCCTCCTGAGTGAGTGCTGGGATTAAAGGCGTGCGCCACCACTCCCGGCTATGGCCATTTTTTCCTACAAAAGACTATTGGGTGATGGGTATATAAGTTGTCTTCATTGATCAGCAAATATGGAATGGATGGGAATGGAGATGTGCAAAGGACCCAGTGTACTAGAGATGGGATAATGCAGTAGCCTCCTGTACATAGCATGTTCGTGAAATCAGACTGCCTTGCCTTCTAGGTATTCCTGGTGGAGAGGGCAGGGAGGAGAACCCTGCATATGATAGGCCTCGGAGGCATGGCTGTTTGTTCCATCTTCATGACGATTTCTTTGTTACTAAAGGTGAGTGTTATTTGAGTGGAGGAAGGGGATAGCGTTAGAGAGGCTAAGTTTACCCTGTGTGGCAGGGGCTGAGGTGTTGACCTTCAAGGTCATCAGTCAAGTCAAATTTGAGATGCTCAAATTTTATTGAAGGTGCACCTTCAGAGATAAGTAAATGGGTATCCTTGCATGCATGTAATCTGGCTTGTAAAATGCATTATCTAATGTAATTCTTAGGTAAGGTCTTAATGCAGCCAAGGATGGCCTTGAATTCCTAATCTTCCAGTTAATTTCCACCTTATGGGTCTGGGGCACTGGAGTCAGGTCCTCAGGCTTGATGGCACGCACTTTTACCTGCAGAGCCACCTTGCAGACCTTGTCTAATTTAATTCCTAGCAGTCATCTTGAAAGCCAGACATTGGAAGTAGTACATACCTATAATCTCAGTCTTAGCAAAGGCAGGAGATTTTTGCAAGAAACCAGTCAGGGATGCTTGGTGAGAAACCCTTTCTCAAAATAAAATGGTATGCCGGGTGGTGGTGGCACAGGCCTTTAATTCCACCAATCGAGAGACAGGGAGGTGGATCTCTGAGTTAGAGGCCAGCCTGGTCTGCACAGTTCCAGGATAGCCAAGGCTACACAGAGAGATCCTGTCTTGACAAACAAAAGATAGCAGAAATCACCTTGAGGCAGTTCCATCTTATAGATATTGGAATGGTCTTGGTACAGAATGAGAAGGGTGAGACCGACTAGCTGAAGCACTAGACTTTGGACTCCCAAGCTGAGCGGACTGCTTTACACGACAGCTCTAAAAATGGAGCCTACATCATGCTGCTTTTTTAACTGGACTTTGCTTTCTTTCTCTTGCAGAAAGAGTATGAAGCCATGAGCTTTGTTTGTATTGTAGCTATCTTGGTCTACGTAGCCTTCTTTGAGATTGGACCAGGCCCCATTCCCTGGTTTATCGTGGCTGAACTCTTCAGCCAGGGTCCCCGTCCAGCTGCCATGGCAGTGGCTGGCTGTTGTAACTGGACTTCCAACTTTCTGGTTGGAATGTTCTTCCCCTCGGCTGCAGTAAGTAAATTTCAAATCTAACATGGTCTGTCACAAACCAGCCTACTTACCAACACACTTAAGATGCACCTTAGTAGTGGGTGCTCCAGGGTAGACTGCGTCCAGAACCTTAAACCAGACTTCTCGCTTTATCTTCAAGGAAACAAGAGGGGAAGGACAAGCCAGGCATGGGAGTTCATGCCTACAGTCCCAGCCAGCACTTGGGAGGCTGTGGCAGGAGGGTTGATATGAGGTTGAGGCCAGCCTAGGCTGCAATGAGACCCTGTCTCAAAAATCAACAAAAAGTTAGGAGGGAAAACTGGAAACTTTAAGGACCTGAGATGGCATGAGGAAATTTCTGCCTAGGAATAGGACAGTAGCAAGTACCCAAACTTCCCAGACCAATATTTTAAAATCATTATTCTTTTTTTTTTTTTTTTTTTTAAGAATTTTATTTATTTATTTTATGTGCATGAGTGCTCTATCTGCATGTGCACCTGCAGCCAGAAGAAGGCACCAGATCACATCGTGAATGGTTGGGAGCCACCATGTGGTTACTGGGAATCGAACTCAGGACCTTTGAAAGAGTACTAGCCAGTGCTTAACTGCTGAGCCATCTCTCCAGACCTTAAAAAAAATCATTATTTCAGTTAGCACTAACAACTGAGTACAACTAAATTCTGAGTCTTAAGGATGTTAGAGAACCAGGCAGAAAATGTTTGAAAATGACCTGGAGCTGATCTGTTACATAAACCATTTCCTGTTTCCATGAGTTTTTCTAGAAGCCTGGATTTTAAACATTATAGGCAAATGTCTTAAGATCAAAATCCTCAGAAGGGCCAGATGTAGTGGCACACATATTTTTTTATGATTATTATTTTATGTGTGAGGGTGTTTTGCCTGTGTATGTATGTCTGTGCACCATGTGTGCCTGAGTTACTGACGGTTATGAGCTGCCTTATGGGTGCAGGGAATAATAGAGCCTGGATCTTCTAGAAGAGCAGCCAGTGATCTTAACCACTGAGAGATCTCTCTAGCCTTAGCACATGTCTTTAATCCCAGCACTCAGGATGCAGAGCCAGGCAGAGGTCTTAATTCAAGGCCAGCCTAGTCTACATAGTGATTTCTAGGCCTGCCAGAGCTACAAAGTGAGGTCCTGTTGTAAAAATCAGAAAGAAAAAATTCTCAGGAGGTGTTTGGGAGTAGCTAGTTTTAGTGACTAGAAAAAAGAATGACACAGAATAACAGAGAAATACAGTAGCATGATAATGCATCAAGGAAGTGACCTTGCTGTTCCACTCACTGTGGAAGAGTTGGAGCTTAAGACCAGAGATAAATATTTAAATTGGTACATTTGTATGAAACCATCAGCTATCAATGACCACCTTTCTCCTGTCTCCTAGGCCTTCTTGGGAGCCTATGTTTTTCTCATCTTCGCTGTTTTCCTCGTTATCTTCCTAATCTTCACCTTCTTCAAAGTCCCAGAGACCAAAGGGAGGACTTTCGAGGACATTACCCGGGCCTTCGAGGGGCAGATGCTGGGTGGGAAAAGCTCTGTGGAGATGAATAGTATGCAGCCTGACAAGGACACCTCTGGCAATGCCTGAGGCACGCGCCTCTTTCACCTCCCTCCAACATGGAAAGCCACCTCCCCTAAAGTGGGGAGACCTCACAAGGATGAACCAGGACTGTTTCTGATCGCTGCTGTATGATCCTTTATCACCCTACACACTCCATGAACACTCAGCTGCACCCAATGCTGGATTTAGTCAGATCACCAATAGCTTTTTAAGTGTTTCATTTCTTGGATATTTCTCTTGTAATCAGGAGAGACCAAGCGAGCCTACCTTCATGTCAGGAGGGAGTGGCTGCAGCTCCCCTTAGGCTCTGAGACCCGCTCACTAGGACATCTAGGGAGTAGGAGTGGGGGTGCAGCGCTGCCCCCACTGCCACCTCAGCTTTCCAGGAAACAAATCTTCATACCCAGGGTGGAGGGCCGGGGATTCAGCAAGGGAGCCTCCTCACTTGAAACAGCAAAGTAACTTGGGTTTTATTTATTTTATCTTCAGGTTTTATTGCATAAATATTTATTTTTTTAAGTGTAATTTTACCAAATAATGTCAGAAAGGAAATTGAGGTTGGAGGGAGGTGTTTAAAGAGAGGTACCGGAGGAAAGATTTGGTGCTGGAGGGCGATGGTGCAACACGAGGGAGAGCAGATGTGATTTGGTGGCATGTGAGCCACCTCCATTTGAGACGGAGACTCCTGTGTTCTTTCTCAGGAGAGTGAGTGCCTGTATAAAAAGGTTCATGGCTTTCTGTGGGCCTTTTCTTTTAAGATAGTTTTTATGTAGTGTTACTTGAAATCTAGGCTTGTTTCTAAAGTGGGTGTTATAGTTAGTGTTGATGGCCTTTTATTTTGCATGGAGTCCAGAAAAGAAGGGGGCTTGCAGAAAGCCTCTCGTTGCCCTGGACGGGACAACTCCTTTTTCCTGTCCTGTTGAACTCCTTTTCTTTTTCCTCAGTCACCCCCACTACCCAGCCATTGACGGAGCCATGCAGATGAGAAACCTAAGTACAGTAGTTCATGATAGGCATTTATTATTTTTTCACTTTTGTTTTATAAGAGATTTTATGTGTTGATTTTTGTTCTATTTTGGTTTAAAGGGATTCATGGTTAACTTGGACTTTATTACCTCAGCTCTGGGAGAAGATTTTTCCTGAATGATTATTACTTACCTGGTTTGAGTACCTTGTTGCTCTGGAGTCATGGCATGCTAGTCTGTGTCTGTTACACTCTACCCTTGTTACCACAATCCTGTGATATTGTGCTAAGTGCCCAAGGGGTCTTGACTCTGCTACACACACGAGGGACAGTGTGAGTTACAGTGCAGTGTGGCCCACGCTTGAGGATATGAATGTATGTGCACTGTCACTTCGTTCTGGTGACAAGGACTTGTTCCCTTTGCTCCTGTAGCTTTCCTTTGCATAGGATCTATTGAAACTCATCCCTGGGTACATAAGCAGCACTGTCTGCCTCTGCTGGGTAGAGTTGGCACCAGGATGAGACTCCGTTCTTCTGGCTCCCTGTCCTTGTCGGAGAAGGGTGCTTCCTTGAGGTTTAAGGACAGAAGGCTCAGCCTCACTCTAGCTGGGACAATGGGAAAGTGAGTTTAGGGCTGTGGCTCCTGAAGACCAAGTTTTGGGGAGAGGGAGTCTTTCTTTAAAGGGAGTAGAAAACATGGCATTTTAGTATGTTGGGAAGAATGCCGAGATTCTCCTGGAAGCCACGGATATCTTCCTGGCCATCCCTCATTTTCCACTTCTTCCATAAATGGAGACCACCTTGATGACCCTTGCCCCTTCTCCATAAGTCACTGGATCCCACTGTCCCTCCTTGGTGCTTACACATTTCAGACTCTTTAGTCAAACCCTTGCATAGAACAGTATTTCAGTGTCAGTACTCAGTCATCACTCCTTGTGGTCACTGAGACTTTAGATAAAAACTCAGAGTATGAAGAGGGGCTTTGCTGGGAAAGTTGACTCCTCTAACTTACTTCTTCTGCTCCTTAGTAAGTTGGTAGGAATGCTGGGTGAAGATTTTCCATTTGTCAATGGCCAGGTTGTCAATATTTCCATATATACTTTCTATTAATGTAACTGAAGTTTCGGTTTTTGAAATAAAATATTCTGAATGTATATGTCATGTCCCAAGCTTTTTTTTTCACCCCCTTTCGTTCTTTTTGGACTTAAAAAAAAAAAAATCCCTCGCCGGGCGGTGGTGGCACACGCCTTTAATCCCAGCACTTGGGAGGCAGAGGCAGGCGAATCTTTGTGAGTTCAAGGCCAGCCTGGTCTACAAAGTGAGTCCAGGACAGCCAAGGATACACAGAGAAACCCTGTCTCGAAAAACCAAAAAAAAAAAAAAATCCCTCTAAATCCTGGCTGTGGGGGTAGGAATATATATAGCTCAGTGGGTAGAGTGTTGTCTGATGGGCAGAGGACCCTGGGTTCACCCTCCAGAGCTGTACAAGTCAGGTGTGGTAGTGTATACTTGTAACCTCAGCTCTCCTGAGGCAGAGCCAGGAAGAACATAAGGGTGACATGACAGCAAGTTTCAGGCCAACCACAAACCACCTGTCAAGAATAGTGATTAGCTGGGCGGTGGTGGCGCACGCCTTTAATCCCAGCACTTGGGAGGCAGAGGCAGGCGGATCTTTGTGAGTTCGAGGCCAGCCTGGTCTACAAAGTGAGTCCAGGACAGCCAAGGATACACAGAGAAACCCTGTCTCGAAAAACCAAAAAAAAAAAAAAAAAGAATAGTGATTAACTGGGTGTTCTGTGGTGGTGCACACCTTTAATCCTAGCACTCAGGAGGCAGAGGTAGATAATCTTGAGTTCAAGGCCAACCTGGTCTACAAAGTGAGTCCAGGACAGCCAGGGATACACAGAGAAACCCTGTCTTGAAAAACAAAACAAAAGATAATAGTACCTCATACATGGATTAACTGAAAAGGCTTTTCCATGTTGCTCTTGGCTCTACCCTGCTTTTCTCTGTTTCTCTTGTCCAGTTTTTCTGAAGTTCATTCCAGGCTTCCAAAGAGATCAGTGTGACCATCACTCTGTAGAGATGCACAGGCAGCTAGCTCCCAGTCAGCCTGCAGTGTATTGTGTTCCCTTCTAGGGCAGAGTTGCTACCTTTTGTTCTGATTTGCCATTTGTTTCTAGTCCATGTTCATATAACACACCTGATGTGCCTGCTCCTCCTCCACACCTTCATCTGTTAGTGCTGACTATGGGCTACAAATAATTGTGCTGGGCATGGTGGTTCATGTCTTTAATCCCAGCACTCATGAGGCAGAGGCAGGTGGATCTCTGAGTTCAAGGCCATCCTGGTCTACAAAGTGAGTCCAGGACAGTCAAGGATGTACACAGAGAAACCCTGTCTTGAAAAAAACCTAAAAAAATTGATTGCCAGATGGGCATGGTGGTGCACGCCTTTAACCCCAGCACTTGGGAGGCAGAGGCAGGGGGATTTCTGTGAGTTGTTCAGGCCAACCTGGTCTACAAAGCCAAGTCCATTACAGCCAGAGCTGTTATACAGAGAAAACCTGTCTCGCAAAAACAAAAACCAAAACCAAAAATTGATTGCCTCTCACTGGCCTGGAGCGCCTCCAGTGTAAGGATTAAATAATGGGGTGCACCACTGTGCCCACTGGGCTTTATTTTTTTGGGATACACTGTTGTGGAATTCACTATGTAGACCAAGCTGGCCTCCTCAAACCTGGCAATCCTGTCTCTGCATTCTACATGCTAGAATTAAAGGAATGTGCCTCCACATTTGGCTTTGGGTTACATAAATAAAAAAGCCTTCCTTATTCCAGAATATTCCTTATCTTGTGGTTCTGAGGATGAGAGAGAGGGTGGTATACCCCTCCCTGCCTATCAGGAAAGCTTAGCTGCTAACTGTCTTTGTACCAGTTTTCATCTTTGCTTCCTTGCAATTCCTGAGCATAAATGGAACCATCCTGCAGTTCCTCCCTTGTTTAAACCTTCCAGTTACTCATCCTCCAGACTCTAACACCAGGGCCAATAAATCACTAGTATTTATTCGTAATAGCTTTTCTCAGATGGTGAAATATTTTCTATAATGTTTACTATACTGCTTTTCCTTCTCAAAGCCTATTTAAGACAGGGTCTTCCATAGCCTACGCTGGCCTGGAATTTCACATGTAACTGAAAATGACCTTGAATTCTGAATCCTCCTGCCTCTGCCACGAGATTGTTATAAGCATGTACCACCATGCCTAGCTCCTACCAGATCATTATTGGTGACATGAATCCAGATGGCACACTTACTCAGGGTGTTGTTACCCCATATGTAGCTAATTTCTTTTGTTACCAGAGTGATAGGAAGGAATTGAACCCCAGTCCTGTGTTTATTTTGATACAGATCTCAATTTCCCAGGCTGGCCTTGAACTTTGACCCTGCCTTAGCTTTATACACTGATGCTACCAGAAAGACTTGAAGCAGAACTGGGGCAAGTTTGAGACAAGCCTGAGCAATATAGTAAATTCCAGGTCACCTGGGCTTCATAGTGAAACCCTGCCTCAAAAACAAAAAGATGAAAGAGAAGAGAGCAGGAGGAAATGGAGGAGGGAAGGACAATACCCAGATGAGACCCGGTCATCTTTAAGAGTACTATTCTAGCCGGGCGGTGGTGGCGCACGCCTTTAATCCCAGCACTTGGGAGGCAGAGGCAGGCGGATCTTTGTGAGTTCGAGGCCAGCCTGGTCTCCAAAGTGAGTCCAGGACAGCCAGAGATATTCAGAGAAACCCTGTCTCGAAAAACCAAAAAAAAAAAAAAAAAAAAAGAGTACTATTCTGCCACCTCAGCATCACCATAGTGGGTACCAAAGCTTATGGCATAAAAAATCATTTCCTAATTATAGCATAAATCAAGAACCAAACCCACCCATTTGGTTTCTTCTTGTTATACAAACTCTGAATTATGTGATAGGAGGTCACAGTAGTTGACAATGAATTAAGGCACCAGGAAGCAGCTTGGTAGAGTGTGTGCCTAGCATGCTTGAAGGATTGCCTAGCATGCTTGAGAGCTGATCCCAGCTCCAACCACCTCAGCATAGAATAAACTGGGCACAGTGGTTCATAATAATTTTTCTCCAATAATGAAATAATCCAATTTAAGCCAAATTAAAAGTATAAAAGCAGATTTACAGGTGGCAGCTCTCAGGTGGGTTCACTGGTCTCAGAGAATGAAGCCAGGGACATGGAAGTGCAGGGAGGAAGACAAGAGAAAGCTTAGAGAGAGATTAACATGAGGACAGAGAGAGAATGCAGAGAGATCTGTGGGACAAACATGGGAGAAGGAGGAAATCAATGCAAGTTATCCTCTGGTCTGCACAAAGACCCCATGGGATGCATGCCCAGCTTCCTCAAAATCTCCGAATTACATAATTTTTCTCAAATCATGCTAAGGGGCTAGAAAGATGATTCAGCAGTTAAGAGCATTGTTTGCTCTTCCAGAGGACCTGGGTTCAAGTCCCAGCAGCACCCACCAGTTCTCTAGGCTTTTAAATGAAAGTCTAAGTTGTTTCCACACTCAAACACACCCAGGTCCTCTCTAAGATTGATGGTCACTTAGAGAAGGAAGGCTTCAGGACACTCTGCATGGGAGTTTAGACTGATGCTTAGCAGAAAGATGGGCCTCATCACATGGTGAGCACTAGATTGGTAATGCTGACAATCAACATGCAACAGAAGAGGTCAAATATTCTCATAAATCCAGAAGCAGGAATCTTAAGAAGAACAATGAGAAGATGATGGACCCCTTCCTGCCTATCAAGAAAGCTTAGATGCAGCTGGGAGTTGTACTCAAGAGGCAGAGCCAGGCAGATCTGTGAGTTCAAGTCCAGTCTGGTCTACAGAGTGAGTTTCCCAACAGCCAGGACTACTCAGAGAAATTTATTCATGTGTCAAAATGAACAAATAAAAGAATTAATTAGAAAGTTGCACCCTGTGGGGCGTGGTGGCACACGCCTTTAATTCCAGCACTTGGGAGGCAGAGGCAGGTGGATCTCTGTGAGTTCAAGGCCAGCCTGGTCTACAAAGTGAGTCCAGAACAGCCAGGGCTACACAGAGAAACCCTGTCTTGAAAAGCCAAAAAAAAAAAGTTGCACCCTGCTATCCTATTTTGAATCCATGGCATATATGAGAACTACAATGTATTAGGGTTCTCTAGAGTAACAACTAAACTGAAAATTTTATTAAGCTATATTTAGTAATACCTAACAAACACCTATAACCTAACAACAGCTAAGCAACCCTACTCTAACCCTTTTGCAAGGATACCAGGCCATGTGTCTTTTGGGGCAACTGATCAACCTTCTATCTGTAGGCACACCTCAAACAGCAATGAGCAGTTTGGCTCTGACATTACTATGGCAGCCTTCTTGAGGACTTCTCCTTTGAGGGCACCTCCACTGCTAGTAGGCTCATGGGGTCACTTGGCTATCATCACATCGGCCACCTCCTCACTTCAGCTTGGGCTTGAGGCCTTCTCAGTCAGCCATGGCCTCCAGACTTTGCTGGGGCCTCCTCACAGGACAGAAGCCACCTCCTGCTTGCCTTTGAAGTCTCTCTCCTCAGGGCCTAACAATGCGACTGTCTGCAGGCTCATGCAATCAGTCTGCCTCAGCCACTCAGCTTGGGGTCAGTTTCAAATTTACATGGTGTAGATGCTGTGCCACACAGCCTTTCACTGGCCCCTCACCTTCGTCTCTGATGGGTCCAAGGCCTTTTCAGCCATGCCTCTTCTGCCAGCCTGAGCTTGCTGCCTCAGGGCTGGTCCATTTGAACTAGCTGAACCCCTCAGGTAGGTTGTTGCGTCAGTTAGGCCTAGTCTTTTGCTTCAAAGCCTTGCCACAGACTCATAGGTCAGGGATTATTCTCCTGACTTTTTTCAAGGTCTCTTCAGAGTGTGCCTGCCTTGCGCCCTTGTGCCTTGCACCCTAGAGCAGGTTCTTTTTTTTTTTTTTTTTTACGATTTATTTACTTATTATGTGTACAGTATTCTGCCTGCGTGTATGCCTATACTCCAGAAGAGGGCACTAGGCTCAGGACCTTTGGAAGAACAGCCAGCACTCTTAACCTCTGAGCCATCTCTCTAGCTCCATCTGTCAGGTTCTTACTGCCTCAGGGGTAGCTATATTCTTGAGGCTTTGCGGCTGATTAGCACACTTCCTCTTTAGATCTTGCCTTTTCTGTCAGAGTGGGGTCATCAAATGGCACAAACCGCTCTACTTCACACCTCATCTCTCTCCCAGGGCTCCTGGGTTCTGCCCCCATCTCCCTTAAATAGAGCATGGATCTCTGTGAATTGGAGGCCAGCCTGGTCTACACAGAGAAATCCTGTCCAAAAAAAAAAAAAGTAAAATATCTGGATCAAAGGTTTGTGACTTCCTACTTCAAAGATTTGGACAAGAAATGGATTCACCCACTTCAAACCAAGCAAAAATATCTCTCACAGATCTGCCCTGAATTTCTGGATTGTAGTTTATTCCAGAGCTAGTCAAGTTGACACCAAGAGCTATCACTTGCAGCATAGAAAGTAAACAAAATGATTGACAGTCGGGGCCCTGGGCAGTTCTCCAAGCAATGAAAGTCTATGCTGTTCCCAGGTTGGAAATATACGGGGACCATTCTAAGAGCAATGGTCACTAGAGACCCTCGTCAGGGCACTCAAGCCATCTGATGCTCAGCAGAAAGGTGGACCTTATTATAAATGTCGAACACTAGAAAGGTTCCTGGGAAGGTATGCTGATAGTATACATACAGCAGAAGAGGTCAAAAATCCTCCTAAATCCAGAAGCAAGATCCTTCAGAAGAACAAAGAGTCACACTTAACGTCTATAAAGAAGTAATGTTTAGCCGGGCATGGTGGTGGCGCATGCCTTTAATCCCAGCACTCCAGAGGCAGAGGCAGACAGATCTCTGATTTCAACACCAGCCTGGTCTAAAAAGAGAGTCCAGAACAGCCACACAGAGAAACTCTGTCTCAAAAAACCAAAAAATAAAAACATAAAAAAAAAATTTTTAAAGGTAATGTTTGCCCAAGGAAGTTAAAGATTTTTTTCTGCTAATTGAATTTTTTTGTTTTTTTTTTCTTTTTTCGAGACAGAGTTTCTCTGTGTAACATCTTTGGCTGTCTTGCACTCACTTTGTAGACCGGACTGGCCTCGAACTCACAGAGATCCGCCTGCCTCTGCTTCCAAGTGCTGGGATTAAAGGTGTACTCCACCACTGCCCAGGTAAGTTTTTATCTTAATGCTCAACTTAGAACTGTTTTCATTATGGAGTGATTGATTTTTTACTTCCTCATAGTGAAAAGAAAAAAAATTGTCAATGGACTCAGCTATGTGGAAATAATGACTGATTAGTGATTATTCTCTTCTTTTCTTTTCCTTTATGTGTTTGTGTGCGTGTGTGTTTATTTTGTGTATCACAAAGTGGCCTCAAATTAGATAACCAGCAAAGAACACCCCTGAACCCTTGATTCTTCTGCCTCCATCTCGCAAATGGGCTCACAGGTATACAGGACCAGTTACCATGTCTGGCTCTTTAGTGTTTTCTTTTTCTTTTCTTTTTTTTTTTTTTTTTTTTTTTTTTGGTTTTTCGAGACAGGGTTTCTCTGGTTAACAGCTCTGGCTGTCCTGGACTCGCTTTGTAGACCAGGCTGGCCTCGAACTCGCAAAGATCCGCCTGCCTCTGCCTCCCAAGTGCTGGGATTAAAGGCGTACGCCACCACCGCCCGGCTTCTTTAGTGTTTTCAACAGGATGAGTTTTGGTGAAGGATGTGATGTGATTAAAAAGCTGATTGTCAGCCGGGCGGTGGTGGCGCACGCCTTTAATCCCAGCACTTGGGAGGCAGAGGCAGGCGGATCTTTGCGAGTTCGAGGCCAGCCTGGTCTACAAAACGAGTCCAGGACAACCAGACATATTCAGAGAAACCCTGTCTCGAAAAACCAAAAAAAAAAAAAAAAAAAAAAAAAAGCTGATTGTCTCGGGTACAAAATAGGATGGAAGGAAACGAAACAAAATATACTTAGCAACGGTAGGAGCTAGGAATGTTGATGTAAACCTGTAATCTCAGTATTCCAGAGGTGGAGGCAGGAGGAACTGGGGTCAAGATGTCTTTGAGGCTAGCCTAGACTATATAAGACTCTGTCTTGCCAGACGTGGTGGCGCACAACTTTAATCCCAGCACTTGGGAGGCAAAGGCAGGTGGATCTCTGTGAGTTCGAGGCCAGCCTGGTCTACAAAGTGAGTCCAAGACAGCCAGGGTTACACAGAGAAACCCTGTGTCAAAAAAAAAAAATACTCTGTCTTAAAAAAAAACAAACCCAGCCGGGCGGTGGTGGCGCACGCCTTTAATCCCAGCACTTGGGAGGCAGAGGCAGGCGGATCTTTGTGAGTTCGAGGCCAGCCTGGTCTACAAAGCGAGTCCAGGACAGCCAGAGATATTCAGAGAAACCCTGTCTCAAAAAACCAAAAAAAAAAAAAAAAAAAAAAACAAACCCAGTTGTTGAGATGGTTCAGTGAGTAAAAGTGTTTGCCATCAAGCCTAATAACCAAAAAAAAATTGGTCCTTGGGATACCCACGGTGGAAGGAAAGAGCTAATTCCTGCTCTGAGTTCTCTGTCCTCCACATGCCTTGCCCCTGTCATATGCATGCCTGATGCTGTAAACAAAACAAAACAAAATTAAGTAGTGAAGTGTAGAAATAATTAATTATATTAGTAACCAGTATTTATTTCATTATTAATTGGTCAGCAGTGTTACTCCTTAACCCACCATTATAAATAATCACACAGACACCTGATGGATTTTAACAAGCCTTAGCCTGGATTGTGCAATCTTGGCCCAACTAAACTAGCTTGTAATTCTATTCCCCAAATAAAACCCCGTATAGTATACATATGTCTCCACACTATGCCAATGTTCTAGGTCACATGGAATGAGGTTCTTTTCTCAAACTCATGGCATGTATCCTTCTTCCTCTTCTTGGCTTCTTTTTCCCATGATCTTTTCTGCTCCTCAAGCCCTACCTACCTCTATGCCCAATCACAGGCCTTAGCATTTTATTGAAGTCAATCTGAGACAATGGTTAGCAAGCAAAGTAACAGACAGCAAGCAGGCCTCTGGTAGCAATTAATTAACATATAGAATACATAACAGATCACTGCATCAGTGAAGCATATTAACAAAAGTGTGGAAGAAGCAAGAAAAGAAAAAAAAAGGCCAGCCTGGTCTACAAAGAAAAGCCCAGGACAGCCAGGGCTGTTATACAGAGAAACCCTGTCTTGAAACAAAACAAAACAAAACAAAAACAAAAACAAAAAAAAAGAAAGAAAAAAAAATAGGATGGGGTGGTAGCTCACACCTATAATACCAGTACACAGAAAGTTGAGGCAACAGGATTGTCGTGAGTTCAAGGCCAGCCTGGGGCTACATAGTGAATTTTCAGGCTAGCCTGGTCTACAAATTGTAAAAGGAAAGAAAAAAAAAAAAAGAGAAACATTATTGTAATGAAATGATTTGCTTTTTGAAGACGTCACTGAAAACATTAATCCATTAGGAAGATCTAGTGCCTGTGAATTAGCTTCAATCCAAAATGACTTCAGGATTCACAAACTAAACATTCATAGAACTAAAAGGATTAGAGAAAATCATGTTTTGAACTCAATACTTACCTCTCAGGAATAGATGGAGCAGCTACTAAAAATAATATGCATTTGGAAGATCTCAGCTGAACAAAGCAGTGCTCAGAAGGCCAAGGCAAGAGTGTTGAGAGTTCCTGGGCTGCACAGGGAAGCCATTTCTCTCTCTCTCTCTCTCTCTCACACACACACACACACACACACACACTCCACAGATACCACACCCCCAACACACACACCAACACACATACTACCACCCCCTTCATATATCCCACACAAATACCCCACACACATTACACACACAGGCACTCCACAAACATACCCAATTTATTCTCTAATATGTCCAGATACATTCTCATGTAGCTTATGCTAACCTTACATTTACTATGTAGCCCAGGTTGGCTTTGAACTCTGATGCATTTGCCTCAACTTCACTAATGCTGGTTTTGTAAGCATCTACCACCACACCCTCTATTTTATATAACTAATAGAAATGTCTGTGCCTGGCTATGGTTCTGCTTTTTGGAGAATTCTGACTAACACAGACATGTAACCATCTACAAGGAGACTTGGTGAAAAGTTGACCCCATGCATGGAGGCCCTGGGGGCATCTTGCTCATGGCAAACACTGGACCAGCAGCACAATGACTTTTTCCTCTGCTCTAACAAGACTGATAGTGGCAGCATGTGCTTTTGTCAGGATGAAAGGTGTGAATAATGTGGGAGCCATTCAGGACTTTGGGTCCAGGAATGTCAAAACTTGCATGATCAGCATCCCCAACTGTAACACTGGTAATTCCAACTCCTGCTTAACCACAGCATCCCTAACTATAGAAATTACAGGGTTTCTTTGTGTAACAGCTCTGGCTGTCCTGGACTCACTTTGTAGACCAGGCTGGCCTCGAACTCACAGAGATCCACCTGCCTCTGCCTCCCGAGTGCTGGGATTAAAGGTGTGCACCACCACGCCCGGGTGTTTTTGTTTGTTTTTTGTTTTTTGAGACAAGGTTTCTCTGTGTATCCCTGGCTGTTCTGGACTCACTTTGTAGACCAGGCTGGCCTTGAACTCACAGAGATCCGCTTGCCTCTGCCTCCCGATTGCTGGGACTAAAGGTGTGTGCCACCATGCCTGGCAATTATACAGCTGTGAACTGCCATGTGGTTGCTGGGATTTGAACTTGGGTCCTTTGGAAGAATAGCCAGTGCTCTTAACCGCTGAGCCATCTCTCCAGCCCCTGGACTGTTTTCTTACAGTGTCCATCATTCCTATGTTCTCCTGGAGTTCTTATTTCCATTATTCCCTGATTCTCCTCCAGACCTACATTTACAAATTTATAATTAACCAAACAGAACCAGTTAGTAAAGTGTTTGTAGTGTGACCATGAAGACCTGGGTTGGTTGCCTCTGAACCTAAGATGATGCTAGTTCCTTGGGGTCTTCTGGCCACCAGGTCTAGCTGAATGCAGGAGCTCCAGGTTCAGTGAGAGGCTGTGACTCATAAAGTACTGTAGACAGTGATTGAGGAACATCAGTGTTGACCTCTGTATGAACTTCTACATGAACACACACACACACACACACACCAAACAAACCACAAAACTGCCCAACAAAAATATTCTGGCTCGCCGGGCGGTGGTGGCACACGCCTTTAATTCCAGCACTTGGGAGGCAGAGGCAGGCGGATCTCTGTGAGTTCGAGGCCAGCCTGGTCTACAAAAGTGAGACCAGGACAGCCAGAGCTGTTACACAGAGAAACCCTGTCTCAAAAAACCAAAAAAAAAAAAAAAAAAAATTCTGGCTCCAGGATGATTTCTTTTTTCTTTTCTTCTTCTTCTTTTTAACAGTTCTTGCTATGATGATTCTTTTTAGCAGGCCTCTGCTTCTTCCAGAACCAGCAAGAGCAACATTTGGCATTTAATGAAGATATGTTCTTGTTGTCTCCCAAATGCTGAGATTAAAGGTGTGTGCCACCACTTGGGAAGTAGAGGCAGGTGGATGTCTGTGAGTTCAAGGCCAGTCTGGTCTACAAAGTGAGTACAGGACAGCCAGAGCTCTTATACAGAGAAACCCTGTCTCGAAAAACCAACCAACCAAAAAAAAAAGGTGGGGGGTACAGCACCATGCCGAGTCTTTCAAGGTTATTTTTAATAATAATAACAGTATTCTTATTTAATTTGTTTAATAATATACAGTCTGCTACATAGTATTTTTATCGTAATTTTTTTATTTGGGGGATTATAGCATAATTCCATCATTTTTCTCCTTCCCTTTCATCCCTCCAACCCCTCCCATGTATCCCACCTTCTGCTCTCTGTAAACTGCACAACTGATTGTTGTTACATTTCAGGGTGAATGTATATATGTATTACACACATGGATATTATATATAGACCCACATGCATTCATACAGGAAGTCAGGCAGGCACTCAGGCAAAATGCTCATACAACAGAAATTAAAAATAATTTTTATGGGGCTGGAGAGATGGCTCAGTGGTTAAGAGCACTGTCTGCTCTTCCAGAGGACCTGAGCCACATGGTGGCTCACAACCATCTATAATATATCTGATGCCTTCTTCCGGCATGCAGGTGTATATGCAGATACAGCACTCATATACATTGAAATAAATAAATAAATCTTTAAAAAATTTTTTTATTTAAAATAAATTTTTTTTGTTAAACTTTTCATTCATTTCCCCCCTTTGAGGCCTTTATTTGACCCTTGAGAAAACCCTGTTAGTTCATATATACTTCTATGTATATCTAAGCCACCTTTGTCACTGATCCTCTCCTGGAACTACATGTTATTGAGGAATATGTTGGTATCTATCCTCCGTGAGGTTATGACAGGAAAACTGGCGAGCCCAATACAACAGGGAACCAGTAGGTGGGGACTGTGATCCGCCAGCACGTTTGATGTGCAGTCATCTGTGGCTCTGCCCAAGGTAAGACAGACAGTCTAGTCTGTGGTTCAGAATACAGGCTTCAGGCTTGGAGGTATAGTTTAAGAGGTGAGGGAGTATGTGTGAGGTCCCGAGAGTTCCAGACCCAACTCTGCAATAGGGACATAAGCTATTTTCACATTTGAAAATGTTCATGGAAGGCAAGGATAACAGCTAACACTTGTAGTCTTGGCTACTGGAAGGGCTAAGTTAGGAGGATTCCTTTCCGTGAGTTCAGAAATAAAGGAATAACCATGGCAATATAAAGAGACTCCATAACTTTTCCCTTTGAAGTACATTGGCATTTAATGACAATATTTTATTGTTACTTGGTTTAAGACAAGGTATCACCATGGAGCCCTGGCTGGCCTGAAACTCATAGAGATGTGCCTGCATCTGCCTCCCAAGTACTGGGATTAAAAGCAAGTGTTATTATGCTCAGTAATAAAGATTTGTTTGTTTGTTTGGTTTGGTTTTCAACACAGGGTTTCTCTGTTTAACCCTGGCTTTCCTGGAACTAGCTCTGTAGATCATGCTGGCCTCTGACCTGCCCCCGCCTTCCAAGTGCTGGGATTAAAGGCATCAGCCACCACCACCCAGCATCAAGATAATACAAGCATAAGTATGTGGGTCAAGAGAAAGATTTGCATAGAAGAAAGTGAGATTCACTGAGAGCATGAGCGTGGGCTTACAAAGAATCTAGGTTAGCCAGGTGTAATGGCCCATGCCTTTCATCTCAGCACTAGGGAGATAGAGGCAGGAGGCTGGCTCTCTGTGAGTTCCAGGCCAGCCTGGTCTACACAGTGAGTTCCAGGACAGCCAAAGGCAAAAATAACTAGGAGAAAAGAGGAAATTCAGGTAGCTGAACAGGGCATTAATAAAAGGGGGTTGTTGTAGTTGAGGAGTTGTTATCATGATTACATTTATTTCTTTGGGGGAGTAGGGGAGAGGTGTGTGCAGAGGTCAGAGATTAACTCTGGGGCTTTTTCTCTTTTTCCACCTTGTAGATCTGAGAGCGATAAACTCAACAAGCTAGGCTTGTGGCCAGCACTTTGTCCAGTGAGATATCTTGCAGGCCTAGTCTTTGTTGTTGTTTTTGAGGCAAGGTCTCACCCTGTAGCCCTAGTTAGTCTGAGGCTCACTGTATAGAGCAAGTAGCCTTGAGCTCACTGACAATTCTCCTACCTACTTCTGCCTCCCTAGTGCTGGGGCTGCAGAGGCCGCTATGATGGCTGTTCAAAGATTAAGGTTTTTTGTTTTGTTTCAGTTCTTCGCAGTTTAAAGCAACAACAAAAGCCATAAAATATTACAGAAAATTTAAAAAGACACCCATTCTTTCACTCTGGTGCTATCTGTACTCCCACATCTCTCCTTTTTAGTGATAGAAATGGAGATGGTTAATATTATCGACATTAGGGCTGGAGAGATGGCTCACTGGTTAAGAGCACTGTTTGCTCTTCCAGAGGTCTGGAGTTCAATTCCCAGCAACCACATGGTGGCTCATAACCACCTATACTGCTGGAATCTGATGCCCTCTTCCAACATGAAGGGGTACATGCAGATAAAGTTCTCATCTATGTAAAATAAATAAATAAATCTTTTGCTGGGCATGGTGGCTCTCACCTTTAATCCCAGCATTTGGGAGTCAGAGGCAGGCGGATCTCTGTGAGTTTGAGGCCAGCCTGTTGTACAAAGTGAGTCCAGGACAGCCAAGGTTACACAGAGAAACCCTGCCTCTAAAAACCAAATATATATATATAAAATTTAGCAATCAGTTGTGTGTGTATGTTAGTGTGAGTATATATGTACATGTCTAAGCAAGCCAGAAGCACAGCATCCTCTGCTCTGGACCTGGAGTTACAGGTGGTGTGAAGCCACCTGCCCTGGGTCTGGGAACTTGGCTCAGTCCTCTGAAAGAGCAGAAAGTGCTTTGAACTGTGGAACCATCTCTCCAACTCCTAAATAATTTATTTAGTTTTAATTTACTGTGTGTAACAAGAAGTCACATTAAGAGTTTGAAAAGGTCACCCAAAAATTAGGAAAGGTGTGAATAACTTAAGGATTTTCCTCCCTCTTTTCTTTCATTACAAACTCCTGCTTTCTCCACTTGCCTCCCAAATCGAGGAGGGTGTTACCTCCAGTTTATGTCAAAACTGAAATCTACCTTGATTTTTCAGCTTCCATTTTCATTTCCTTTTGAAACTGAGGGAACAAAAATATATTAACCCCAAAGATGGGAGGAGAAAGACCACTAACCCAAAACATCATGGCCAAATTAATTAAAGTAATGCAAGTAATTAATTAAATCAAGCTTGTTTTATTCATGTACACGGGCCAGCCGGCTCTTGGTGCACCTCTAAATTAAGCTTGCTTTAACAATCTTGGAATTGTTTTTTTCCTGAGGTCTAACGCAAATACCCTGGATTGAATTTGTCTGGGTCTCCGGAATTGGACAGTACAGACTCCGAGCTCAGAAGCACAGACCTTGCTCGGTCAGTGAATTCCAAGTGCTTGCTTCTTTGGGTAAAGGAAAAGGTTAATTCTGCTTTGAGTAAACCCAACCTTCAGAAAACCCGGTGATAGGGGGTAGAAAAAAACAGGTCCTGGTGGTGAGCTACAAAGAGAAGGCTGCCAGCTGCCAGACAGAGGAGGGAGAAGCCCCCAGCAGGGAGAAAAAAGAGAATTTGTTAAATAAAGAAGTCAGCTGGGGTCCCAGAACAGCTTGGGACTCGGGAATCAGTGGACTAAAGGCATTTGAATAGGTTCCTTGGTGAGAGGCTGAAGGAAAAAGCCAAGGAAAACTGCAGCTGGAGAGGCCTCTCAAACTATCCCCACTCCTAGGTGGTTGGTGTAATCTCTTCGATGGGGGGGGGGGAGGTAAAATCAAAGATAATCAAGATTCTCATTCCAAGGGCTGAGAATGAAGTTCAATAGGAGAGCACTTACCTAAGGTCTAAGAGACCCTGGATTTGATTCCCACAACCACACACACCAATTTTAGAATCCTATTAAACCAATTAAACACATAAAACTTGAACCAAGCTGGGCTTGGTGGCACACTCCTTTAATCACTCCGGAGGCAGAGGCAGGTGATCTCTGAGTTCAAGGCCAACCTGGTCTTCAAAGTGAGTTCAGGACAGCCAGGGCTACACAGAAAAACCAAAAACCAACCAACCAAACAAACAAAAGACTTGAAGTGAAGTGGCCTCCGTGTAAGGGCAGTGTTTGTGGAGGTGGCAATGACCCATCTCTGACACACCAGCCATCTCCCCTGATATGAATGACGAGAACTAAGGACAGAAAACAGAGGATGAGATTTCTAGATGGAATTATTTATTTATTTATTTTTAGGTTTTTCATGACAGGGTTTCTCTGTGTATCCTTGAGTGTCCTGGACTCACTTTGTAGACCAGGCTGGCCTTGAACTCAGAGATCTACCTGCTGCCTCTGCCTCCCTAATGCTGGGATTAAAGGCGTGCACCACCATGCCCAGTGGAATTATTATTCTGGGCTTTTCAGAGGAATGTGTCCTAGCCTTTTGGCACAATGGGGGACAATATTTCTGACTGCCAAAACAACCCTCTCCTTAGCTGAGGAGCAGCTAAAGAACCTACATTGGCTGGAATGTGTATCCTTGGTGAGTGGTCATGAGTTACCAATGTTGTGACTGACAGGTAAGGAAGGCTATTTACTCGTAGCAGTTACTAGGTGTGGCTTGCTTCTCCCACATTTTCCTGGTTATGCTTTAGCTGAATGTAGTAAAACTGACCAACTTCTAATGCATTAATTATAGATGACCGGGCTGGAGAGGTGGCTCAGAGGTTAAGAGCACTGGCTGTTCTTCCCAAGGTCCTGAGTTCAATTCCCAGCAACCACATGGTGGCTCACAGCCATCTACATTGAGATCTGCCCAGGCATGTATGTAGAGCAAATACTGATACATAATAAATGCTTTAAAAAAATTATAGATGACCAATTATAGGTGATCTGTAATTAATGCACTAGGAGTTACATTAACTTAATTTCCTTCTTATCCTACAACAAAACAAAGTTTATACAACTACACCAGATGTCTTTTCAGCTAATTTAAATCTTTCCCAATTATTTTCCCACCCCTCCCCCTTCAACTCCAAACTCCCTTCTGAACTCACACATTCTCAGTCTCACTATCCTGTAATAACACTTGACGTGGGAGGTGAAGCTCAGGGAAGAGCTGTGTAGGCCTAGAATCAGGAAGCCCCAGATTAATCCCCAGCATGACAGAAAAACAAGAGCTGTTGAGATTTGGCAGTTCCTGCAGCTCTCGAGGAAGCGCTGGGTGAGCCTTCAGGAGCTCCCTCATCAATCCATTTCACGGGATTAAAAACCACTCCCCTGGCTCATCATTTCAGTACTTGTTCTTCCAGAGAACTAGAGTTTGAATCTCAGCAGCCAGGTTACGTGGGTCATGACCACTTGTAACTTCATCTCCAGATGATCTGATGCTTCAGGCCTCCTCAGGGCACAGAGCCATACACATACCCATGATCAAAAAAGAAAACGTGTTTTCAAACATTTGTTTCTTATTTATTGCTCCCCAGTTCCTGACTGTGGATGCAATGTGTGACCAGCTGGCCTCTTGCTCTGGGTTATCACGCCATTCCAACCAAACTGTAAGCCAAAATAAACCCTTTTTCCTTAAAAAAAAAAAAAAAAATCTTGGGACTAAAGAGATTCCACAGTGGTCAAGAACATGTGTTCTTGCAGAACACCCAGGTTCTGTTCCCAGTACCTACAACCATCTTCAACTCTAGGTCCAGAAGATCCCTCCCCACCTCACTGTTCTGAACTTACAGGCTTCAGGGACGCAGCGGATGTACATACATACACACAGGCAAAACACAGAATACACATAAAAACAAAAAAAGTTACAAGAAAAATCTTTTCACTCAATGCTTGTTAGGAGAGGGACTTGTCTGTATCTGACAGAATAAGGACAGACTTAGTATCTTCTGTCTCCAAAGCCTTCTAGCTATATGAGGACCCAACTGAAAGCAGAAAACCAGCTAACAGTGTAAGGAAAAACAAACAAAAACCACAATATGGTTCTGTAGGAGATACCCAAATTTGGAGGGGAAGCCTAATGGTATATGCTTATAATTCTAGGCATACACTTGAAGACACTAGGCCGGTATACTAAGGACTTTTATATAGTATAAAAAAGGATGTATATACATGTCTCAGTTACAAAAACCAAGACATAGAAAAAGCCTTACGTGTTCATCAACAAATGATTAAAAAAATGATATGTACATAAAATGAGTATTTTTTTAAATGTATATGGGTATTTAGCCCGCATGCATGTCTGTGTTCCACATGTCATCAGACGGCAGAGGCCGGACAATGTGCTGGAACTGGAAGTTACTATAAACAGTTGTGAGATGATGCCCTGCTGGGAATTGAATCTGGGTCCTGTCGGGGCAGCCAGTGCTCTTGCGTATTAAACCATTTCTCCAGCCTCTAATGTAGCTTTGTTAAGCCGCAACTGAGGCATTTTTAAGGTATAAAGAAATCAATTACATCCAGGTGTAGTGGCACATGCTTTTAATCCTAACCTTGGGCAGGGAGAGCTCTAGATTTGAGGCCAGCTTGGTGTATGTGGTGAGTTCCAGGAGAGCAGGGGACAATTACACACTGAGACCCTGTTTTGAAACAAGCAAGCAAGCAAAACAACATGGAATCCCATTTCAAGAGAAGTGGGAAGCACTAGAAACAATTGAAATAAGCCACACTCAGACACATAATGAAGAATGAACAATCTGTGTGCGCGCACACACGTGACAGATGTGAGTGGAAGCAGAAGAGGGCTATTTGGGGGACGGGAAGCCACGGGATGGGGCATGCGTTACTGTGTGGTTAGGCTAGTGTACGGGAGTAGGACACAAACAAAACCTTGCTTTTAGCACACACCAGGTCCTGCGTTTGGTCTCCAATATTCCACACATACAGACACCAATTGAAAAGCTATTCCAGGGGCTGGAGAGATGGCTCAGCGGTTAAGGGCACTGTCTGCTCTTCCAAAGGACCCGGTTCAAATCCCAGCACCCACATGGCAGTTCACAGCTGTCTGGAGTTGCCAGAGGTGGTGCACGTCTTTAATCCCCTGGTCTACAAAGTGAGTCCAGGACAGTCAGGGCTACACAGAGAAACCCTGAGACCTTGCCTCACATACCAAAAAATATATATATATTAACCCCACTTGGCAAAAAAAGTAAGACAAGTGATGAGACTACCAAAGGTAAAATTAAGTGTTTTATTTTACTTAAAGTAGTCAACCTGCCACTGGTTTATCATGGTACAGTCAACTGAAAACAACTTTCTACAGATATTGATTAACACAGAAGTACTCTTGGTGAAACTCCAAAGAGATGGAGGAAATCAATAAAGCACACTTAACAAATAAAGTCCCCTAATGGCCAAGATAGAAGTCCTCCTTCAACTAAAAAGCTTTAGTCTTATTTTGTTGAGATGTTGTCTCACTACTTAGACATAGCCCAGGCTGGTTTTGAACTTACTGTATGTCTGGGCTAGCCTCAAATTCTTGATCCTCCTGTCTCATTCTCTAGAGTGGCTACCATATCTGAATCTTTATACTTTTTCCACTTTTGGATTCTGTATCCTAACAATACTCAGCTACAAATCTAGCTAGTGCCACCATTTCTATTTCTGTAGCAGGACAAGTTATTCAGACTTCCTTAATCAGATTCTAGCTAAACCCCACTCCTCACAATTGACACACCACATACGACAAGAACCAAGCTTCTAAGAAAAAGGCAAGCTGGGATTGGGGTGGGTAAGGGTGTGTGAGTGTGTGGGGAGGGAGAGGGTGTAGTTCATTGTCTCCAAAGCCCGCAGTTAAATCTCCAGCACACCACTAAAGAAGACAGTTACACAACTAAGACAAATAAATGCACCAATACAGGACCACAAACAGAGGTCAGTGACTAAGTGGGTGCCCAGCATGTCCAAAGTCCTAGGTTTGCTCTCTGGCACCAAAAGAATAAAAATAAAAACAATTAGATGGGCGGTGGTGGTGTGTGTATTTAATCCCAGCACTCGGGAGGCAGTGGCAATTGGATCTGTTAGTTCGAGGCCCGCCTGGTCTACAGAACTAGTTCCAGGACAGCCAGAGATACATAGAGAGACCCTGTCTCAAAAACCAACAAAAAATAAATGATCATAAAAACAATATAAAAATCTTTTGGGGCTGGAGAGATGGCTCAGCGGTTAAGAGCACTGGCTGTTCTTCCAAAGGACCCGGGTTCAAATCCCACACCCACATGGCAAGTTCACAGCTGTCTGTAGTTGCCAGGCATGGTGGCTCATGTTTTTAATACCAGCACTCGGGAGGCAGAGGCAGGTGGATCTCTGTGAGTTCAAGGCCAGCCTGGTCTACAAAGTGAGTCCAGGACAGCCAGAGCTATACAGAGAAACCCTGTCTTGAAAAACCAAAAAATAAAAAAATCTTGGGAAGAAGGATGGGATGTAGCCACTGCCCTAACTTAAGATGAGTTGTACAGTCCTCACACTTCACCTGGAGAATTCACAGAGTAGTCCAGGGATAATTCCAGGCTTGTAGGGTGCTAAAAATACCCACAGCTTTCCCCAGTGACTTCCAAATTCATCTCCAAATCACTGGCAGACAAGTTTTGCTGCAACTGCGTGTAAGGCTGCAGAGCGTCCTCTCCGAAGTTATAGAACGGGGCATTCCAAGTCTGGCTGTCCCAGGCTTGAGCACACCACGTCTGAGTGGTCCAGGCCTGGTTGTTCCAAGGTGGGTTGGTCCAGGCCTGGTTGTTCCAAGTTGAATTGGTCCAGGTCTGGTTGTTCCAAGTTGTGTTGGTCCAGTTCTGGCTGTCCCACATTGGAAGGCTTCCAGATGTAAGATAGCCCTGGTGATAGCTAGAATGGACTCCGGGATACTCCACTGACGGTGAACCCTTCTGAAAGAGGTGATTAACTCAATGAGTGAAAAAGGAAATCTAAAGTTGTAAGCTGCAGAGATACCATAGTGGCACACACCTTTAATCCCAGCACTCCTGAGACAGAGGCAGGCAGATCTCTGTCTGCCGGGGCTACATAAAGAGACCCTGCCTCAAAAAATAAAAGATCACGAGAAAGTGCCTGGGGAGAGACGGCTGGGAGGGAAGAGGACAGGACTCATGGATCGCAGATGGACACAGCAGGATGGGACTGAAAAGCAAAGACAGTGGTTGAGAGCCGCTGGCTGCTCTTACAGGAAATCTGGGCTCCGCGCCCAACACCCCATAGGTCTGCCACACAGACGGTGCAGACACACATAAAATGAGGTGAGGAAAGCAAGTAGAGTGGCCTCGTACCTGAGTCACACTGTTGCTGATCTTCAGCCATGCTTTCTGCGACCGCTTACATTTCATTCTTTGGTTTTGGAACCAGGTCTTAACCTACAGAAAGTGACAGGACTTTTTAGAAAGTTAAGACACCAAGACAGGATCAATTGCTGCTCTTCCAGAGGACCCAGGCTCAATTCCCAGCACCCACATGGTGACCCCAACCATCTGTAACTGCACTCCCAGGGGACCTGATGCCCTCATCTGGCTTCCTTGGAACACTGCACATACATGATACACAGACATATGTGGAGGCAAAAACCCATACACATAAAGACATGCAGATGAGCCCAGCTTCATAAACTTTCAAAAATTATTTTTTACTATTAGCATGTAGGGGGGCAAGTGGTGATTAGAGGACAAATTGCAAGCTGTTTTAGGGGGTATAGGGCAGTGAGAAATCTACTAGGGATTGATCTCAGGACCTTGCAAATGCTACTGATGAATGAGGTACAGAAGAGCCCCATTTTATTTTTCTTTTTTCTGTTTTTGGTTTTTCGAGACAGGGCTTCTCTGTGTAGCCCTGGCTACCCTGGAACTCATTCTGTAGACCAGGCTTCCCTTGAACTCAGAAATCTGTCTGCCTCTTCCTCCTGAGTGCTGGGATTAAAGGCATGCCCGACCACGCCCAGCCAGTACACTTTCGAACTGCCTTGTGGATGCTGGGATTTGAACCCAGGACCTTTGGAAGCGCAACCTGTGCTCTGAGCCTTATCTCCAGCCCTTACAAGCCCAATTTTCTGTGTTTTGTTTTGCTGACTTTCCAGGCAGGTCTGACCTCCTGATCTTCCTATCAATCAATAATTTTACTATTAAAAATAGAGAGCCAAAGCCAGATAAAGTGGTACACGCCTTTAATCCCAGCACTCAAGAGGCAGAGGCAGGCAGATAGATCTGATTTAGAGGTCCGCCTGGTCTACAGAGTGAGTTCCAGGACAGCCAGCCTGGTGTCCAGAAATGGTTAATTGCTCTTCCAAAGGAGCCAGATTCAATTCTCAGCACCCACATGGCAGCACACAACTGTCTGTAACTCCAGTTCCAGGAGATTTGACACTCACACACAGAAAAACATGCAGGCAATGCCAATAAGCAAAAGAACTAAAAAAAAAAAAAAATCCAGACAATAACATACCTTTACACCTTTAATCTCACTTGGGAAGCAGTAGCAGGTGGACCTCGAGTTTGAGGACAGCCTGGTCTACAGAGATCAGTTAGGGCTACATAATGAGATCTTGACTGGGAGGGAAAGGGTGGAAATAAAGTAGAAGATAAAGTAATGGATGGAACAAAGTGGGCAATATATGAATTACATAATGATGTGGTTTTAACACGAGAAAGGGAAGACCTTACAGAGGCATCCAGATGTTCCATTCATTGACAAATCAACCTCATTTTGTTATATTACAGCAACAACACAACAAACCTACCTGCTTATAGCTAAGGTTCAGAATGGCAGAGAGTTCTTGCATCTGCTGGAGGCTCAGGTACCTCTGTTTCCGGAACCTGTCCTTGAGTGCACATAGCTGAGCTTGAGAGAAGACAGTCCGACACTTCTGCTTTTTGGTGTGGACCTTGTTCTCTCCCTTCTTCTCAGGGCCCTCTTCAGACTCAGGGCCAGATAGCTTTAGTTTGGGACTGGTAGAAGAATCAGGGCTGTCCTGAAGAGATAGGTCTACAGAGGAAGGGTGAGGAGAGGCTGGAAGGAATAAACAGACAACTTGTTAATACATTAAAAACATTATCAACCTGGTATGGTGGCCTTTAATCCCAGTACTCACGAGGCAGAGGCAGGTGGATCTGAGTTTAAGGCCAGCCTGGTCTACAACAGAGTTCCAGGATGTCCAGGGCTATGCAGAGAAACCTTGCCTGAAAAAACCAAAACCAAACCAAACAAACCATTTTTCCACATACTTAAATTAGGTTTCATGTACTTACTTCCTTTTCCTTCTTTCTTTTGGTTTTTAGAGACAGGCTTTCTCTGTTTAGTCCAGGCTATTCTGGAACTCTCTGTAGACACATCTGGCCTTGAACTCACAGAGATCTGCCTGCCTCTGCCTCATGAGTGCTGGGATTAAAGGCGTGTGCCACCATACCCAGTATGTATTTACTTTCCAAGCAGTCATAGTCCTAGTTCTAACAAGAAAAACCTAATTCTTTTATTTTATTTATTTATTTTTTTTGGTTTTTCGAGACAGGGTTTCTCTGAATATCTCTGGCTGTCCTGGACTCGCTTTGTAGACCAGGCTGGCCTCGAACTCACAAAGATCCGCCTGCCTCTGCCTCCCAAGTGCTGGGATTAAAGGCGTGCGCCACCACCGCCCGGCCCTAATTCTTTTATTATAATCCATTTGGAATATTTTGTCACCTTGGATCATATCACACTACCATTTTGCAAACATTTCCATTCCACATGCATTTTTTTTTTTTTTGGTTTTTTGAGACAAGGTTTCTCTATGTAACCCTGGCTGTCCTGGACTCGCTTTGTAGACCAGGCTGGCCTCGAACTCACAGAGATCTGCCTGCCTCTGTCTCCCAAGTGCTGGGATTAAGGCGTGCGCCACCATCACCCGGCTTGGTTTTTCTTTTCTTTCTGAGGGATAGAGGAGTCTCAGGTAGCCAAGGTTGGCCTTGCACTCTGGATCCTCCTACTTCTACCTTCTGAGCGCAGGTTTATAATCCCAGGACTCAGGTTTTGGGGACTTCATGATGAAATCCATTGTCTAAGAAAATGTCCAGGATTAAATCACTTGCCATTAGCAATGTACAACCCTGGGTTTAGTCCCAATATTAAAAAAAAAAAAAAAAAAAAAAAAAAAAAAGGACATACTTCGAAATGGTCCTGTGGTCTTTTCTGCTGGTGCAAGAGCAGTCAGTCAGATGGTCTTTCAAATTATCAGTTACTAGGGTAAAATTCCAGGTAACTAAATTTGTTTCTCTCATCCTTGACCTTCTAGCTCTTCTTTGATTGGCTTTTTTTCTTCTTTTTTTTTTAAAGACAAAAATCTCCCAATTCTCCTGTCTCCGTGCTAGATTTATGTGTATGCCACAGTGCCGGGGATTTTGTTGCTCTTCTGAGTCAAGGTGCTCCACCACTGATCTTTGCCCCCTAGCATATCTGAGATTCAGCAGCCACCAGCAGGCACCACCTGCATTGAAGTGTTCCCCAAGCTCAAAGTAGATAGGCCTTAAAAAAGCAGCTTCTATATAAAATGTTACCCCATTGTCTACTGGCACTAGGGGGCAGGCACTTTTTAGTGCCCACATCTGCCCTCGACTTGCAAAGGATTTCCTCACCCGCTCATTCCCAACCCAGCACTTGCCCACATTAAAATCACAAAAATCAAGATGACAGGGCATGATGAAACCACAGCTCAGAAAGGGGCATGGCACTGCCCTGAAGCAAACAGCAGACGCAGCAGTCCTCGCCGTGGGTGTGTGGCTGTGGTGGGGCTACTCTGCTGTAGCGGGCAACTTAGCCGTCGCTCGGTTCGCTTGTGGTTTTCCCCACATGTAAGTAGATCCAAAGCCACTCAATGTTACTACCTCTTAACCAGCCCGAGTTTCTGCGCAGACAAAATGCGTTTCAGACCTTGGCTCCTGCAGCTAGCTACAAGGAGCTATCTTTACTGTTAGCTAAGAGAACTTGTTTGGGATTTAGGAGGCGCGCTCAGCTCACAAACCCACATTCCCAAAGGCTGAAAGAAGAGCCAACTGCTTCTGCTGGAGGGGGAAAAAAGAAAGCCATTTGGACGAATCGCAAACTAAATTCGCCAAAAAAAAAGGAGTGTTCATCCCAAACTGGGATGTTAGGTCACGTATTTGTTTCCAAAGAGCCCAAAACACTTAGGTTCTCAAATACACCCCTAATCACTAACATTACAACAACAGCCTCAAATTGCCCAATTCTGTGTTCCGGGTCTCTGCTACCACTTGAGACTGGAAGGCCAATGTGATTGATAACCACACCTGATTATGCTAATGAACTGTAATTTATAAAGAGGAATAATAATAATCCTTTACCCCATTTCTTCTTTCTCTCCCCCTAATTAGTTTGGTTCTCCAGGGACTGGATTTCTTACCGGTCTCTAGGCGGAGCATCTCAGCAGCGGACCCTTGTAAGCAACAATAGTTTTCCTCAGGACCATGAACTGCAGGCATTAGCAAGGAGTCCCCAGAATTCGAAGTTTCCTCCAAACAAGGCATACTGTGGGGACCAGGAGGTTCCACAGTCAGGTCGGTCAGAAGGCGAGGGGGGAAAAGTGATTAAAAAAAAGTTTTTAACAACAACAAAAATGTTAAGACTTTAAAATTCAGTGTCTAGATGTAAAATTATCAAGAAGCCAGAATGAAGTGAGCCTCAGCGTTGCCACAAAAGAGCAAGACGCCAGCCAACCCAGCCTCGCTGAAGGCCAACAGCTCAAGGCGCTAGATTTAAAAGGTAGGTTCCAGTCCCCTGGTTCACTCCTCCCCCTCAACCTCCCTACCCCCACCCAGTCCCTGTCCTCCTGTACCCCCCCACCCCGGCACCCACGCCCCGCCAGCCCTGTGCATTCACAGCTAATCCCACCTACCAGGCCCACCAAGGACATTGTAATGCAAAAGAAGCTGTAAAGTGACCCAGACTGATTGGGGGGAGGAAAAGGATGGGACCATCTGATCTACAGACCAAAAAATGAGTTCGTTTCTTCCTTGTAGCTTTACAACATTTCACCATTAAACCATGGCCATATCTCCAAAACCTGGTCATCTCAAGTTGGATAGTTTCCTCTTCCTACAGACAGAATAAAATACTCAGAGCTTGCTGCCAGTCTCTGTTTAAACATGGTGCTCCTTTCAGCACCCACCTTAGTTCTTTCCTGGTTTTTCATTTTGGGAAAGATAGGAAAGTCTTTCTACCAAATATGCTGTTTTGTTTTGTTTTGAACAAAACTCTGAAGGAAGGGCCTGTGACTTCCTAAGAATCTTGGGCTCCCTTAGTATGTAGATCTGTAACATGACAAAGTTGTTTTATGTTTTGTTTTTCTTTTCTGGTTTTTTGAGACATGGTTTCTCTGGGTATCCCTGGCTGCCTTGGACTCACTTTGTAGACCAGGCTGGTCTCGAACTCACAGAGATCTGCTTGCCTCTGCCTCCCCAGCGCTGGAATGAAAGGTGTGCGCCACCACGCCAGGCAAAATATGTAGCCAAGGCTGACCTCACCCATGTGACCCTCCTGTCTCCACCTCCTTCAGCAAATCCTACTGGATTTGTCACAACCCGCTTCTTTAGTTTTTGAGATAGTTTCACTATGCTGCCTTGAGTAACCTGAAATCAATATGTAGACCAGGCTGGCCTCAAACTCATGGAAATCTGCTGGCCTCTGCCTCCAAACTGTTGGAGTTGAAAAAATATTGTGCCATGCCTTCCTAGTTTAAGGAGTATTTAAATTAATGTAGAGGGTTTCTGTACTGTCCTGTTTTGAGACAAGTTCTTACTATAGCCTAGGCTGGCCTCAGGCTAATTGCAAGCCTCCTGTCTCAGCCACCTAAGCAATAGAATAAGGACTTTATTTTGAGTTTTGTTTTGGTTGCTTCTTTGAGATAAAGTTTCATGTAGCCCAGGCTGGCCTCACTCTATATTACTGAAGCTAGCCCTGAACACCTGATTTTCTTTCTTCCATCTCCCAAGATCAGTACCATCGTGCTCACAGATGAGTGAGTGAACATAGTTCTAGCCTAGCTTGTTAAGTCTTTTTCTGTGTGTGCAAATACACAGGGAAGTGCCGACTGAGTATTTTAGGAATTAAAACAGAGAAAATGCTACATTGTCGTAACATCTGTCCTATGAAGACTATCTACCATTGTCATGACATCTGTCCTATGAAGACTATCTACCGTTGTCATGACATCTGTCCTATGAAGACTATCTACCACAGTTTGTATTAGTTGAGGCGCTTTGTGGACTTTGTGTTACAAAGCACTAAGCTTGAATGGCCGTTTGTTTTTTGTTTTGCTTTATTTTTGTTTTTCATGACAGGGTCTTACTATGTAGCCTCAGCTGTCCTGGAACTTGCTCTGTGTACCAGGCTGGCCTCTGACTCACAGAGATATAACTGCTTCTACCCACAAGAGTTAGAATTAAAGGCCTGAACCACCACTGCCCTGCCTGAATGAACTTTTTTTTTTCTTTTTGAGACTGATCACTTTAATTTGGTAAACTTAATCTGATACAATTAAATAATTCGATATAGTGAAAAGCAGCCATTTGTTTCTCCTTTCTTTTTTTTTTTAGTCTAGACATCATCAGTTTATTATAAAGGGAGGCAGTGAAATTATGGACATGATGAAGTAGTTCAGAACATCTAGCTGGGCGTGGTGGTGCGCACCTTTAATTCCAGCGCTCGGGAGGCAGAGGCAGGTGGATCTCTGTGAGTTCAAGGCCAGCCTGGTCTACAAAGCGAGTCCAGGACAGCCAAGGATACACAGAGAAACCCTGTCTCGAAAAACCAAAAAAAAAAAAAAAAAAAAAAAAAAAGTTCAGAACATCAGCAGAATGACAGCTTCAGGTGACACCATTTCAACAGTGACTTCAGTCCACATACTTCCTAAGAATGTCAACATCTCTAAATAAGAAATAATCCTTGTTGCATAGAACTTCGGTGCCTCCATGTTCTGGAAGAACTTTGTCCCTAACTTTGACACTGACAGGTCAATCTCTCCACCCTTTCCTTTCACGCCTGATCCCACAGTCTCTACTGTTGCTGGCAATACTTTTCCTTGAGACTTTTCTTTTCTTTCTCTTTTTTCCTTTTTTTTTTTTTTTTTTTTGAGACAGGGTTTCTCTGTGTAACCCTAGCTGTCCTGGACTCACTTTGTAGACCGGGCTGGCCTTGAACTCACAGAGATCCGCCTGCCTCTGCCTCCCTGAGTCCTGGGATTAAAGTTGTGCACCACCACGCCCGGCCCTTGAGACTTTTCTGGAAGCATAATGCCGTCTTCGGTTACAGTTTCAGCAGCACTCCTTTCAGCCAATACTCTGTCAAAGAGTGTAAGAAACTTCCTAAAAGCTTGTCCAGCCACGACTTGTGCTGCCGCAGCTCCGGACTCTGCACTCAGGCCTCGGCTACAAGGACAAAACCAGTCATTTCTTTTTTTTTTTTTTTTTTTTGTTTTTTCGAGACAGGGTTTCTCTGTGTAGCCCTGGCTGTCCTGGACTCACTTTGTAGACCAGGCTGGCCTTGAACTCGCAAAGATCTGCCTGCCTCTGCCTCCCAAGTGCTAGGATTAAAGGCGTGCGCCACCACTGCCCGGCTCAAAACCAGTCATTTCTTATTTCAATTAATGAATCTAATAAAATTAAAAGTGTGGTTTCATGGGCTGGAAAGATGGCTCAATGGTTACTAGCACTGGCTGCTCTTTCAGAGGACCCAGGTTCGATTCCCAGCACCCACATGGCAGCTCACGACTGTCTATAACTCCAGTTCTAGGAGATCCAGCACCCTCACACATACATACATGCAGACAAAACAGCAATGCACATAAATTAACAGTAAAGCATTGCCGGGGGCATGGTGGCTCTCACTTTTAATCCCAACACTCGGGAGGCAGAGACAGGCGGATCTCTTGTGAATTCAAGGCCAGCCTGGTCTACAAAGTGAGTCCAGGACAGCCAGGGCTACACAGAGAAACCTTGTCTCGAAAAACCAAAAAAAAAAAAAAAAGAGCCTTTAATTATACTAAAAAAGGGAGATGTTGGGGGAAAAAAAAAAAGATACAACAAAAATTTTAAAAGGACAAAAAAGAAACCATTACATTAAAAATTAAAAGAAAATAAGGTTAGGTGTAGTGGCACACGCCTTTAATCCCAGAACTCCAGAGGCAGAGGCAGGTGGATCTCTGTGAGTTCAAGGCCAGCCTGGTCTACAAAGCGAGTCCAGGACAGCCAGGGGTCTGTTACGTAGAGAAACCCTATCTTCAAAAAACAAATAGCCGGGCGGTGGTGGCGCACGCCTTTAATCCCAGCACTTGGGAGGCAGAGGCAGGCGGATCTCTGTGAGTTCGAGGCCAGCCTGGTCTACAGAGCGAGTCCAGAACAGCCAGAGATACACAGAGAAACCCTGCCTCGAAAAACCAAAAAAAAAAAAAAAAAGAAAAAACAAACAAATAAACTCTAAAGAAAATAAAAGCAGCCATTTCTTATTTCAACTGGACACTAGTGGACATAAACTAATGCTGTTGGCTGACCTCTGTCCACATCTAACCCTCACGGTCTTCCTCTGGCAACTTCTTTGTTGTGGTTGTTGTTTTAAAGATTTTATTTTTATGTGCATTGGTGTTTTGCCTGCATGTATGTCATTTCTAGAGTGACAGATTCACTGGAACTGGAGTAGCAGACAGTTGTGAGCTGCATGTGGGTGCTGAGATTTGAACCTGGGTCCTTTGGAAGAACAGTCAGTGCTCTTAACCACAGAGCCATCTCTCCAGCCCTACTTTTGATTTTTTTTTTTTTTTTTTTTGGTTTTTCCAGACAAGGTTTCTCTGTGTAACAGCTCTGGCTGTCCTGGACTCACTTTGTAGACCAGGCTGGCCTCGAACTCACAGTGATCCGCCTGCCTCTGCCTCCCAAGTGCTAGGATTAAAGGCGCGCACCACCACGCCCGGCTGATTTTTTTTAAATAGAGTCTCAATGTGTATTCCTGGCTGGCCTGTAACTAATTCACTATGCAGACCAAGCTGGCTTTGAACTCCAAGGGACCCCTCTACCTCTGTCTGCCTTCCAAGTATGAGGATCAAAGATGTGCTCCGTTGTTCTAGTTTGATTTTTTTTCCTTCAATTGTATTTGTTATTATGTATGTTTAATGTGTGTGTGTGTGTGAGAGAGAGAGAGACAGACAGACAGAGAGGGGGAGAGAGAGAGAACAGATGTGAAGTGCCAATGATGTTTGGAACTTGGCGCTCTCTTTCCACTAAAGGTTCAAGCCTTGCGCTTATACAAGTGCTTTTACCTGCTGGGCACTCTGCCAATCACACCCCAGGAGAAGTGGAGAAGTAGAGTGAGTTGAAAGTTAGCCTTGTCTTCCTAGTGAAATGCTGCCTTCAAAAGAGACACAACAAAAACAAACTAACTAACCCAAACCTAAAATGCTGGTCTCCATCACTAACCTATTTAAGGACAACATGTTGTGGCTCTTCTTGACCTCTCCACTCCTAAACCCAACATTCAAGGAATCTAAGGTTGCGTCCTCTTTCCCAATCTCACCACAGAAAGCAAACGCTTAGTAAATCCCAGTTACATATTTTTGTAGCACTCAATTTTTGAAATAACTACTATTCCTCTCTCTCTCTCTGTCTCTCATATTCACTCTTTCTGAGGGGGGTGACTATGTAGCCCTGCATCCTCCCTTAACTGTACCTATGGGGTCCTCTACCTATAGCTCCTGGCTCTGCTCTCACAAAAACTGACTTGTGCTTATAATGCAAACAAAGATGCCACTAGGTAATCATAGGTGTGTCCTGAGGGAGACATACGTGGTAAACACGTCTTTGTCTTCTCCAACCTTCCTCCCAGAGGGCAACTGTAAGAGAGAGACAGGGAGGAGTCCAGAGAACTGGATGTTTCTTGATCAAAGCCGGTTCTCATTTCAAATTAGAAACAAAATGTGAGTCCTCCAAAAGGGGGAAACATTTGACCCCTGCCTCTGGGTCTATGGGATCAAGGCCAAGAAATCCTTGCGTTTGCCGGGCGGTGGTGGCGCACGCCTTTAATCCCAGCACTTGGGAGGCAAAGACAGGCGGATCTCTGTGAATTCGAGGCCAGCCTGGTCTACAAAGCGAGTCCAGGACAGCCAGACCTGTTATACAGAGAAAGCCTGTCTCGAACACCCGCCCCCCCCCCAAAAAAAAAAAAAAAAAAAAAAAGAAATCCTTGCGTTCACGCCAAGCTCTGCAAGGGCTTGGTGCGGGAAGCACACATTGCTGACAGCATCTTTGCATAGGCGCCTTGGATGAATTGCTCCTTACCTCCGGTTCCTGTTCTGCCCCTTTGTATGTGGGGTGGCAGCCGCTGGATGAAAAGTCCAAGAGAAATGGAGGCTGGTAGCCAAAAAGCAGGCTTGATACATTCCTTACCTAGGGAAGCAATTTGAATAGGGTGGAGAATGTTTTTAATGTCCTAGACTTATCTTAGACTTGACTGGACTGGACTGTGGGTGGAGGAGGGGTATGTTAGGTGGGCCCACAATGTGGTAAAAGCATATCAAAACAGAAGTAAAAGATGAGCATAATGTATATGTTTAGTACTGAAAAGGTACTCCTTTTAAATAAAAGGGTGTACAGGGTCTGTAAAGAGTAGATACCAGAGTAGGTGGGGCAAAGGAGAGGGAAGTCCAAAGCCTTGTCATCCTCTAGACAAGCCAAGCAGCAGAGAAATACTAGGAGACAAATCCAGGAAGGAAATTCCAGCAAGTTACACAATTTTAGAGAATTACACATCCAAGCACTTCTGTTTGTTTATTTATGCATGTATGTATGTATGTATGTATGTATGTATGTATGTATGTATGTATGTATGTAT
>CAJQZJ010031585.1:5053361-5074953 GCA_907164525.1 Lophiomys imhausi
TTTAGCTCCATCTCCCATTTTTTGATTGGATTATTTGGTTTCTTGGCATTTAGTTTCTTGAGTTCTTTGTAGATTTTAGATAATAGCCCTCTATCAGATGTGGGGTTGGTGAAGATTTTCTCCCAGTCTGTAGGCTGCCGTTTTGTTCGAATGATAGTGTCCTTTGCTTTACAGAAGCTTTTCAGTTTCATGAGGTCCCATTTATTGATTGTTGATCTCAGGTCCTGAGCTGTTGGTGTTCTGTTCAGGAAGTTGTTACCTGTGCCAATGAGTTCGAGGGTTTCTCCTACTTTTTCTTCTAGTATCTTTAGTGTGGCTGGCCTTATGTTAAGGTCATTTTTTTTGTTTTTTGTTTTTTCAAGACAGGGTTTCTCTGTGTAACCCTGGCTGTACTGGACTCACTTTGTAGACCAGGCTAGCCTTGAACTCGCAGAGATCCTTTAGAAAAAAAATGGCTAATTAAATTATTTAACCAGTATTTAGATTATATTTAATTGGTTTGGCGGCTGTTCAACCTTAATCCACCATTATAAATGAGTACACAGACATCATATGGATTTAACAAGCCTTGGCCTGAATTGTGCAATCTTAGCCCATCTAAACTAGCTCTTAATTCTGTTACCCAAATATGACCCCATATATACACATGTCCCCTTGGACTGCTATTTTCCTCGCTGATGTTGCAGATCACATGGAATGATGTTCTTTTCTCTAACCTATTGTGTGTCCTCCTTGCTTGCTCCTGGCTTCTTCTTGGAGGCTTCTCCTTCCCAAGATGCTCTCTGTCTCTGAAGCTTGCACACCTTAGTCCCACCTATCTTTGTCTTTGCCCAATCTCAGGCCTCAGCATTTTATTTAACCAATCAGAGACAATGTAAGTAACAGACAGCAAAGCAGGACCAATTAATTAACATTTAGAATGCATAATACCACCCCATCAAGATCTGCCTGCCTCTGCCTCCCGAGTGCTAGGATTAAAGGTGTGAGCCACATGCCCACCTTTTTTTTTTTTGAGACAGAGTCTCCATACCATAGCTTTGCATTTAGGCAAGGCTCCTGCCTCTAGCTCTGGAATACAAAAATTACAAAAGTGTCCCACCCCATCTGACCTCTAAAATACATTTGAAAAAGTCAAAGATGTGGGCTGAAGTATAGCTCAAGGGTAGAAAGCTTCTCATGGGGTCCCTGAGTTCAATCCTTAGAATCCTTCCACACCCCAGAAGTTAAAAAGAATGTTATTTACCAAGAGAAGGTAGAAGAATAAAGGCATTACATATATAATCACAGTGGAATTTATGTTCCCCATTTTTCTTTTTGAGTCAGGGTTTCACTATGTAACCTTGGCTAGCCTACAACTGTCTATGTAGATCAGGCTGGCTTTGAACCCAAAGATCCTCTTGGCTATGCCTCCATGTCCAGCCACACTGGAATTTTTTTTGTGGGGGGGGTTAAGACAGGGTTTCTCTCTGTAATAGACCCCTGGCTGTCCTGGACTCACTTTGTAGGTCAGGTTGGCCTTGAACTCATAGAGATCTACCTGCCTCTGCCTCCAGAGTGCTGGGACTAAAGGTGTGAGCCACCATGCCTGGCCACACTGGAATTTTTTTTTTTTTTTTTTTGGTTTTTCGAGACAGAGTTTCTCTGTGTATCCTTGACCGTCCTGGACTCACTTTGTAGACCAGGCTGGCCTCGAACTCACAAAGATCCGCCTGCCTCTGCCTCCCAAGTGCTGGGATTAAAGGCGTGCGCCACCACCGCCTGGCTCACACTGGAATTTTAATAAAGACCATGAAACATATGAGCACTCTATACAAAATACAAATTGATAGGGTATTGTTCATGTCTTAATTGACAGCAAAAAGCTTTTCAAGTGGAGACAGTATAGTACAATGTCAGACTCAGCCATTTGGGAATTGTTCCTCATTGATTAAATCACATTATTTCTCAGCAGTTCAGATTCCTTTTTTAGGGCAACCAATGCTGGGAAAGGCAGTGCCCCTAGGAATAGTTGACAGGCTGCAAAGCCTTATTGAATAACAAAGAGCAGGCCAGGCAGGCACTCAGTTTATGGTCTTGGCTTGGAAGATCTTTTCTTGTGGCAAGTCCAGTGCCAACTCCTTTTCCTTGGATCAGGTTTGAGTCACCCTGCACCTGGTACTGAACCTTCCATGTGGCTCCAGGGAGGTGGACACCTAGCTGATTGCCCTGGGCTGGCCAATGGGGAGCATACCACTGCTATTCCTCTGCCTGGGTAACTCGGTTTTAAGGCTTGGTTTAACTGTGGTTTTGACACCAGTACTAAGATACGAGGGATGTAAATGTTTGGGTCCCATTCCCGATGACAGGCGTAGTGAAGATATTTGTTGCCCTCCATGTGGTGAGAGTCCTCCCTAGGGTTGGGAAGCTGTGTTCAGTATCTGCTCTCCTGGATTGGTAACTGGAGCACAGTGATTAACCTTCACTGAAAGAGGCCAGGGGCAAATTTTCTAAACTGCCTGTCAGAGGCAGTGTTCCTTCAGCTGAATTTTACTTTGGTATAACTTTATGTCTTCTAAGAAGGTTGACTGATAAGTCCCTTATAACATCAACCATGAATTCATTATTTTCACTTCTGCTTCCAGCAGGGATTAGCATAGCAGGTCCACACTAGCTCAAACAGTCCTCCCGTGTCTTGTGTTCTACTTCTGCTTACACACTTCTTCCTTGTATTTCTTCCTCTTTTCACAAAAACATTGGCAGACCTGAGGAAAAAAATGAGACAGAGGAGCAAGGATCGTGGTTTCTGTGAGCTACACCTGTGCTGTTACAACCAAACAAAATAAGCCAGAGAAAGGAAAGAGGGATGTGCTGGCTCCTGGTTTCAGAGTGTTCCTCCCATGGGCATTGTTGCCATTAACAGGGGCCTGAGACTGGTCTCACCATCACTGGAGTGGGAGCAGGAGGCTAGTCATCTTGTTGTAGACAGTAGGCAGACAAAGCAATTTGGGAAGGCACCAGCCACCAGGGGAAGAAGAAACTCCTCTTCCAGCAAGTGTCCCAGGGGCTTAATCTATTGATTAGGTCAGGACCCCAGGTATTCAATCACCATCCAATTGAACCTATAATACATGATTCAGGGTGTGGCATAGACATTGCTTTCATTCTTAAACCTATGAGGGCTGGAGAGATGGCTCAGCAGTTAGAGCACTGGCTGCTCTTCCAGAGGTCCTAGGTTTAACACCCAGGACCCAAATGTATATATAATGGGATCTGATGCCCTCCTCTGGCATGCAGGCATATATACAGACAGAATATGAATACTAAAATACATAAACAAAATAAAACAAAACAAAACAAAAATTAACAGTTTGAGGAACAGTACCACATTAGGGATGTGATCTGAGAAGGGAGAGCCGTGTACCTGCTTGTCTGTGATGTTAAATTCAAATGACAGGGACAGACAATCTATGAGGGATTTGCTGACTGGTTTCTTGGGACTCAGCTCCTTGTTCTTCTGTTCTCCTCCTTCCTTTGGTTTCACTTTTAGTTTCTTTCTGTCTTTTCTCTTCCCTCCTTTCTTCCTCATCTTTCTTTCCTTTGCTCTGCTTCTGTTGGATTGCTCTGGGTGTTGTTGCCAGTGGCACGTAATTAGTTTTTGTTTCTAATGAGATCTGTAGGATACGATCAAGCTGTGAATACACTTTCAGACCATGCTTAACATCCTTCCACATTAAAATATGTTTGATTTTCAGGAGATATCAATGTGAGTGTAGCTACAGCATTTTGGAGGCTGAGGTGGAAGACTTTCAGGTTCTGGGCCAGCCTCTGCTATGTAGAGACTCTGCTTCAGTCAGGTGTGGTGGTGGCCCACACCTTTAATCCCAGAACTCAAGAAGCAGAGGCAGGTGGATCTCTGTGAGTTTGAGGTCAGGCAGGTCTATAGAGCTAGTTTCAGGACAGTTAAGGTTACACAGAAACTGGGTCTCGAAAAAACAATAAATTTTTTGTTTTGTTTTGTTTTGTTTTTGTTTTTAGAGACAGGGGTTTCTCTGTCTATCCTTGGCTGTCCTGGACTCACTTTGTAGACCAAGGCTGGCCTTGAACTCACAGAGATCCGCCTGCCTCTGCCTCTGAGTGCTGGAATTAAAGGCATGCACCACCACACCAGACCATTACAGACAGCTGTAAACTGCTATTTGGTTGCTGGGATTTGAACCCGGGTCCTTTGGAAGAAGAGTCAGTGCTCTTAACCACTGAGCCATCTCTCTAGCCCAGTAATTTTTTGTTGTTGTTTGCTTGTTTTCGTTTTTCAAGATAGGGTTTCCCTATATAGCCCTGGCTCTCCTGGAACTTGCTCTGTAGACAAGGCTGGCCTTGAACTCAGACATCTGACTGCCTGTCACCACACCTAACAAATTTTAAATTCTTATGTAAATACAAAAGACCGCAAAAGTAGAAGGAACACAGTTGGAGGCGTCTCAACAGCAGACTTCAAAAGACATCACAGAACTACAGTGACAAAGAGTACACACGGTTCTAATATCACTCTTCATAGCTGTGGTCTAAAATACAGAGCCAGGTGTGGTGGCACAGGCCTTTAATCCCAGCACTGGAGAGGCAGAGGCAGACAGAGTTTGAGGTCAATCTGCTTTACATAGTGAGTCCCAGGTCAGCCAGGGCTACACAGTGAGGGCCTGAATAAAAAACAAACAACTCCAAACAGTGTATAAAAGTACCTTCCATGCCCGATGAGCTGAGTTCGGTCTTGAAGGCCACAGCGGGTGGAGAGAGCTCATTTCACACAGTTAAGTTGTCCTCTGACCTCCACAGTTGTGCTATGGTACCTTAACACACACACATTTAATTCTAAAAACAAAAACAAAACCCTCCTTAGCTGGGTGTGGTATTTCATAGCTTTAATTCCAGTTCCCAGGAAGCAGAGGATCTTTGAATTTTAGGCCAGCTTGGCACAAAGTTCCAAACCGGCCAGGGCTTACATAGTGAGACCCTGTTAAAAAATAAATAGCAGCCAGGGTTATTCCACAGAGAAACCCTATCTCGGAACCCCCCCCCCCAAAAAAAAATAAATAAATTTGGTGAGAAATCCCTTTTTAAAAATTTGATGCTTAGCCGGGCGGTGGTGGCGCACGCCTTTAATCCCAGCACTTGGGAGGCAGAGGCAGGCGGATCTTTGTGAGTTCGAGGCCATCCTGGTCTACAAAGTGAGTCCAGGACAGCCAGGGCTACACAGAGAAACACTGTCTCGAAAAACCAAAAAAAAAAAAAAAAAAAAATTTGATGCTGGGGCTTGAGCTAAAAGGTTCTCACATGTTAAGCACCCCCCACCCCGGCCACAAGCACACAGACACACACACTATACTATCCAGTAAAAGTTCTGTTTTTACTGGAGACTGAGCCCAGAACCTTCTGTATGGTTAAGTGGTAAATGCTCTCACTACTGAACTCCATCTCCAACCATGAGATAGGACCTTACTATGTAGACCTGGTCTCAAACTCTAGATCTTCCCGGCTCAGCCTCTGGAGTAGTCAGGATTACTCCCTTTCATGCCTGTCTCAAGAACTAATGTGTTAATAAGTCAGCACAGAATACAAAGTTCTAACTCAATCTTTTTTTTTTTTTTTAACTGAGTGAAAACTTAAGGGATTGTGTTTACAATAACTATGAGGAAAGTATGATCAAGTGAAACCAAGACTAGGAGTGACTCAACAGAACTAGTTTTATTTATTTATTTATTTATTTATTTATTTATTTATTTATTTATTTATTGGTTTTTTGAGACAGGGTTTCTCTAGGTAACAGCCCTGTCTGTCCTGGATTCGCTTTGTAGATCAGGCTGGCCTTGAACTGAGAGAGATCTGCCTGCCTCTGTCTCCAGAGTGCTGGGATTAAAGGCGTGCACCACCATGCCCAGCAGAACTAACGTTTTTACTGGTTTTAGTTTAGCAATTACACAGTACGATTGCCCTCTGAGTTAAAAAAAAAAGTTTTGGCTCACAGTTCTGAATGTCAAAGGTCAGAAGGCCCCCAAAGGACGATGGTCTTGTTTCTGGAAAGTCCTGAAGCTGGGAAGACTGTCTCAGTGTTCTCTAGCCCTACTTATAGACACCGCCTGGCCTGGGTTTGGTACGGAGGCTACACCCTAAAGAGACTTCTAATCCTATCAAACCTGGAAGTCTTCACCCAGCTCTTTCTACCCTCAGAATACCTCACAGTAGTATTAAATTTGTTGTTTGCTCGAGGTCGATCTTATTATTTTGCTCAAAGTGACTTTTGTTTTGTTTTGTTTTTTTTTCTGAGACAGGGTTTCTCTGTGTAACAAGCCTTGGATATCTATCCGGGACTTGCCTGGACCAGGCAAGGCTGGCCTGGACCTCACAGAGATCCACCTGCCTGTTTCCCTGAGTGCTGGGATTAAAAGTGTGCGCCATCACACCCAGGCGCTCAAGCTGGCTTTAAATTGGGCCCAAGTGACCCTCCAACTTCAGTTTTTTTGTGGGCTGGGACAACTGGTATGTGCCACTACCCCTAAACCAGAGATTATCAAACTGTGGGTCGGTGGCATCCCTTTGAGGGTCGAATGACCCTTTCACAGGGGTCACATATCCAATATTCTGCACATCAGATATTTAGGTTGCCATTCAAAATGATAGCAAACGTACAGTTATGAAGTAGTGACTAAATAATTTTATGGTTGTGGGATACCACAACATGAGGAACTGCATTAAAGGTCGAAGCATTAGGAAGGCTGAGAACCATTTCCCTAATTTTGCTGGTATTTCACGGATGAACTTTGCTGTTTGGAATCACAAGTTAGCATCTGAGCTCCAAGAAGAAGGCCACACAGAGCTGAAACCTCAGGTGCGATTCTCCTCACACCTGTGTCTGTGATAGCTCTGTACCTGAAGGTACCGGCAAGTTAGTGTCTATGGCCGCCCTGCTAAGTCTCTGCCAATTCTGGCTGCTGCTGCAGCTGTTTGTTTTAGAGAGTTAAAAATCTTATTTATTTGTTTTGTTTTTTTGAGACAGGGTTTCTCTGGTTAGTCCTGGCTATCCTGGACTCACTCTGTAGACCAGGCTGGCCTCGAACTCACAGAGATCCGCCTGCCGCTGCATCCTGAGTGCTGGGATTAAAGGAATGTGCCACCACACTTATAACTAAAATGGAGACTGAAGACAAAAATGGCTGCAGTTACCATAAAGAAGCAGGCCCCAACAAAAACAAAAAATGAAAACCAATAAGACACACACACACACACACACACACACACACACACACACACAGCCAAAACAAAACAAAGAATTCACACACAAGTAAAAAAGCAAGGAGTCCAATTTGTGCTGGCCAAGGATTTCCAGGCACAGGGCCTGCCCTGGCAGTGTAGGTGTATACTCCTGAAGAAAATTGATTTTCCTTTTATTTCAAGGTATCAATTACAAATAGCTTCTTGTCTAGGGTCTGGGACCCTGTGCCTTTACTTCCTTCTCTCAGTGCTGGAACCAGGGTTCTCTGCATGCCAGGCAAGTACTCTAGCAGCTGAGCTACATCTCCAGCCTGAACTAAAATTCATGATGCAATGGAATAGAGTGAGACACAGCTTTAAAATAGAGTACCAGTACCCACTCAGTCTGCATTTGGACAGAATTCCTAGGCGTTTCATAAAAGTCTAAAAAGCACCGGAGTTACTATTTCCCTGCTGCCCAGTGTGCTAGTGGCCGAGGCTCTGGTGCACACAGGATTCAGCCTCTTGGTAACTCATAGTCCTGACCCTGAAAAGTTTTGCTGTTGGAAGTATTCTTTGGGCAGTGTTTTACAAAAAGTCCTGTTAAGGTCCTCCCCATCCACAAAGGCCTGGCACTGAGCATTCCAAAAGCTGCTAACCCTGAGACAAGTACATATTTCACTATCAGTACTGTGGGTTGTTGGAGCCAGAACAAAACGGCAACTTACAGATGAAGTCTCAAAGTTGTTGGTGTTTACATAAAAGTCCTGGATGGCATACCAAGTGTGGTGGTGTACTCCTGTAATCACAGCATTCAGGAGGAAGAGGCAGGTGTATCTGTATGAGTTCAAGGCCAGCCTGGTCTACAGAGTGAGTTCTAGAACAGTCAAGGCTACACAGAAAACCTTGTCTCAAAAAACCAAAAGAGGGCTGGAGAGGTGGCTCAGCGGTTAAGAGCACTGTCTGCTCTTCCAAAGGTCCTGAGTTCAATTCCCAGCAACCACATGGTGGCTCACAACCATCTATAATCAGATCTGGTGCCCTCTTCTGGACTGCAGGCATACATGCAGACAGAATATTGTATACATAATAAATAAATAAATAAAATGTTAAAAAAAAGAAAAAACAATAAATAACAATTATTAAAAAAAACAAAAACAAAAGAAAACTCCAAAATTTATTTTAGAGGCTGAAAAGATGGCTCAACATTTAAGAGCACTGGGTGCTCTTCCAGCGAACCCGGATTCAACTCCCAGCACCCACATGGCAGCTCCTTTCAGAATGGTGGGGAACTGGAAAACCCCTGAGATCCCCCCACCCCAAACCCCAGCCAATTAGCTTAAAATGCTTTGTTTAGCTGCCTAGACACGATGTACTTGGCATAGAATTGGTTCTTCATGCTTGAAAACAATGTACCTGGAATAAAGTTGATTTTTTTTCCTGCCTGATTATGATTTTTCCTTTAAAAATTCACACTGAGAATGGCTTGGGGACTCAGTCTGGTTCCAGAATCCAGGATTGGGGTCCCTGACCTGTCCGTCTTGGTTAAGTGTCCAATCAACTTCCATCAATCTGAATCTGGTGTTTGAATGGTCAGTGTGCGGCTATTCCTGAACCCATAACACTACCATATCTCAAACCCCTGCAAGGACACAACACATACTTCCCTTCCAACCACCAGCTTCCGTGTGTGTGCTTTCTCTCCTTCTCCATTTTTTCTTTTGTGTGGCAGGGTTCCAATGTACAGCTCAGATTGGCCTCTAGAAACTGTGATCCCCTTGCCTCAGCCTCCAGAGCGCTGAGATTACAGGCATCCCACCACCATGCTCAGTTCCTCAAGTCTTTCCATTTCGGATCCTATATCCACTTGACCAAGCTCATTTTTTTTTCCCAGTAGTTTTTGCTAATCTCAAACTCCTCATCCTCCTGCCCCAATAGCTGTCTTAACACATTTAGTATAAAACCCATCTAAAGGGTTTTAACTAGGGGTTGGAGACATAGTTCAGTGGCTAAGAAGACTGGATGCTCTTCCAAGGGTCCTAAGTTCAATTTCCAGGAACCTATGGCGGCAGCACACAACCATCTGTTAACTATGGTCTCACATGTAAACAAAATACCCACATAGGTTAAATAAATAAATAAATAAGAGTTTAATTGTGTGTGTGCATGTGTGTTTACATGTATGTGTGTGTGTGTGTGTGTGTGTGTGTGTGTGTGTGTATGTGTGTGTGTAAGTGAGATATGAAGGCCAGAAGACGACATAGGAGGTCACTTCTCTCCTTCTATCATGCAAGTTGCCTAGACTGAACTCAGGTTGTCCAGTTTGGCAGCAAGGCCCTTTACTCACCTCATTGGCTCATATACATTGAGTTTTTTTTTTTCTTTTTAAATGTACCTTTCAGTACTAGTATTGTGTTAGGTTTTTTTTTTGAGACAGGGTTTCTCTGTGCAGCCTTGGTTGTCCTGGACTCACTCTGTAGACCAAGTTGGCCTTGAACTCACAGAGATCCGCCTGCCTCTGCCTCCCGAGTGCTGGGATTAAAGGTGTGCACCACTGCCCCCCATGTGTTAGTTTTTAATTCTGTTGAAATTTTTTTGTTGCTATTGACAAGAGATTGCTATTAGAAATATTTGTTGTCATTTAAAGTTTTATATAAAGCCAGAATGTAGGGCTGGCCTATCACTGAGGAAGTCCTTGAAGCCTGATAAGGGGGCAGACAAGTCCAGGCACCTAGCATCTGGACTGCTTCCATGGGCCCCCACCCTCAAAGCAGCCACAGGTAAAGCCATCTTCTGGGCATTGGTCCATTTACCCTGATAAGGCTGCAAATCTGGGGCAGGCAGCCTCATGATCCCAAACTTCAGAGCTCCGAGAGGCTGCCAGAAAAGCCCCTAATGTTGGAAAAGCCTTCTTGGGGCCGGGACAGAGGGACAAATCGTGCCAGAGGGGTTGGTTGTCTTAGGACTGAAAATGACATGGCTGAATAAAGAGACAGAAATAATAAGGGTCCAATTTCACTTGCCTGGTCAGGGCCTTCTGTGGACACAGCTTGCACGATGTTCTGCCATTGTATTCAGCAGTGCTCTGCAGGGAATTCCCAGATCTTGAAGTTCTATTAACATCTCATTATCAGTGTGGTTTTATGCCCCCACCCCTACGCCCAGAGAGTGTGGGCATTGTGTTGCTAGGGCAGTGCCTCCCCTTTGGACAGTAGCTTTTCCCTTGTTTCAGTAAATGGACTCTGCCTGTCTCACCTAAGTCTGCTTTTGAATTTTTTTTTTTTTCAGACAGTGTTTCTCTATGTAATAGCCCTGGCTGTCCTGGACTCACTTTGTAAACCAGGCTGGCCTTGGACTCAGAGATCCACCTGTCTCTGCCTCCCAAGTGCTGGGATTAAAGGCCTGCGCCACCACTTCCGGCACTTTTGAATTCTTTCAGTGACAAGAACAAGAGCCTCTGGGACCACTGAATTCATTGTTGGCAGGTGCACTCGTTGAAGAGATACAAACAGTGAAGACCGTAGGTTTTCTCAGGAGAAATGAGGGTGTTAAATAGTCTCAGAGACTTTCTTTTTCTTTTTTTTTTTTTAAAGATTATTTATTGTGTATACAGTGTTCTGCCTGCATGTACACATTCACTCCAGAAGAGGGCACCAGATCTCATCGTAGATGGTTGTGAGCCACCATGTGGTTGCTGGGAATTGAACTCAGGACCTTTGGAAGAACAGCCAGTGTTCTTAACCTCTGAGCCATCTCTCCAGCCCGAGACTTTCATAGATACAGCTAACCCCACCCAGATTCCGCAGGGCTCAATCGCCCCCACCCCCACCCTGGTCTCTCTCCCTCCCTCCCCATCTCTTGTTTTGGAGAAGGAGTCTTGCTGTGCTGCCCAGCAGGCCCTTGACTTCCTAGACTGAAATTTTGCTCCTGTCTCAGGCTCCCAAGTACATGCTTGCCTCCAGATTGGCTCATTACTAGGGGTTTTTAGTCACTTCAATCTCAGTTATCTTGGGAAAAGCTAATGGTTCCGGCAGAAACTTCCAGGGGCCGGGCGTGGTGGCACATGCCTTTAATCCCAGCACTTAGGAGGCAGAGGCAGGTGGATCTCTGTGAGTTCAAGGCTAGGCTGGTCTACAGAGTTCCAGGACAGCCAGGGTTAACAAAAAAAAAAAAAAAAGAAATTTGCAGGTGACTAAAGACCCTTAGTAAGGACGGGGCAGGCGATACTTTTCAAAGGGTGAGTTAGCATGGAGTCCCCTTTCTCTGTGCAAAAATGTCATCTTTGTGGTTATAACCTTGAACATTTTAGTTACTTATAGGTAGTTTAGTCTGAGCCTGGATTGATTTATTTACTTATTTAGGATCTTCAGCATCCCAGGCTGGCCTCTAATGAATTATTTGGCTGAGGATGACCTTGAACTTGTGATTCTTCTGCGACTGTCCCCTCCCTGAGTGGTGAGAGTTCTGGCATGCGGCACCAGGCCTAAGTTGTGTGGTGCTGGAGGTGGTAACCCAATGCTTCACGGATGCGCGGCAAGCTCTCTACCACCTGAGCTACATCCTCGGTCCTGAACTTGGACCTACTTTGTTTTCTGTTTTAAGTCAGATCCTATCTTCTTTTCTTATTATTCTTTACATTTATTTATTTGTGTGCGTGTGTGTGTGTGTGTGTGTGTGTGTGTGTGTGTGTGTGTGTTGTGTTCATGATATAGCACACATATGGAGGACAAAGGACAATTTAGGGAAGTTAGTTCTCTCCAGTGTGGGTTTTCTGGGATCGAATTCAGGTAATCAGGCTTGGAGACAAGGGCCTTTCTTTACCCACTGAGCCATTTCTGAACCCAGATCCTATCTTGTTACTCTCCATTTTCAGTTGAATACCAGATATTATATTTAAAAACTTGACACAATGTAGGCATAAGGTTACTGTATAATTCAAATGCTGACTTCTGTACTTCCCATACCTGGTTATGATCCTTGTTCTGAGAATTTCCTGTCTGAATGTTGTGTAAACACTGCTCACCAGTTGTCCCCTGATATGCCAATAAAGCACCTTACAGCCAATCACTGAGCAGGGGAAAGAATAAGGCTGGACTTCCTGCCATCCAGGGGAGGAAGAGTCAGAGGAGGAAGTAGGGGATTCAGCCACAGGCAGAGGAGTAAGAGACATCAGGAGAAAGCCAGCTAAAGCAGGAAGTCACAAAGTGCAAGTATCTCTGGGATTTACTCTGGGGGGGGAGGCAGATTATCTTGGAGGATTAAGAATAGAGTAATAAACTGGGCGTGGTGGCACATGCCTGCAATCCCAGTACTCCGGAGGCAAAGGCAGGCAGACCTCTGTGAGTTTAGGCCAGCTTGGTCTACAAAGCGAGTCCAGGACAGCCAGGGCTATTACACAGAGAAACCCTGCCTTGAAAAATAAAAACAACAACAACAAAATAATAGAGTAATAACTGCTCAGTTCTTGCATTGTGAAGCTTGATTAACAAATAATACAGCTGGGCATGGTAGTGCATGCCTTTAATCCCAGCACTCGGGAGGCAGAGGCAGGTGGATCTCTATGAGTTCAAGGCCAACTTGGTCTACAAAGTGAGTCCAGGACAGTCAAGGATACACAGAGAAACCCTGTTTTGAAAACAACAATAACAATAACAACAACAAAAATATAATAGAGTCTCAGTTATTTGGGTGATAGCTGGATTAAGACAATGTGGGGGCTGAGCCATCTCTCCAGCCCCCACAATTTCTTTCTAATTTTTTTCTAATGTTTTGTTCAAATGACAGTGTCCTTTGCCTTACAGATACTTTTCAGTTTCATAAGGTCCTATTTATTTATTTATTTATTTATTTATTTATTTATTTATTTATTTATTCGAGGCAGGGTTTCTCTGAATATCTCTGGCTGTCCTGGACTCACTTTGTAGACCAGGCTGGCCTCGAACTCACAAAGATCCGCCTGCCTCTGCCTCCCAAGTGCTGGGATTAAAGGCGTGCGCCACCACCGCCCGGCTAAGGTCCCATTTATTAATTGTTGATCCTTGAGCCTGAACTGTTGGTGTTCTGTTCAGGAAGTTGTCACTTGTGCTGATGAGTTTGAGGGTGTTCCCCGCTTTCTCCTCTATTAGATTTAGTGTGTCTGGTTTTGTGTTGAGGTCTTTGATCCATTTGGACTTAAGTTTTGTGTAGGGTGATAAATATGGGTCTATTTACATTCTTCTGCATGTTGACATTGGAGAAGTATTTTTAAAAATTCTTTTTTCAAGATTCTCCTCTCAGACCAGAAAAATTCTGGAAATAGATATTTCTTCTTTCTTTCTGCATGGAAAGGGTCTTACCGGGAGCTCAAGCTAGCTTCAAACTTCTTTTTCCATCTTAAAAGCATATAAGGATAGTTTTTCAATATTATATAAACTCACCTGATGCCCTTACACAGGAAACATACTCCTTGTAGTTGTGGGGTTGCCAATTATTCAAAAAGGAAGGGATTATAAACCAGCCTGGGCTGCAGGAGACTCTGTGAAGTCTAGTATACCTGGTACTGAAGACATGCCCAAGTCTCCTGGAGAGGGAGTCAGTGCTAGGGATTAAACCAGGGTCTTGAGAATGCCGGGCAAGCTGTCTGTCCCTGAGCCTGTACCCAGCCCCAAGGACAAGTGCTTAAGAAGGCTGAGACAGACAGAGTTGTTTTTTTTCTTTTTCTCATGGTTCCAATTATCTTCCCAGAAAACCTCCTGATCAGTGTACTTACTTCCCATCAAAGCCATTAAGACATTATTAATTAATCCTCAATGGGCCTGAAATAATAAGCATTGCTGTCATACCCTGGAGTGGGGGTATGGGAAATTAATGGTGCCTTACTATAAAATTTCACTTTAATTAAAATGAACCTACAAAGAGTTGCCTGCAGGCATATTTTGGGGGTGCAGAGATCTGTATGCCCTTGTTTTTTTTTTTTTTTCTTTTTAAAATAACACATAAGCCGGGCGGTGGTGGCGCACGCCTTTAATCCCAGCACTTGGGAGGCAGAGGCAGGCGGATCTTTGTGAGTTCGAGGCCAGCCTGGTCTACAAAGCGAGTCCAGGACAGCCAGAGATATTCAGAGAAACCCTGTCTCGAAAAACCAAAAAAAAAAAAAAAATAAAATAACACATAAAATCTTAATTTATTTAGTATGACCACATAAATGAAATAGTTTACCCACTGAAAAACATTGGTATATTTTAATATGGCCACCTTATAAGTATATGTAATCTTTTTTTTTGAGACAGAATCTCATTATGTAGCCCTGCCTGGCCTGGGATTCTCTATGTAGGCCTTGAATTTACAGAGATCTTCCTGCCTCTGCCTCCTGAGTGGTGGGAGTAAAGTTCTTTACCTCCATTCCTCATCTCTTTGTTTTTTTTTTCCAGGCTCTCACTAAGTTGCCCAGGCTAGCCTTGAACTAGTGATCCTGCTTCATCCTCCTTAATACTAAGATTTCAGGTTTCCCTTTGGCTTCCATGACACTTGTTATGGTTGGAATGTCTGGCCGCTCTCAAAACCCACCTGATGAAATCCTCAGCCTCAAGGCAATGGGATCCAGAGGTATCTTTAGGAGATTTGTAACTCATGAGGGCTCTGTTCTCACTACTGGAATTAATGGCCTAATTAAACAAGCCCAGGCCTGTATAGAGGTGTACTCTTGTCATCCCAGAGGCAAAGGCAGGAGAATCAAAGCAAGTTCCAGGCCACCCTGACAGACAGCTCCAAGTGTCAAAACAGGGGATTACATGGAGATGTAAGTTTCTGTATAGCAAAGGAAGCAAGCAGCAGAATTAACAGGCAGCCCACAGAATGATAGGAAATCTACCAGCAACACTTCAGACACAGGGCTGATATCCAGAATTTATAAAGAATTGCAGAAATTAAATACCAAGGGAGGGCTAGAGAGATGGTTTGGAGGTTAAGAGCACTAGTTACTCTTCCAGAGATCCTGAGTTCAATTTCCAGCAACCCTATAATGGCTCATAACCAATCTATAATGAGATCTGGTACTCTCTTCTTGTCTGCAGGCATAGATGCAGACAGAACACAGTATATATAATAAATAAATAAAATCTCTTAAAAATAAATAAATACCAAGGGAATAAGGGAATGAAACTTTTTTTTTTTTTTTTGGTTTTTCAAGACAGGGTCTGTGTATATCTGGGTGTCCTGGACTCTCTTTGTAGACCAGACTGGCCTTGAACTCACAGAGATCCACTTGCCTCTGCCTCCCGAGTGCTGGGATTAAAGACGAGCGCCACCATGCCTGAGTGGGAATGAAACTTTTTTTTTTTTTTTGTTTTTTTTGGCTTTTCGAGACAGGGTTTCTCTGTGTAGCCCTGGCTGTCCTGGACTCGCTTTGTAGACCAGGCTGGCCTCGAACTCACAGAGATCCTCCTGCCTCTGCCTCCTGAGTGCTGGGATTAAAGGCGTGCGCCACTATGCCCGGCAAAACTTTTTTTTTTTAATAAATTTATTTATTTGTTGCTTCAGGTTACATCTCCATCATATTGTCCTCTTTCCCCCCTTCCCAGCCCCGCCCTCCCACCCTCTACTCCCTAGCCCTTCCATCTCACTCCTCTGGAGTGGAGTGTCCCTACATAATAGTCCCCCGCCCCAGTTCAGAAGTCATATGAGGGCCAAGAGCCTCTTCATACACTGGGGGCCTACAAGGCAGCACCACTAGTGAAAAGTGTCTCATTGCCAGGGAGAGAAAACTAAAAAAACACAAACAAACAAACAAAAAGTCTATGTCCATGCTCCCTTTGGTGCATTGGTTGTAGTATAGATATCCTGTCCTATATAGCAAAATCCGACTATGAGTGAATAGAAGCCATGTGCATCCTTCTGAGTCTGAGTTAGCTCACTCAGGATGAGCTTCTCTAGTTCCATCCATTTGGCTGCAAATTGCATAACTTCATTGTTTCTGATAGCTGAGTAATACTCATTTGTGTAGATGTACCACAGTTTTTTAATCCATTCTTCGGTTGAGGGACATCTGGGTTGTTTCCAGTTTCTAGCTATTACAAATAAGGCTGCTATGAACATAGATGAGGCAACTTCCTTGTGGTTTGGTGAGGAGTCATTTGGATGTATACCCAGAAGTGGTATGGCTGGGTCCTGAGGCAGAGCTATTCCAAGTTTTCTAAGATATCTCCAGACTGACCTCCATAGTGGTTGCACAAGCCTGCACTCCTACCATCAATGGAGGAGGGTTCCCCTTTCTCCACACCCTCTCCAGCATGTGCTGTCATTTGAGCTTTTGATCTTAGCCATTCTGACAGTGTGAGATGGAATCTCAGAGTCGTCTTGAGTTGCATTTCTCTGATGATTAAGGATGCTGAGCATTTCTTCAAGTGTCTCTCAGCCATTAGGAATTCCTCCTTTGTGAATTCTCTATTTAGCTCTGTTCCCCATTTTTTTGATTGGATTATTTGGTTTCTTGGCATTTAATTTCTTGAGTTCTTTGTAAATTATGAATATTAGCCAGATGTGGGGTTGGTGAAGATTTTCTCCCAGTCTGTAGGCTGCCGTTTTGTTCGAATGACAGTGTCTTTTGCTTACAGAAGCTTTTCAGTTTCACGAGGTCCCATTTATTGATTGTTGGTCTTAGGTCCTGAGCTGTTGGTGTTCTGTTCAGGAAGTTGTCACCTGTGCCAATGAGTTTGAGGGCTTTTCCCACTTTATCTTCTAGTAGATTTAGGGTGACGGGCCTTATGTTAAGGTCTTTGATCCACTTGGACTTAAGTTTTGTACAAGGTGATAAGTATGGGTCTAATTTCATTCTTTTACAAGTGGACATCCAATTGGACCAGCACCATTTGTTGAAGATGCTGTCCTTTTTCCATTGTGCAGTTTTGGCTTCTTTGTCAATAATTAGGTGGCCATAGGTATATGGTTCATTTCTGAGCCTTCAATTTGATTCCATTGATCTACTGGTCTGTTTCTATACCAGTACCATGCTGTGAAACTATTTTTAAGTCTTCAATATCACTAGCCATCAGCCCTCATTCACTGTTGGTCCTAGCACGAGTGAATAAGCCATTCAGAAATCAATTTAGAGATTTCTCCAAAAAAAAAAAAAATCAAAACAGAACTATCATTTGACTTGGCTATTTCATTCCTGGGCATACACCCAGAGAACTTCATACCCTACCATAGAGATGCTTACACTGCCATGTTTATTTTTGCTTTATTCACTACAACAAGGAACTGAAATCAACCTAGTTCATCATCAGATAAAGTAAATTAAAGATTGGGAATGCTTAAGTTATGCAGTTTCAACATTTATTGTAGACTCTCAAAAACCTGTATTTTACTCAGGGAATATAGGCAGACAGACAGAGGGACTATCCTGGGCTACAGTTGGAGCTCAAGACAGGCCACTCCGGGCTATAAAATATAAACAAAATTTTTATTAAACTATATATATATATATTTTTTTTTTTGGTTTTTCGAGACAGGGTTTCTCTGAATATCTCTGGCTGTCCTGGACTCGCTTTGTAGACCAGGCTGACCTCGAACTCACAAAGATCCGCCTGCCTCTGCCTCCCAAGTGCTGGGATTAAAGGCGTGCGCCACCACCGCCCGGCTTAAACTATATTTATTAATACCTAAACACCTATAACCTATAAACACCTAAAACCTAACAATCCTTAAACTACCCTACCCTAACCCTTTTGGAAGGATACCAGGCCATGGGTCCTTTTTATTTTTATTTTGAATGTCACTTTCTTTTCATTTCTCCTTTTTTTTGTTTATTTATTTGTTCAAGTTACACCTCCATCACAGTGCCCTCATTCCACCCCTTGCAGTTCCACCCTCCCACTCTCTCCTCCCTCTCCCACCCTTCCCACTCCTCCCATGTGGAGTGTCCCTACATATCAGCCCCCCTCAGCTCAACAGTCATATGTGGGCTAAGAGTTTACTCTTGCACTGAAGGCCAATATGGTGGCATTCCCAGGGCAAATTGTTCCCTTAATAGGTAACAAAATCTATGTTCTTGACCCTTTTGGTGTATTGGTTGTAGGATAGTTATCCTGTATTATATGGCTAAAATCCAATTATAAGTGAGTAGATGCCATGTGCATCTTTCTGAGTCTGGGTTAGCACACTCAGGATGAGCTTTTCTAGTTCCATCCATATGGCTGCAAATTGCATGATTTCCTTGTTTCTCATAGCTGAGTCAGGCGATGGGTCCTTATGGCAACTTGGTCAGCCTTCTATCTGCACGTACACCTCAAACAATATTCAGCAGTCTGACTCTGGCATTATTGTGACAGCCTGTGCCTCAATTCAGCTTTGGTTTGAGGCTTTCTCCTCAGGCTCATGCAGCTACCCTGCTCCAATTGTGCAGCCTGTGGCTGGATTCAGTCAGCAGAGACTGTCCACAGACACCTCAGGCTATGGTTTGAACTAGCTGAACCCCTCAGGGCAGGTGCTGTGCCTTGCTGTTTAGCCCTTGTTCTTGTGGTCTTGCCTTGGCCTTGCTGGGGCTAATTCGCTTATCTGGGTCTATGTCACACCCTCACATGGTAGGGGTTATCCTCCTGCCTGTTTTTGGGATCTTCGACTATCTCAGAGCTTCACTAGCCTCCCTGTGCATCATTCATTCCCTCGGTGGCTCTTAGGCCCCTGGGTGGATGTCTTCAGTGCCTGGTTTTCATGAACTTTCTCTCAGCACATTCTGTGCTTTTCTGCTAGTGTTCTTGGGCTGGCTTGTGAGCAGAGCCCCTTTGTGAGGCTTTTTCTGTCAGCAGGACCTCAGTGCAAGCAGCTGGCATGTCTTCAAACCTATGTCTGTCTTGTGGCTCAGCCATCTCTTGCAAGGAGCTCTTCTCTCATGTAGGGTTCTCTCTCTCTCTCTCTCTCTCTCTCTCTCTCTCTCTCTCTCCCCCTCAGTCTTTGGCCATGCCCTTATGCAGGATGATTTCTCAAGATTTCGGTGGCTTTGTAGCTACGCCCCTCCGCAGGGCACTGTCCTTGTCTCTCACCGAGTGTGGCCTCTATGCCTCCAAAACAAGGCTTCATGTTGTGTCAGTCCAATCTGGTATCCACTCACCTAGACCGCAATCTTCAGCTAGTGTCTTTCAAAGTGTAGCTTCCAAAGACCCTTTTTTAATTTTCTGGGCATTCCTTCTTATGCCCAGGTCTATACAATGCCATGTGCCAGGCCAATCTGTATTCCAAAAGTCCTTACTAATTCACTGAAGAATTCCCATTACAACAAAGCGAAGCCTCATATCAAAATTAAAAAAAATACTTTAAAGCATTTTCTTTAAAAGGACTTCCTAAGTAGGTATTTATTTTGCTATGTTATATGTATTTGTGTTTTGCCAGCATGTGTGTGCACCATGTGCATACCTGGGGACTGTGGAGGCTAGAAGAGGACATTGGATCCTTTGGAACTTGAGTTACAGATGGTTGTGAGCTGCTATGTGGGAATCAAACCTGGGTCCTGTGCAGTAGTGACAAGCAAGTACTCTCAAACAATGGGCATTGCCCTTGCTTAGCTTGATGATAGGGGTTTCCAGGGCTCCCTCCACTTGGCTTTGCCTCTTCCTTCTCCCTGACCTTCCCAGGCTACATAGATGCCACTCTCTTCTATCAACAAAGGCAGAATGTGCCGAGGAGCCTGGCCTGGCTGACAGCCCCTGCTGCCAGGGCTGTGTGGCTCAGCTCATCTGTCTGTCACTCTGATTCTCCCAATGTTCTTTTACCTTGATTGACTACCAAAATGTCTTTTCAGTTTGGTGCCAGGGTTAGAAAAGACAAATAGATGTTGCTCGTGATAGAAGGTGGCAGCTGAAAATGGAAAGGCGTTTTATTTTTGTGGTGGTGGTGGTGGCAGAGTTTCACGCTAGCTCAGGCTGGTCAGGAAATCACTCTGTAGCTCCAGTTGATGTTGAGCTTGGAGAGATTCTCCTAAACAGTGGGTTTATGGGATTAGGAGCATGAACCACCAAACTCACAGTGTCCTAAAATCATCTTTTTCTATCAATCAGAAAAATCTGACAGACCAAGCTGCAGTTGGGCTTCTTCCCCTTCTTCCTTCACCTAGGAAGTTGTTCATGTCCCTATGGCCCCATCTGCTGTGGATGGAACAGCTTGTCTTGCCATCCCTTCTCACCAGGGCAACACAAAGCTTCATGATGGCTGGGAAATAGCTCCCCCTGCTGGGCTGCTGTCTCAAAATAATCATTCAGGGTTGAATAGGATGAGACAGTTGTTGCCCCCCTGATTCATATTGTAGGCTGCTATGTTAGCAACACTCCCAGCTTTCCTTCCCATTATGATAGGTTTTAATTACAGAATGAATTAACAACACATACACAGCGTTAGAGACACTTTCTTCAATGGCAGCGAAGTCTGTCATTGAAGAGTGTTTTGTTTTTCTAGACAGGATTTCTCTCTGTGTAGCCCTGCCTGTCCTGGGAACTCACTCTGTATACTAGGATAGCCTTGAACTCAGAGATCCTCCTGCCTCTTCCTCTAGAGTGCTGGGATTAAAGGCATGCACCACCACACCTGGCCCTGGAAAGGTTTTTATGTTTGTAAAACAATTTGAAGTTGATGACACCTACTGCCAAACCTAGCTACTTAAATCCTGTCCCTACCTCACACAAGGTGGAAGGAGGGAACAGACTCCGACGAGTTGTTCTAATTTCCACGTGTACACCAAGGCACACGTATGTCCCACTCCCACACAATTTAAAAGATTTAAACAATATAAAAGTTCTAGCCGGGCGGTGGTGGCGCACGCCTTTAATCCCAGCACTTGGGAGGCAGAGGCAGGCGGATCTTTGTGAGTTCGAGGCCAGCCTGGTCTACAAAGTGAGTCCAGGACAGCCAACAATACACAGAGAAACTCTGTCTCGAAAAAACCAAAAAAAAAAAAAAAAGTTCTAGTCTACCTGCTAGCTTGTTGTTCCTGTGAAGAAAGGAGTTACTTGGCTCATGGTTTTAGAGTGCAGGGCTGGCTGAATCATTATGTTGGTAAAGGCATACTTTTAAACTATTTATCAGCAACTATAAACACCTTCCAACTCACCGACCTGAGGCAACAAAGAAAGGATACTATTATATCCAGAAGTTGAAGATATTCTCAGGCTCACATCCTTGGGGTAACTAGTCAGCAGTCCAACCAAATCAGCATAAACAGGAACAGATGTTGTCAGAAGCAGAACACAGCAAACAACACCAGCAAAGACAGACAAAGAAGAACACAGCCAACAACACCAGCAAAGACAGACAAAGAACACAGCCAACAACACCAGCAAAGATAGACAAAGAACACAGCAAACAACACCAGCAAAGACAGCCAAAGGAGAACACAGAAAACAACACC
>CAJQZJ010031621.1:0-10378 GCA_907164525.1 Lophiomys imhausi
CTCTTCGGAGGAGGGTAATGACAGTTGTCCCCAACCTGCTCATTACAGCTGGCGTAGTCGGCAGTGGAAACTAGGCAAGGGCCTGCTAAAAAAATCTCATTGGTGGGTGCCAAAACCAAGGTCTTAGCAATTGACCAAGGCGACGGCACCAGGGGAAGGTGAATCCCTCACGAAGCCAACTCAGGGGCAACCTTGAGGAAGAGCGGGTAAATGAGGAGTGAAACCTATACCCTTCGTGGAAATCCCGTGCCCGAACTGCACTAGTACGGCACTCGGATGAAACGAAACCATAAACAAAAAAAAACGGCACGCCCAAACCGAAAATAAACCTGCCAATGTCAAAATTTCTTTCCAAAAGAATTGAAAGACGAGCAGACATAAAATTTGAAAAACTTATTAAAGCACAAAATATCTCAGACCTTAGCTGGTACATTAAGAAAAAAGAAGTTAAATTTCTCTACTGGCTAGCAGATAAATTGTGGAAATGAAGTCCATAGTAAAAAGAATGAAAAATCTCCATATTTCACCTATAACAGGGAACCCAGTTCAGTCAGAAGAAGAGCAGAAATGGAATGAAACAGCACGATCTGTTAAAAATAAAATTGGCATGAAGCCAACACAGGTCACCGATGAACTAACCAGCCCTGAGGTAGTGAAACCTCTAATAGAGCAAGCACATAAAAAGGAAGTGCCGGCACTATTAATGAAAACTGTGCAAGACATAGATAAAGACAGGCTGATGGGAAAAAGGCTAGCCTTAAATGTAGTGAGGAGACAGGGCCTGATCACCCCTGAAAACCCCACATATTCCTTCCCGGTAGTAACTACTACCAAAAAGACTCCGTCCAAATCGGTATTAAGTAGACTAGCTCCTACTTTTTCGAACAGCCCCACTACTCCGGGAGGACTAGAAGTGACGGAGACTAGACCATTCAGCCCACAAGAGCTAAGTGAATTAAGAAAAGAATATGCACAAAATGGATCCAAAGATGCACAGTATATGGTCAGATTGTGGGAAAAAGGGGCAGACACAATCATGTTGACCAGTATGGAAATGTCTAAAATAAAAGGCATAATTGAAAATCCATCAATTTATGAAGCTCTAGAACATGTAATAGAAGTAGCAAAAGGGGATACACACCCCCTACTGGACTGGTTAACAGCTGCATGGAGATATGCATTCCCTACTTTGGATCTGACTCAATTTGAAACAGCCGGTAGATGGCAGACTCACACTGAGGCAATTACAGTACTCAGAAAATTAGGAATATTATGGTTTATATATAATCAGGCAACCACGCCTCAGGCATCACCACTGACACCTGCTTTTAAAAGGATTTTAGTTAAGGGAGCACCAGCCCACCTTAGGATGCAAATAGTAAATGGTATTCAAGCATGCAACACAGTGTCAGATGGAATTAATTTCTTTAAGCAATATAGAGAATTAGAACAAGATAAAGTCGTATCATTTAATACTAGAATGAAAAATTTCAAAAAGCCTAGACCTAGACCTTATGCAAATATTAGAATCAGACCTTTTGGTAAAACAAATAATACAATGAATATTAGACCAACCAATAAAAATGGAATTATGACTAGAATTTTTGGTAATAAAAAACAACCATTTAACCGACCAAATGGACAAAACTTTAGACCAAATAGAACTTTTTTAGGCAGAGGTGTAAACCAAAACGGCAGATACAGACCATACATAAGACCCCAAAACAACAACAACAACAGAAGGGGCCGTCCATTTGGAAGACGTACCAATTAAATTTCCAGAATATAGATACAAGACCATTTGTCAATATACCCAGAATAACTAAAAAAGGTCTTAAACCTACAAAATGGTTGTTAGATACTGGTAGTCAAATATCTATTATTACTGAAGATGAAAACCAACAAAAAGGTATTAAAAACATAGTAATTCAAGGTGTGAATTCTGAAAGAATGGTACCCATAATAGATGTTAAATTAAAATTATATGATAAGGAAGTAAGTGTGCAAATGGCTAGCTTTAAGGCACCATGTAATGTGCTAGGAATTAATGAAATTAAACAGCTTTTACCACTATATTTAAACTATAAGAAAATTAAGAAAATATTAAGTAATCTAGCTGAAGTAAAAATAGAACCTGTACAACTACCTAAAATTAAACCATGCTTTACTCCTCAATATCCTATAAAAGGAGGTATAGATGAAATAACAAAGAGTGTTAAAGATCTGGTTAAAGAAGGTGTGATCATACAAGCTCAAAGTTTTAACTTTAATTCACCTGTATGGCCAGTACAGAAGCCAAATGGTAAGTGGAGATTTACTGTTGATTATAGAAGAATTAATGAATTATCTGATAAATTGCCAGGACAACTACCGGACATTGATAACATATTCTCTCATATTAAAAGAGTTGCACCCAAATGGTTAGCAACAATAGATCTATCTGATATGTTCTTTGGAATACCATTGCATCCAAATTCTCAGGAATTGACCACATTTACTTGGCAAGGTAAACAATATAGATTTTTAAGACTGCCACAAGGCTATATAAATAGCCCTATCATTGCCCATACGGCACTATCAGAAACCCTCAAGGACTTCAGTGCCGAGGGGGTGGAATGGTTGTCGTATGTGGACGATCTTATCATATTTGGCCAAATAGAAAATAAGGTGTTTGAAGCAGTAAAAAGCTTAATTCAGCATTTAAGGGATAAAGGCTGGACTATTAACATGGATAAAGTACAAGGCCCAGCACAAAAAGTAAAATTTTTAGGAGTTCACTGGTCAACAACTGGACCAGAAATCCCTGATCAAATAATAGATAAGCTAGAAAAAATAGAAAAACCAACCAATAAGGCACAAGTACAGCATTTAATAGGATTATTTGGTTACTGGAGACAGCATATACCTTATTTACAGCTAATGTTACAACCGCTGTATAAGATCATCAAGAAAGCAAGTGATTTTGAGTGGACAAAAGAACAGGAAGAGGCTGTGCAATATTTAGTAACTAGTATAAAGGAATATAGAAGACTATATTATGCTAATAAAGATAGTACATTAATTATAGAAGCCATGTATATAAAAGGACATGGTAATTGGAATATATTTTCCAAAGATAAGAATAGGACAGTACCATTAGGATTTTATGGAAAACGGTTTCCTTGGTCAGAAAATAGATATTCATTATTTGAAAGAACTATTTGGACGGTGTACGAGGCAGCTAAGGCCGTCTCCACAATCTTGAGCCAAAACCCTGTAATTATCCACACGGAGTTTCCAATCCTAGACTGGGTCAGGGCGCCCGGGGAAGCCTGGACGGGCCTACCCATCGAAGGAAAGGTACTTCAATGGAAATGGTACCTGGAGGATTTCGTAAAACGAAACCAGGTCACCCAGAAAGGGAAAATGTCAGTCATGTCTGAAAACATACTTAAGGACCAACCAGAAGGCAATTGGTTGGTGGCTCCCCCAAAAACTGAGGAGCAGGTAACGGTGATGAACCCTATCGGAAGGTGGGGAACAAAACCGTACCAACAAGGTATGCAACAGGCATGGTTTACTGACGGCTCATCCGCCAGTCATGGTGGAAAAATCAAGTGGAAGGCCGCCGCCTACCGACCATCTGATGGCATGACCCTTACTGACCAAGGCAATAGTAAATCCGCACAACATGCAGAAGTAATAGCTACCTTGTTAGCGGCTAGACAAGCTTTAAAAGAAAATGCAAAGTATATGACGGTTTATACAGATTCTTGGTGTGTAGCAAATGGTATAGCCATATGGTCAGGAAAATGGAGAAAGACAGGATGGAGAATAAATGGTAAGGACATATGGTCTAAAGAAGCATGGGAAGAATTAAATGAGATAGGAAAGAAGGTAAAAATAAGTGTATATCATGTAGATGCGCACACTAATAAAAAGGATGAGACTAGCGTTAATAATGATATAGTAGACAAACTAGCAGTAGTAGCTGTAAGGATTAGGAGAACATATGAAATAAAGGATAAAGAACCCTTGAGGAAGGTAATAAAAGCCAAATATGAGATTGTAAAACCAAAACCAGAGGTGGCAGTAAGAGAAAAAGAAATATTGGATTTACATCAGGCCATGGGCCATATTGGTACCCATGCCCTATATCAATGGTTTAACCAAAGAAACATACAGGTATCATGGCACCTGATAAAAAATGCCATAAGAGGATGTACTCAATGTCCAAATCAAAAAAACTAGATTTAATAAAAGGTATAAAGGAAATATAGGACATAAAGCTGGATTTAACACATTGGTGCAAATTGATTTTATAGGACCTTTGAATAATTATAGAGGACAATACTTGTGTACTATGGTGGATGCTACTACAGGCCTAGCATTGGCTAGACCAGGACCAAAACCAACTCAAGAAATAGCTATTTTAGCTTTGTTACAATGGTGTTCACAATATGGATGTCCTTGGACAATCCAGTCAGACCAAGGATCACATTTCACTGGTAGAAAAATACAGGCATTGGCCAAAAATTTAGATATAATATGGGACTTTCATAAGGCATATAATCCAACCTCTGCCGGAGCTATTGAGCGTCTGAATGGCCTATTGAAGGCACAACTGATGCAAAATGAAGGTGAACCACTGAATATAGCAACCATGAAAGCTATTAAAAATTTGAATGAAAGAAGTAGATTACATAGAAAAAGTCCATTGGAAGAAGCTATAATGTATAATATTGATTATACAATGCCAAAACAATTAGAAACACCTGTATTAAGACCATATAATTGCATCTACAGGAACAGCAAAGGAAAGGAGCTAAACAAAGCAGAAATTGTCGCCCCAGGTGCAGAAAACCAGGTGTGGATAACCCCAGGTAAAGGGGAATTACAATTGGCTAAGCTGGAAAACATAGCATGAGACATGTTCTCATTAAACAAATTTGGGAAAATAATACTGCTAATAATCACCTGGGTAGCATGCATCCTGTGGGTAGGACTTCCGATTCTGGACGCAATAGGAGACTTTTGCAAACCCATATGGGAAGGAAACAGTACACACACAGCACAGGTGATAGTAAATCACACCATGTGCATTTTTCACAAAATAAAAACTACTTAGGATTACTAATAATTCTATTAGGCATAACAAGTGTACTTTCTAATGGTATAGCTATTAGATACAATCCACAAATGAAATTGAACATAACTAAAAGATTCCCTGAATATTGGAAGGATATTAGAGAATGGACACGAGTGACTAATGCATTCCGCTCATTCTGGCAAAAATATGCTTACTGTATAGAATATGATTGGAGAGAAGGATGTGAGCAATATAGAATGGCAAAAGGAACTTTAACATATGCTAGCAAGGACTTCATGATAGATATGAATAATAATGCTACGGATTTGGAGGAACAGAATCCCATTAAATGCCATTGGATTGAAGTATGGGGAAACAAGACTTCACATATGGCAATCTATAGTACACATTGGAGAGATTGGGAAAACCATAAATTAATGACCATAAAAGTAAATCAAAAATATCAAACAATGATACTCCAATATTATGATTTTGCTGATGAAAATGCAATCGGCACTGGAACTTTTACATGTGGCCTTTCAATGAATGCCACATTCCCGAGACAATGGTTTGCACCTTTAATTAAACCAGAGTATAATCCAATAGGTTACTGGTACAATAAGACATCAGAATCACTTGAGGAACTTGAGTTTGAAAATTATGATTACAATCAGGAATACACTGACACTGAATACACTGAGGAAGAAGATGAGGAAGAAGGTGAGGAAGAAGGTGAGGATTCATCCACCACACCCACAACCCCCCACAACCACAACTTGTAATCCTAAACAAGCATTACATAAAGGTTGTACGATAGTGGAAGACAAATTAGAACCATGGTTCATTAAGAAAGGCATACCACCACTGCCAGAACCATGGGGAAATAGATGCCCAAATACATTTTTGGAAAAAATTAATGAAACTGTTAAGGAACACAATATTTTATGTGTTGCAGGATTTCCAAATCTACCCTTTTATGGAAATCTAACAGTTGTAGATTATAATGGACAACCATACCCCGAGTATCATGAAGAATATAGTAATGGAATAAAAATAAATAGGTCAATAATAAGATCAAGTGTACAAACAAATTATACCTGGAAATGGGATTTCTGGAAAAATGTTGTATCATTAGGAGTAGAACATTGGAGGATGCCAATAGTTTTAACATGTGTCCTACCACAACCATGGGGCACTTTAAGGAAAACTAAAAGGGGTGATCTTTCACGTCAAATATGCACTAGGCCAACACACACATGTGCCTGGACAAAAGTAAATCAAACAGGCAACATCGTATGGATGTGGACATGTGTACAACACACACAGTTCACAAACTTCAGACAAAGAATAACTACAGGGATAGCTACAGGATTAGTACTAACAAATAGCACCTCAAACAATAACACACAAACATGGATACAACACACATCTTCTAACCAGACTGTGCTATTTTTGGAAAATACAGAAAACTTGTATAATTATACTTATAATTTTACAGATAGTTTAAAGGTAACAAATATAACTTTATGGTATTACAATGGCACTCAGTTACCTGATAATGTCAAATTTGACTTAAATACAACTTTGTATATACAAAGGGATGGTGGCAAACATTGGACTAGTTATTTTAAACAATTCCATGTTTGTGCTTTACACAAACAATCCAATGAATTCCCTATCCCATATAATTTAAACACAACAAACGGCACAATATTTAGACCCTTTCATACAGAACAAAGTTTTAGTGGACCATATGACATATCAGAAGTAAATATAACTGATGCATATGAAAATATTACTTATACCTACCCTTTAATGGAAGAGGTATTGCCATATCGAATGTACCAATACAAAGGAATGGATACACATCTTATGCTAAAAAATATTTATGCCACCTACACAACAGGCATAAAAGAAACACTTTATTTTTGGAAAAATTTAAATTTGACAATTAATAATGCAGTAGAATATTGGCATACAGGTTATCCATATTACTTTTCGATGTGGAATGTACATCCTCAATATGAAACATGGCATCAGGTAGAATGGTTAGCACATAAGCCCAAAGGCTTAAACCAAACATTTTCTGTAGATTGGGATGAAGTATATTACCTTCCAATGTCTAGTGAGTTTTGGCCAGATAGGAAAGAACATGAAGGAAAACTAATAGATAGAGGAGGAATAAGCCATAGAAACAAACAATATAAACTATATACAGCTCACTTCCCTCAGGGATATCTATACCCGCCCCCAGGAGAACCAAAAATAGTATCAGCACCTATGATAGTACCAGATTTAAAAACTCCAGCTAAGGTTATCCTATTCCCTAGGGTGAGAAGAATACAACTACAAATAGACCTACAAGTATTTAAACCACCACATATGTATTGCACAAATAGCGATACATGGCTCCCTGAATTACAATACTCATCACCTGTAAGAATAGGGAGAAAACCACTACAATTCTTGATATTTGCAGGAGCAGCACTAGCAGGATCTATAATGGGAGGACTTTTTGGAGGTGGTGTATCAGCAGCCATGTTAGAACCTATTAAAGCAGAATTAAATAATATAAAACATATTAATAGACAAACTTCTGAAGCCCTATCAGCTATGTCTGCATCAATAGACGCTTTAAATGTTATAACCCAACAAATGAGAGCAGAAATAGAAATTAATAAACGAGAGTGGCAGGCACAAATGGAGTATATGCAAAAACAAATAATTAATGACCATAATCAACTTATGTGCACACAATATTATTTAGCAGCACAAAAAATGGAAAATGAATTAAATACATTTTTTACAACTGGTATGGGTAGAAGAACATCATTGTATCAAACTTTAATGGACCCATCAGTAGATAGTTACTGTGAAAGTGGTGTGTGCACCCTTAATGTACTACAAGTATTTTTAGATAACGCCTACACAGGATTTCATACAAAACCTATACCACAAATATGGACTGAAAAACTAGACCCTTTTTCACAAATACAACATACTTGGGTCACACCAATAGACCATTTTCTTTTTATCAATGTAAATAAAACACCAGCATATATACCTATTGATGATACATTAGCATTAGGACAAAATGTATATGTCTATACACATATCCCTGTTACAAAATTAACACAAACTAGATTAGCGTCAACAACAATGACAGATACAGTTTATAATATGGGTGACTGGACATGGTTAATTTGTACAAATAAAGAAATAGAAGTAACTTGTACTAATCTAAATAGAACTACATACAATGATACAATAATAGAATGGAAAGTAATAAAAGGATGCTGGATGATGCATAATTGTTCAATTATAACAGCACATAACCAAACTAGAGTAACAGAGCTATCTATTCAAGAGGTACACTTATATTCCTCACCTTTTCAACTATTGGATGAATTAGAAAAAAACCATTACGAATTATTTATAAAAAACCAACAGGAAATGCAAGAATTAGCTGAATTTAATCAAAAACAGTTAGATAGCATTCATAGAAAGATACAGAATGCCCAACAAAGCCTGGATAGACATGTATTAGAAACTCATAAGTTAGTAGGAATTATAAGAGCTAATACTCTTATAGATAAAGATTGGGCAAATAATATTAAAAAATGTAGCTTTTGGGACATGACAGCTAGATTATTCCAATTAGATTTTATTTGTACCCCACTAGCAGGATGGTGGGAATGGTTTAAAGAAATAGCATTTGTAATTGCATGCTTCTTAGGAGTGATTGTTGCATTTAGAATGATTATGTTTTGCATGAATAGGAAAAAATGGCAGACTCAAAAGAAAGCTCAAAAGGTCCATCTGGCAGACGCTACGACCTGATCCAGAAAGGAGGAGTTCGCATTTTACTCACGTCCATGTTCAGTGAACTATATGGACCACTGGACGAATTATGGGTCAGGATGGGTATTGTAACAAACGTTAAAGTGCATGAATGTAGCTTTTGCATTAATAAGTATACATCTAATTTTCTCTATGGAAAGAAACAGGTTATACTGTTACCAAAGCTAGTATACCACTACTTACACCATCCAATAGAATATGAGGACAAACACCCAATAGAAAGATGTTTACATGTTTTAGCAGCGTTACTATCATGTTATGTGTCTAAAAATAAATATCCACATTATGAATTGTGTAGAAATCTAATTAGACATAATCCAGAAGAAGCACTCAAATTATTAGAAGGAGAATGGACTGTTAAATACGTAGAAACACAGATCCATCAACCATTTACATTACAGGCAATAACAAATAGGAGCATTCTACAACCATATATAGCATTACTTATAAAACAGTATAATGCATATACAAACTGGATGGATTATTACATAAGACACAAAAGACTGCATAAAATATTTAGAGGAGAAAGATTAATAAATAGAAGACCCATAGAGATTACCAGAACTAGAGGTAGGCCATATGATACTAATAACCCTTTGCTATCTCTTGAGGACCAAGCATTATTCACATGGCTCCGAGGCATGATCCTTCCGGAAGGAAGCTGGGACTGATAAAGAAAGATGGCGTCCAAAATTGCATAAGAGAACTGTATGCAAAACATTACCAACCTTTACAAGATATTTGGACAACATCTGGAATAATGAAACCATTGGACGCTTTCTCTGCTGAATGTCATTTCTGCAGAAACCCAGGTGCATCATGCTTCATACCTCAATTTGGAATGCTGCCAGGAGAATCGGACTTATTACCAAATTTGATGGCACATTTTGTGCTCCATGGACCTGACATACAAGCTGAGAAACAAACTGATAAACTACTGCATGTATTAGCTAGTTTAATTGCATGTTACTTAGGAAAACAAAATCTGTCACATTACAAAATGATTAGACAATTGATTAGAGAATGTAATAAGTGTGAGTATTTGCTTGATAGATTGGATAATGGCCATTGGCCAGGAAACATACCAGGAACCTGGCATGGACCTAATTCAGCCAGAGTGTTACAGGATTTTTGCTGTAGAGTATTAGCAAAACCCTTTATAGTAGATTTACTTAAAGAATACACAGCATATATGACATGGCTAGAATATGCCATCAAATGGAGGCGTGCATCTAGACAAAAAGGAAGCAAGAAAGCATTTGAGAAATTACAGCAACCTACTATAGATCTTGAAATTGTAAACCCCTGGATTGCATACCCGAGTGGAGATACAAGCTGCGCCGGTACCTCCACGCAGTGACACCTTTTACGCTGAAGGCATTTCAGGTGTCAGGGGGTGGACTGTATAGAGCCTGTAAGCAGCCATGCTGCAGGAGTTTAGTAAACAAG
>CAJQZJ010031630.1:0-41128 GCA_907164525.1 Lophiomys imhausi
TACAAAGCGTTATCTTTCAATCCGGGTTAAAGAAGAAATCATTCTGTCACCTTGGAGCTAAACCAGCTCTAGTGTATATATTTTGAGATCCCAAAGGACAATCTGCCTGCATCGAGAAGGCCTTTTGTAAGTAGCCTCCAAACCTAGGTCCCTCCAAATCCCATGTGTGTGTCTCTGAACTCTAATTATTGGGATCAGAGACCTGTGGTTCCCATCTGAAGGGATCAAATGTGTTCCACCACTCCTGGATCGAAGTCTTTCTCTATTTAGAGTTTGCCCTGCATCAGGCTGACCCTGAGCTCCGAGATCTGCCAGTTTCTGTCTCCAGTGTGCAGGGAGCTGGGACCAAGGGTGTACTCTTCTTGAATGGTGGGACCAAGAGTATGCACCCTCACCACCCTGCTCCGTATGACTCCAGAATACATAAGACCACCAAATCTACGGTGCTCCCCCCCTCCCCGTCTCCGCTGAAGTCAAAGGTATGGGCCAATACCACAGTTCTCTTGTACTTTAACTTACCTCCACGTCTTCTCTACACCTGGAGGTCTGCAAAACTAGGCCGAACGGCTGTATCCTCTATTCCATTCACAGTGTTTCAGCCCTGCCCCCTGCCTTTTTTTTTTAGTTAATAAATTTATTTGTTTGTTGCTTCAGGATACATCCTTATCATATTGTCCTCTTTTCCCGCTTCCCAGCCCCACCCTCCCATGCTCTACCCCCTGACCCTTCCGTCTAGTTCCTCTGGGGGGGAGTGTCCCTGCCTAGCAGTCTCTCACCACAGATCAGGAGTCATATGAGGGCCAAGAGCCTCTTAACTCACTGGGGGCCTACGAGACAGTACTGCCAGTGAAAGGTGTCTCCTTGCTACTGGGGGAATACTAAAAAAAAAGACCAACAAACACACAAACCCACAAAAACAAAGAATATCAACAAAAAAAGAGAGGAAAAAGAGAAGGGAAAAGGAAAAAGAAAAAAGAAAAAAGGAGAAGGAAAAAGAAAAAGATAAAAAAAAAATTTATGTCCATGTTCCTTTTGGTTTGTTGGTTGTAGTACAGATATCCTGTACGATATAGCTAAAATCCTACTATAAGTGAATAGATGTCATGAAACTGGGTTAGCTCACTCAGGTTGAGCTCTTCTAGATCCATCCATTTGGGTGCAAATTGCATGATTTCATTGTTTCTTATAGCTGAGTAATATTCCATTGTATAGATGTACCACAATTTTTCAATCCATTCTTCAGTTGAGGGACATCTGGGTTGTTTCCAATTTCTAGCTACTACAAATAAGGCTGCTATGAACATAGATGAGGAGATGTCCCTATGTCTCCGTGAGGTGTCCTTTGTGTGTATACCCAGAAGTGGTATGGCTGGGTCCTGTGGCAAGGTTATTCCTAGATTTCTAAGATATCGCCAGACAGACCTCCATAGTGGTTGCACAAGCCTGCATTCCCACCAGCAATGGAGTAGGGTTCCCCTTTTTCCACACCCTCACCAGCATGCGCTATAATTTGAGCTCTTTATCTTAGCCATTCTGACAGGTGTGAGATGGAATCTCAGGGTCGTCTTGAGTTGCATTTCACTGATGATTAAGGATGTTGAACATTTCTTCAGGTGTCTCTCAGCCCTTAGGGATTCCTCCTTTGTGAATGTAGAGAGCTGCGATGTGCCGCGCCCTAAAGATGGCGCTGGTCTCCGCCTTCCACCAGCCCGACGGTGAGCGCTCTCTATGATAATAAGTTCATATTTGGCAAAGACCACTGATCTGGCTTGCTTCCGCATATGTGGGCCTCTAAGATAGCACCACTTGGCTTTACTTGACTGTCTGTTCATTTTAGTATTTAGCCTGTGGGTTGGGTCTGCCCGGGCATTCGGAATTCAGAACACTGTTTTCAAGGGACCTGAATAAACTGCTGGAGAAGAGCTTTTGTGAGTTGCGTCATCCTTGCTGGTCGAGGGGGACGCAACAGGTGGTGGCCCGTACGGGGACCCAGAAAAGACTCAGAACTCCTGCAGTCAGGGGCAGCGCTGTTAAGTTCCTGGGATAAATCAGGACAATAAAGTTTCACGGAGATAGCGAACACAAAGTAAAGATTATCAGATAATAGCGAACATACGGTAAAGATTCGCGGAGATAGTGAACACAAAGTAAAGCTTCTCAGATAATAGCGAACATACGGTAAAGATTCGCAGAGATAGCGAACGAAAGGTAAAGTTTCATGGGGAAGCAGCGAACCGAAAGTAAATTTTTAAACATGGGATTGTCTGAGTCACACCCAATTTTTCTGGCTCTTCAGGAGCTACTTTTAGCTAGGAATTTGAAGTTTAAGAAGTCTACCTTAGAAAGATTTTTGAATGAATATGATTCCATGGCTCCGTGGTTTGTGGTGTCCAGGAATCTTACGGTATCCTGCTGGGACAAATTAGGCAGGGACTTGGATTTTGCCTGGGAGCAAAGTACATTGCAGGGAGGAGCACGGCCTATTTGGAGACTTTTTCGGAGTTGTTTAGGAGATCAGAGATATTGCAAGGCAGTGGAAAAAGGACAAAAGGCATTAGAACAGTTAAAAGAGGAGCGCTTGGTCAAATCTGGGAAAGATACTTTGGAAGAGGATAGCTCAGAGTCTAAAGAGGAACTTAAAAGGTTAACAAAGAAAATGGAGAAGTCATCTTTGAGGAAGAGTTCTGAATGCACCCGGATAGAGCCCTCAGGTCTGGGGCAGCCTGTGCTGGCCCCGCTTTCATATAATGAGACTTCCCCTCTGAGTGATCCTAGTGGGCGGTCATTCTGTCCAAATGTCTGGAGGGAAGTGAGACATGAGCTGTACTATCCTGTCTTTCAGGATGGAGGTGAAAGATCTGTGCAAGTAGACAGTGAAAAGGAAAGTAACAAAGGCGAAAGATTTGAGAAGGCAGACAGTGAAAAGGGAGGCAAAAAGAAAGTTCCTCTCTATCCCGATCTTAAAGATTTTAGAGATTTTAGAGATCTTGAGGACTCAGAGAGCACGGATTCTGAAGGAGAGCTACACGCTCTACTAGAACAGATAGAGAGGACTGTTATTAGAAAAAAGGAAAAGAAAAGGGTAAAAGAAAAGGACAGGTCAGCGGCAGTCAGTGTGGGTGGAGCCGTTGCTATAGCGCCTGACACGTCGGCAGATGTCGGAGTGGGTGGAGCTGTTGTTACAGCGCCTTCAGCCACGCTGGCGGCGGCTGGTAAAGCCGTTGCCATGGCGCCTTCAACTCCTCCCCCATATCCAGAAGCCACTCAGATAGATCAGCCTGTTCAGTCCCTGAAAGTAGGGAGATCTTTCTGCCCGGGGATGTGGACACAAGTAAGAATAGAATAGAACATTATCCCACTGCACTTGCTGCTTTAGCCTTGAATGGTATCCAACAATGCTTGCAGTCTTTTGGAGTTGCTCCTGCCAGTATAATAGTGCCCTATTCCAGTTATCAAATTAAGATTTTGTGTGGCACTGTAGATGACTGGGCAATATTGCAATGTAGCTTTGAAGGAGTGATTGATAACCATTATCCTAAACATCCATTGCTATCATTTTTTAAGGAGCACCCAGTGATATTCCCTAAGGTTACTTCAGCAGTACCACTTCAAGGGTCACCAAATGTGTTTACTGATGGCTCAAAGACAGGCTGTGGAGCCTATTTGATAGAAAGACAAGAGCCCGTGTTATGTCAATTTCAACCGGGCTCCCCCCCAAATAGTAGAGTTGAAAATAGTAATTGAGGTGTTTAAAAGATGTCAATTTGCATTCAATTTGATTTCAGATTCAGTCTATGTGGTCAACGCAGTGAAAGTATTAGAATTAGCAGGTCCTATTAAGAATAGTAGTACTGTATGTGCCTTATTACAAGAGTTACAAGTTTTAATCTGGCAGAGAAAAAGGTGTTTTTATATTCAACATATCAGAGCACATACAGGATTACCTGGACCATTAAGTGAGGGTAATGATAAAGTTGATCAATGGACCAGGATGGAATGCATTTTTTGGAGCTCATTCCTGGATCAAGCCAGACAGTTTCACCAATTATTTCATGTAAATGCAAAAACTCTACAGCAAAAATTCCATTTGTCTAGAGCAGATGCTAGACAAGTGGTTTTGGACTGTCCTCAGTGTGTGATTCATCATCATCCTCCCAGTGTGGGAGTGAACCCTAGAGGGTTGATGCCACTCAAAATCTGGCAAATGGACGTTACCCACATTTCAGAGTTTGGAACCTTAAAATATATTCATGTATCTGTGGATACCTGCTCAGGTATCATACATGCTACACCTATGAGTGGAGAAAAGGCTCGCAATGTCATAGGACATTGCTTAGAAGCCTGGGCTGCATGGGGAAAACCACAGCAGCTGAAAACGGATAATGGACCAGCCTATACGGCACAGTTCTTTGTCTCCTTCTGTAATCAGATGGAGGTACAGCTTAATCACGGATTACCATACAATCCTCAAGGACAAGGAATTGTGGAACGTGCTCATCGCACCTTGAAAGAATGCTTACAAAAACAAAAAGGGGGAATAGGCCAAGGCCGTACCCCCAAGGAGAGAATATCTTTAGCCTTATTTACTGTAAATTTTTTCAATTTGGATGCTCAAGGCCGCTCAGCAGCGGACAGACATCAAGATTCCCATGGTTCGCCTAAAAGCATGGTGAAATGGAAGGACATTCTGACAGGCTCTTGGCAGGGGCCTGACCCCGTGCTAACATGGGCGAGAGGGTCTGTTTGTGTTTTTTCCTCAGGATCAACAAGATCCAGTGTGGGTGCCTGAACGCCTTGTGAGGAAGATTCGTCATGAAGACCTTCCTAAGGATCCTGGTGATAGTAGCAGTGAGTATGTCAGGAATGACCGAGCCGAGATGGGGGATCCTGTCAATATTCCCAAAGCCGATGCTGGTCAGACATGATGCAACTGTGTTTCCACGCTTATTTAGCAGTAATAGAAGCTTAGGCTTACCCTACCTTCCCTTTGATGATCAGAGAAACCCTATAGAGGGTAATAGAAATGTCAGCTTGAAGGGTAGTTTGTGCTTTTTAATGAGCTTCAATAGGTCAGATGATACAAAATGCATTAAATTGTCACAGCAGTCAGCAGATTTTTTACCACAACTGAGGTTTGGGGGTAGGAGTGGTGGTTTGTTTTCAGGCAATGGTTCTCGCCTTGAAGGATGGTGGCCCACACGAGTCTCTGACCCGGACCCCCCCCCGACAGCCACGCTGGGCACCTTTTTGTAGAGGATCCACAGGAGAGGAAGGACCTTTTCCCTGGACTGGATGTCAAGAGCGCAGAGCAGTTTGGGTTCAACAAGATTATTTTTCCTTTAGCCCCATGATTAGTAATATAGTGAATAAGTCTTGTACAGGAATGCTTGATATATCTATTAGGGATCCTCAGCAGACTGCCACCAATCCTTTTGATTTGTGGCTTTTGTGTGGAGTAAATGGACGTTGCATGGACTTGGACCTGTCATTATGCTTGGGGGAGGAATTTATCAAAGAGGTAATTTTTCCCTAGGGTCCGCTACCAGATTGGATTTTTCTAGCCGTAGTGGCTCTGGTACTTGGAATTCTTTGTTTCATTCTTACCGCAACAAGACCTTTTTAGCTTCGCCAGTATGTCTCTGGCCTCCTTTTCTGTGGATTGTAAGTAATGGGAGTGCATCCTTGGGTGAAGAAAAGTTAGTATGCACTCCGGGCACATGTTTTTATGCCCTATGCTGGAATGCCACAGCCTTTCCTGTGGCTGTGGTGACTAGAATGCCTCGATATGTACCAGTTCCTGTAGAGGCTCCTAATACCATGATGCTATTCAGGTTTAAAAGAGATTTTGGCATCACTGCAGCTATTGTTACTGCCATCACTGTTGCTGCTGTGGGAGCTATTGCCTCAGCTATTGCCTTGTCTAGTTCTATACAGACTGCCAATGCCCTGAATAACATCTCAGCCACTGTGGCACAGGCATTGGATACTCAGACCTCTATGAATTCTCATCTCAAAGGAGGTCTTATGATAGTTAATCAACACATAGATTTAATACAAGAACAGATTGATTCTCTTTGGCAACTAGCACAATTGGGGTGTGAGTGGAAAATGCAAGGTTTGTGTGTTACTTCCGTACAGTATCAAAATTTTACAAAGGCTGCTAATTTGTCTAGAAAATTGTCAAAGTTCCTCTTACAGGATTGGTCGGCTGAGTTTGAAAATTTGATGAGAAAGCTGAGAGCAACAATTGTCCACATCAACTCCACTCGGGTGGATTTGAGCCTGGCTACTGGTTTGACTTCCTGGATACAGACAGCTATGGATCATCTTAAAGAGTGGGCGGGCGTAGGCTCTTTGGCGATACTAATGATACTAGCCTCTCTGGTTTGCCTATGGTGCATCTACAATATGAGAGCTACACAGAAGTGTAATGTAGCCATGATTATACAAGCCCTTGTCACCATTGAGGTGGGCCAGTCCCCTCAGGCATGGCTCGCTGCTGTGAAGTAAATCTTCACTAAACATAGTCCCTGCCCATTGAGGTATTCGTTCCACGGATATTAGGGTCTGGCAAGTCAGTGACGGAGTTGACGGGTAAGTCTCGGCCACCTAAGACAGGGCAGTCCCGAGTGGGGAGGCTGACCCAGAGACGGGTAAGAGTTTGAGCACCGCCCTCCTACAGGCTCAGGCACACCGTGAGATCCCCAGATAGAGGGATTACGAAGTCTTTCCAGGGACTTCTACCAATTTTAGAAAAAATAAAAAAGGGGGAACTGTAGAGAGCTGCGATGTGCCGTGCCCTAAAGATGGCGCAGGTCTCCGCCTTCCACCAGCCCGACGGTGAGCGCTCTCTATGATAATAAGTTCATATTTGGCAAAGACCACCTATCTGGCTTGCTTCCGCATACGTGGGCCTCTAAGATAGCACCACTTGGCTTTACTTGACTGGCTGTTCATTTTAGTATTTAGCCTGTGGGTTGGGTCTGCCCGGGCATTCGGAATTCAGAACACTGTTTTCTAGGGACCTGAATAAACTGCTGGAGAAGAGATTTTGTGTGTTGCGTCATCCTTGCTGGTCGAGGGGGACGGGACATGTGAATTCTCTATTTAGCTCCATCTCCTATTTTTTGATTGGATTACTTGATTTCTTGGCATTTAGTTTCTTGAGTTCTTTGTAGATTTTAGATAATAGGCCTCTATCAGATGTGGGGTTGGTGAAGATTTTCTCCCAGTCTGTTGGTTGCCGTTTTGTTCGAATGACAGTGTCCTTTGCCTTATGGAAGCTTTTCAGTTTCATGAGGTCCCATTTATTGATTGTTGATCTCAGGTCCTGAACTGTTGGTGTTCTGTTCAGGAAGTTGTCACCTGTGCCAATGAGTTCGAGGGTTTCTTCTACTTTTTCTTCTAGTATCTTTAGTGTGGCCAGCCTTATGTTAAGGTCTTTGATCCACTTGGATTTCAGTTTGGTACAAGGTGATAGGTATGGGTCTAATTTCATTCTTTTGCAAGTGGACATCCAGTTGGACCAGCACCATTTGTTGAAGATGCTGTCCTTCCATTGTGCGGTTTAGGCTTCTTTGTCAAAGATTAGTTGGCCATAGGTGTGTGGGTCCATATTTGGGTCTTCAATTCGATTCCATTGATCCACTGGTCTGTTTCTATACCAGTACCATGCTGTTTTTATTACTGTTGCTCTGTAGTACAGCTTGAAATCTGGGATGGTGATACCTCCAGATGTTTTTTCATTGTACAGGATTGATTTAGCTATTCTGGGCTTTTTGTTGTTCCATATGAAGTTGAGAATAGCTTTTTCCAGGTCTATAAAGAATTCTGTTGGTATTTAGATAGGAATTGCATTAAATCTATATATTGCTTTTGGTAGGATAGCCATTTTTATTATGTTTATCTTACCTATCCATGAGCATGGGAGATCTTTCCATCTTCTAAAGGCCTCTTCCATTTCTTTCTTCAGGGGCTTGAAGTTTTTGTTATATAGGTCCTTTACATGCTTGGTTAGAGTTACCCCCAGTTATTTTATCTTGTTTGTGGCTATTGTGAAGGGGGTTGTTTCCCTTATTTCTTTCTCGGTATATTTGCTTGTTGTATAAAGAAGGGCTTCTGATTTTTTTTGAGTTAATTTTGTATCCAGCCACCTTGCTGAAGTTGTTTATCAGCTGTAAGAGTTCTTTGGTGGAGTTTTTGGGGTCGCTTATGTATACTAACATATCATCTGCGAATAGGGATTATTTGACTTCTTCATTTCCAATGTTTATCCCTTTGATCTCCTTTAGTTGTCTTATTGCTCTAGCAAGGACTTCAAGTACTATATTGAAGAGATATGGTGAAAGTGGACATCCTTGTCTTGTCCCTGAGTTTAGAGGAAATGCTTTAAGCTTCTCTCCATTTAATTTGATGTTGGCTACTGGCTTGCTGTATATTGCCTTTATTATTTCTAGGTATGGTCCTTGTATGCCCGTTCTCTCCAGAACTTTTAGCATGAAGGGGTGTTGGATTTTGTCAAATGCTTTTTCTGCATCTAGCGAGATTATCATGTGGTTTTTTTCTTTCATCTTGTTTATGTGGTGAATTACATTGATAGACTTTCCTATATTGAACCATCCCTGCATCCCTGGGATGAAGCCTACTTGATCATGGTGAATGATACTTTTGATGTGTTCTTGAATTCGGTTTGCTAGTATTTTATTAAGTATTTTTGCATCTATGTTCATGAGGGAGATTGGTCTGAAGTTCTCTTTCTTTGTTGGGTCTTTGTGTGGTTTAGGAATCAGAATGACAGTGGCCTCATAGAATGAGTTTGGCAGTGATCTTTTTGTTTCTATATGGTGGATGAGTTTGAAAAGTAATGTTGTTAGTTCCTCTTTGAAGGTCCGGTAGAATTCCGTGCTAAAGCCTTCTGGCCCTGGGCTTTTTTTGGTTGGGAGATTATTAATGACTGTTTCTATTTCCTTAGGTGTTATTGGGCTGTTTAAACTGTTAATCTGATTTTGATTTAGTTTTGGTAGGTGGAATTTATCGAGGAAATTGTCCATTTCGCTTAGGTTTTCAAATTTAGTGGAATATAGATTTTTAAAGTAATGCCCGAATATTTTCTGGATCTCCTCAATGTCTGTTGTTATTTCTCCCTTTTCATTTCTGATTTTGTTGATTTGGGTTCTTTCCCTTTGCCTTTTAGTTAATTTGGCTAGGGGTCTGTCTATTTTGTTGATTTTCTCAAAGAACCAACTCTTGGTTTCATTGATTTTTTGTATAGTTCTTTTTGATTCTAACTTGTTGATTTCAGCTCTAAGCTTGATGATTTCCTGTCTTCTGCTCTTCTTGGGAGTGTTTGTTTCTTTTTTTTCCAATTCACCCAGCTTAGCTGTTAGTTCACTAATATGAGCTGTCACAATTTTCTTTTTGAAAGCACTTAGTGCTATGAACTTTCCTCGTAGCACAGCTTTCAATGTATCCCATAGGTTTGGGTATGTTGTGTCTTCATTGTCGTTGGATTTTAAGAAGTCTTTGATTTCCTTCTTTATTTCTTCCCTGACCCAGTGGTCATCCAGTAAGGAGCTATTCAATTTCCATGTGTGTGTATGCTTTCTGTTGATTCTTTTGCTGTTGAAGACCAGCTTTATTCCGTGGTGGTCTGATAAGATACAAGGTGTTATTTCAATTTTCTTGTATCTATTGAGACTATCTTAGTGTCCAACTATGTGATCAATTTTTTAGAAGGTTCCGTGAGGTTCTGAAAAAAAGGTGTATTCCTTTGTGTTTGGGTGAAATGTTCTGTAGATATCTTTTAGGTCCATTTGTTTCATGATCTCTGTTAGACTCAATATTTCTCTGTTTGTCTTCTGTCTTGATGATCTGTCCATTGTGTGAGTGGGGTGTTGAAGTCTCCCACTACTAATGTGTTGTGATCGACGTGCGCTTTAAGTTTTAGAAGTGTTTCTTTTACGAAAGTAGGTGCCTTTGTATTTGGGGCATAGATGTTCAGTATTGAAATTTCCTCTTGATGAATATTCCCTTTAATGAGTATATAGTGCCCTTCTTTGTCTTTCTTCATTAACTTCAGTTGGAAGTCTGTTTTGTTTGATATTAGGATGGCTACTCCAGCTTGCTTTCTGGGTCCATTTGCTTGGAAAACCTTTTCCCAGCCCTTTACTCTGAGGCAGTGTCTATCTTTTGTAGTTAGATGTGTCTCTTGTATACAGCATAAGGAAGGGTCTTGCTTGCGGATCCACTCTGTAAACCTCTGTCTTTTTATTGGGGAGTTGAGTCCATTGATGTTGATGGATATTAGTGACCTGGGGTTGTTATTTCCCATTAGTTTGGTATAGGTGGTGGTCCTGTGCCTCTTTTGGTTTAGTTGCTGAGGGGTTTTCTATTCCCTTTGTTTTCTTGGGTGGAGTTTTCTTCTCTGGGTTGGGATTTTCCTTCTAGGATTTTCTGTAGGGCTGGGTTTGTAGGTAGATATTGTTTAAATTTGATTTTGTCATGGAATATCTTGTTTTCTCCATCTATGTTGATAGAGAGTTTTGCTGGGTAAAGTAGTCTGGCTGGGCACCTATGTTCTCTCAGGACTTGTAGCATATCTGACCAGGCCCTTCTAGCTTTTAACGTTTCTGGGGAGAAGTCAGGTGTAATTCTGATGGGTCTGCCATTGTATGTGACTTGACCTTTTTCTCTTACAGCTTTTAATATTCTTTCTTTGTTCTGTACATATGGAGTTTCAATTATTATGTGGTGAGAGGAGTTTCTTTTCTGGTCTAATCTGTTTGGTGTTCTGTAAGCCTCTTGGATTTTTATTGGCATCTCTTTTTTCAGGTTTGGGAAGTTTTCCTCTATGATTTTGTTGAAGATATTTCCTGGACCTTGGAGTCGGGAGTCCTCTCTTTCCTCTATACCTATAATTCTTAGGTTCCATCTTTTCATTGAGTCCCTGATTTCTTGGATGTTGTGGGTGAGAGATTTTTTAGCCTTCTCATTTTCTTTGGATGTTGTACTGATTTCTTCCGTAGTTCCTGTTCTCTTCCCTTGGTTCTCCACTTCCTCTTTTAACTCTGACTGTGTTTTCTTTATTGTTTCTATTTCTATTTTTATGTCTTGTATGGTTTTGTTCGTTTTGTACATTTCCTTCTTCAGCTTGCTTGTTTTTGTATGAAAATCTTTCATGGCTTTTTCCTTTTCCTGTTCAAGCTCTATCACCTTGGCTTGGAGCTCTTTATTGGTGTTGTTCCTTGTTTTGATTTGTAGAATTGTGGCTTCTTTGAATTCCTTCATAGATTTAAGTTCTTCTTGCAGGGACTCTATCACTTTCCATAATGCAGAATTGTCAATGTTTTCATGTGTTTCTGTTGGTGTGTGGTCATCCGAATTGGATGAGCTAGGATGATTCTGCTTTGTTGGAGTCATAATTCCTTGATTTCTATTTTTTTTGACCTTTCGCCATTGGATGCATTTAGCTGTCTGTTTTCTGTGCTTGGAACCACAGTGGATGATTTGGTGCAGGGGACGAGTTACTTGGCTATTTGTCCTTGCTTACAGGGGGATTTCAAGGTCACTGTGGTTTTAATCCCCTGAGGAACTGTGAGCTGGTGCAGCCTATTCCCAGGTTGTGAGTAATGGACTGGGATTGTTTCACTGCTCCCAATTCAGACTTCCCTATTTTGCACTCTGAGTTATCAGCCTGTAATGGTTCTGATAGTATGGGACTGTTTGCCCAGGCACAGATTCTGTGGGCTTTGTTTGTCATCACAGAGGCTGACAGGGTCTGGCTCCACACCTAATATGTCTGGATTTTCCAGGATACAGCTATGGACCCGATTTCTGGTTTCTCTCTAGGCTTCTCGCCACAGGACTGGACTCTGTGCCTGATTCCCTTCCTGTCTGCGCCGCCACGGGTCCCGTGGGTACCCCAAGCCCCGGATCCTCCGGCTGCCTGAGTGGACCTCTCATCCCAGCAGCTCAGCCGTGGATGCATGGATCCCTGGCCCCGCCCACGCCTCTCTCTCTCCCCAGATGACCTGCCGTGGGTTCGCGGGGATTTGGCCCTGCCAGCCGTGCTCATTCCCCAGCTGCGTTACTGTGAGTGTGCAGGATTCGGCCCCTCCCGCCTTTGTGTTCCCAGCTTCCCGCACTCTCTTGGAACCTCCCGCCCTCTGCTTCACGAGCAGCTGCGGACCACCCGCTGAGCCCCCTGTTTGTTCCTTGCTAAGCCTTCCACTATCTCGCAAAGTTTTTTTTAAGTGGGTATAAGTTCAACCTGATGTGTGGGGAGCCCAATAGGCCAGCGATCTATGGCCAAGTGGACCCTGATTCTGCCTGCTGTAAGTTGGGGTCAATCTTACCAGGCGCCTCTCCAAATGGGAGTTCCAGAATCCCGGGTTTAGTGGCTGTGAGAGATGGGGAGAGCCTTGCCCTGGGACTTTTAACAGTCCCTTGGGAGCTGTGAGTGTTCGGGGGTGGGGCGGGTCTAGCCCCTCCGGTTTTTGCACAGTGCCCAATAACTCTGTGTTTTTTATGGCTCTTTTTTCCCCTGCATTCAAAATGCGTTAGTGTAGGTTGCCGCCATCTTGGCCCGCCTCTCTATTTAGCTTTGTCCCCCATTTTTTGATTGGATTATTTGGTTTCTTAGCATTGAATTTCTTGAGTTCTTTGTAGATTTTGGATATTAGCCCTCTGTCAGATGTGGGGTTGGTGAAGATTTTCTCCCAGTCTGTTGGTTGCCGTTTTGTTCAAATGACAGTGTCCTTTGCCTTAAGAAGATTTTCAGTTTCATGGGGTCCCATTTATTGATTGTTTATCTCAAGTTCTGAGCTGTTGGTGTTCTGTTCAGGAAGTTGTCGCCTGTGCCAATTAGTTCGAGGGTTTCTCCCACTTTTTCTTCTAGTAGATTTAGTGTGACTGGCCTTATGTTAAGGTCTTTGATCCACTTGGACTTAAGTTTTGTACAAGGTGATAAGTATGGGTCTAGCTTCATTCGTTTACAAATGGACATCCAGTTGGACCAGCACCATTTGTTGAAGATGCTGTCCTTCTTCCATTGTGCCGTTTTGGCTTCTTTGTCAAAAATTAGGTGGCCATAAGTGTGTGGGTCTATTTCTGGATCTTCAATTCGATTCCATTGATCTACTGGTCTGTTTCTACACCAGTACCATGCTGTTTTTACAACTATTGCTCTGTAGTACAGCTTGAAATCTGGGATGGTAATACCTCCAGATGTTTTTTTATTGTAAAGGATTGATTTAGCTATTCTGTGCTTTTTGTTGTTCCATATGAAATTGAGACTAGCTCTTTCCAAGTCTATAAAAAATTGTGTTGGTACTTGTTTCTATCTGAACCATTCTGTCAGTGTCTTATCTGACCATACTTTCTTCCTTTGTGAAAGATGACTCAAGGTTAATCATCACCACAAAGATGCATGGGAGACTCACATGAATTAACAGGTCTTATATTTGTGAGTAACTTAAAAAGCCCTGTGTGAGAATACATTTTGTAATTATTGTTATTGCCTTTGTGTTTTTATCTGGAAATAATAATTCTCACCACTTTGAGGATGCTGTCAAGACTTAAGTTAAAAATAATGAGCTGTTCCTGGTGTGGACTTCCACCTTACTTTTGATGACTTTCCAATCTAGGAGCAATGTGTTATAAGTTATTAAACAACTGATTTAACTTCAAAACATTTATTTTATATAGACATGACCTTTCTTATAAAATAATGCAATATGTAAACCACTCGCACTTTTTACATGTGACATTTCTGCTTCTTCCTCTCAGGGTGATCTCTGTGTGTTCATGATCTGAGCAATTTGTAATCAGGACAATAATACCTACCACACAGGGTTTCAAAGAAAATAAAAAAAGCAACATAAGCAAAATGCTTAATGAAAATCTGAATGATGTTTGGAAATGTGTGTGTTGTCTGTAGACAACAGCATTAGGAACCAAATAATCACAGACTAGCACCAAGAAACTGCTCTCAAAAGTTTCTAGGAAAAAAAAAAAACCCAAAGACATATAGTTCACAGGGAATGTATTTAAATTGACTAACAGATAATACATAATTTTCTTTTTAAAGTTTCACACCCTAAAGCAAATATTTTTTCACAAAACAACTATCTGCAATAATGAGTAGAATTATTTTCTTAACTGCTTACTTTATCCCTGTTTAGAAGCTACTATAAATGTGTGTTTCTTGAGCTTTTCCTTTGGCATTTTTCTCCTATTTTCTTTGTTCCATTCCAATTTGTTTGGTTTTGTTTGATCTTTTTTTATATTTTATTAGTATTCTTTAGATCCCTGTTTGCTTTCTACTACGAGACAAAAATGATGTGGATTCATATAGGAAAGAGATGGGGGGATCTTGGATGGTTGGGGAAGGGGAAATTAATCAGAGTATATTGTATGAAAAACATTTATTTTCAATAAAAGAAAATAGGAAAAAAAAGTAAAAACTGAAGGTAAAATTGTTGTCAACACAGCCAAGAGCAGAAAAAAAAAGAGAGAACAAGGAGGCAAAGGTAGGGGACACAGAGTGTGGGGAGAAGAGAGATACATACTGTTCAAGATTGGAGATTGAATCTCACCTCTATTCCAGCACCCTGCATATATACATTCGAGTCTTAAGAATGAAAGAAAATGTCTCCAGATTATCAACTAATTTTTCCCATCCTCTGTCATTATTTTTCTTCATTCTATTTTCCAGTCAACACACATGCACACATGCATGCGCACGCGTGCGTGCGCGAGCACACACACGCACACACACACACACACCCTTTTCATATGTTATATCCAATCTACTCAAATTGAAACACTTATAAATAAATTGGAGTTTTCTGTTATTGATGTATTTCTTCTAGGTGAACTGAATAGGTTTATTTGTTTAGGATATACATAACTACACATATGAATATAACTAAGGATACACATGATTCTGAAATAACTGTATCCATAAAGTGATAATTTTACTTTTCCAGTTTATAGAACATAAGAAGTAAAGTAACTAAAAATATTGAAGAACTGGAGGCATTAAATATGCTCTTTCTTGCAGACACTGTCTCAATAGGAAAAAGGGAGGGTATTAGTTACTCCTGAGGGAAGACCAGGTACTTTCCAGTCTCTGAATGATGAATGACATCCTGACCTGAGCTGAGATGAACCCCTGGGTTCTTGGCAATACCCTCATATCACAGAATCTAATCGAGTATGCGGCAATACCTGGATAAATATTAAAAATTATTAGTTATTTATCATCACATTAACCAAGTTGAATAGCATACAAAATACTGTTTAAAAATTTTAACAAAAGTGAAATTTATAGAAATAACTCCAACAAAATATAATTAAGGACTCTTTCCCAAAGACTTCAGAATCTTGATAATAATAGCATTCATAAAAATGTTGAAAAATAATCCTTCCAAGCAGAATTCTTCCACAAAATTAAAGAAAAAAAGTTGTCAAAGGTGCTATCTTTAGGACTCTGAAAATTAATCAAAGGCTTTTAGCTACCTGGTGCCATATCTCCATAACTCCTTGACAGCATTAAAAAGAAAGAGCCGTTCTCCAAGTCCAGCCTGGAGCCCATTGCCAAGAGTTGAAGAGTGCTAGTGTTCCTTCAAAAACCTCATTCTCAATGATGTCGAAGTCACTAGTTCCTAACAAAAAGATGGATAAGATCTCAACTGAAAAAAAAAAAGAAAGAAAGAAAGAAAAGGGAAAAAAACCCTCATTTGTTTGTATTTGACCCAAGGTGTCATATTTTAGGTGAAAAAAGTCCCTTGTCCAGGGACATTTGTGAAAAATAAATACATTTTACAAATAAAATTTTTGGCTTGTCGGTTATACAATTTAGTAGATAGAAGTTGAGGGAAACCTATTCTTGGGGCCCCTATTCCTCCTACTGTGTTCCCCTCATTCACCCCTGATATGAGGATGTGTGCCTGTCTTATTGTTAGGCCATGTTCAATTGATGTCCCTGGGAGGCCTGCTCTTTTCCAAAGGGAAACCGAAGAGCAGTGGATCTGGGGGCTAGGAAAGAAGGTGTTGGGGAACTAGGAGAAGTGGAAGAAGGGGAGGTTGTGGTTGGGATGTATTGTATGAGAGAATTTTACAAAAGGGAATAGATTGACCAAATGCTTCAAGAGAAAACTCAATAGGGAGCTAGCCTTAGTTTTGCGACAGCTCTAATATACTCCTGAGAATTTAAAATCACACATAGATGCAAAGTCCTCTGTACTTGCTCAAAAAATACCCAAGCACGTTACTTGCCTAGAGGTTCTGTGCAAGTAGGAAATGAAGGCTAAAGCAGAGATATGAACTGAACTTTGTCCCAAGTACATGCAGACCGAGCAATTAGGTCTTCTGGAAAACCCAATGGGTTAACTGAGCAGAGACTTAGCCTTCATAATGAAGAATATAAGCAGTATGGAATCAATTCAATAAAGTGATTCAACACCCACTACCATAATAAGAGGAAAATATAATTTCTAAAGTGTCTACATGTTTTATATGTTAAATATTTCATAATTGTGTGTCATACAAAAGAAGAAGTATTGGTCATAGGCAAGGAAAAAACACTGATCAACTGGAAGTTTCTCTGTATAGCCAAATGTTCTAAAAATATCAAAGATGGTGACCAAAAGTGTAACGTTGAGAATTCACACTTCTTACTATAAAGATTTACTAAACTTGAGAACAAGTAGTGCCAGCAGGGTATTGATATACATATACATATACATAAAGTACAATATGAGTGTAGAGACAGAGCCAAAGACAATCACACATCTGTTGTTGAACAGACTTTAAATGGTTAAGTAAGGAAAGGAGAAGTTTTGATAAATGATGCTAGTTCCATTATGTATTACAAAATAAACAACTTTAACTTCATGTCCATTTTAAAAAAATGAATGTGAGATGAATCATAGACCTAAAATAAAAGCTAAATAATAAAACTTTAATACACTTTTGTTAGAGGGAAATATTTTTGTCTCATAAAAGACTTTTAGTAAATTTGAAAAGTGTTGACAGAAACAAAGTGTGTACAGCATAATGCTAGTAGAGCTGATAATATAAATATATTGCATAATATAGTATATATTTGTGTGTATGTATATTTATAGACACACAAATTCATATATATATGCAAAATCTTATTGAAGTTTGATTATTTGGATTTTACATATATGTATATACGTGAGTGTATATATAAATATATGTATGTATATGTAAAATATATTATATAATATAGTATTATATATCCCAAAGCTATCATATCTATAATATAAATTCTCTCTACATATTATATATATGCTATCATATATATAATATATATATATTATAACTTTTGAATATATATCCAAAAGACCCTTTTCAAAATATACAGAACTTTAAAAATAACAAGTATTTGACATAGCATATTTCAAATGGATGACATTTTAATAGATTTTGTTTAATCAAAAAATTGTGTGGAAATGGTTGTTCAATGCTTAAGGTTGCTTGAAGTTTTCAACTTTCATTGACACTCTAATTTAAACACACATATCTACAAATTCAGATATAGAATCCACAAATGGGAAAGAAAATGGGGATCTGTATTTGTGTCTGGGTTCGCTGACTCAGATTGATTATTACCAACTGCATCCAGTTACCTGTGAATTTCATTTTTCTTAACAGACAAATAATATTCCATGTGCATATTTACTCTGCTTTTACTTTTCATTTATCAGTTGATGGATATCTAGGCTATCTCCAATTTCTGGCTACTATGAATAAAGATGTAGTAGAGGAGCAGGTGTCTCTGTAGTAGGATATACCATCATTTGGGAATATGCCCAGGTATAGTATGTCAGATCTAGTTCCAGCCTTGTGAGAAACTTCTAAACTGATTGCTATAGTGGCCACACCAGTTTATATTCTCCCAATTGTGGACTGTAGCTTTGAATCTTTGCATGTGTGTGTTTCATTTGGAATATCCACAGAGGTCAGGGAACTAGAAAGAAGCTGTAGGTACTTTCCAAGGAGAAAGAATAGGGTGGCATGAAGGACCAAAGTGAATATCGGAACAGGATGGGTTAAGAAGAGTGGTGATACAAGAGTAATGAAGACAGAACACTATAGGGAAGGAATTAGAGTTGATGGGGGCACTGTGTCAGTGATGACAAGCCTAATGGCTTTAGTCTTGCTTAAGGTTATATGGATAGGATGGATACAGCATGAAAGACATACATATTGCCACATGTCCTTGTCTGCATTGTTATTTGCACTGTTGTTCTCTTGAGTCATACAGTTGTGCATCTTGAGTTCAATCAGGAAAAGAGACTTTCACTTTCTACAAATATTATGTGGAATGTACTAAGAGAAAAAGAGTAAGAAATCACAATCACAGAAATATTAGAAAAACTGGAAAAATAAATTTGCTTAACAGGGATGGAGTACAGTAACATATTCACTTCATACACAATGTGTATCTGGCAGATGATGAGAATGTCTGCCTAAGCTTCTAGAGCAGTGGTTCTCAGACCTCCTAATGCTCTGACCCTTTAATACAGTTCTTAATGTTGTGGTGACCCCCAACCATAAAATTATTTGCCTTACTACTTCATAACTGTAATTTTGCTACTGTCATGAATAGTAATGTAAATATCTGTGTTTTCAGATGATATTAGGTGAAAGATCCCTGTGAAAGGATCATTTGACCTGCGATGGGTTGCAATGCACAGGGTGAGGACCACTGTATCTGGAGGGTCTGTAGAAAGTTTTGACCACGAACAACCTGCTGCCTCTGTGTAGCAAAACCAAGCATAAGGAAAGGTTACAGGCTGCCATGAGTGGCCAAGACTGGTGACAGGAAAGAGAAAGAAGGTAGAGGAGAAGTAGGAAGCAGGCAGAAACTGGAAACTGCTAGAAACTCGGAGCTGCTAGGTAAGCCTCGGCTTGTGACTTGCTTGAGACCACTGAAAACCACTGAGGGTGGTGACACAATGGGAAGGCTTCTGCTCCATTCCTTTCCACAGCCCCCATGGTTTGCTTCTTCACCAACCTGGACATGCACCCTGGCCCTCCAGTCTAACTGGGAGTAAAAAAGCCTAATTAACTAAGCGCCACTGAGCAGACATGACAAGAATGGCTTGGGTGATAGAATCAATCCCTCTCATTCCTCCCTCCATCCATCCCTCCCTTCCTTTCTCCGTTCTTTCTCCCTTCTTTCCTTCCTTCTTTCCTCCTTTTCCTTTTCATTGTTTGCAGTGCTGTAGGTGAACCCAGACTGTTTGCATGCTGGGTATATACTCCACCATTGAACCCCATGCACAGCCTCAGCACAGATAGCCTTTAGTATAGTGTTTAGTAGCTGTCCTCTTGGTCCTAATATGATTTAATAGAAAATGTACCCTTAGAAATCTCCCTTCCTCCCTCCCTTCCTCCCTCCCTTTCTCCTTCCCTCCCTCCCTCCTTAGAGAGAGAGAGACATATATATGTCTGTGTGTGTGTGTACTGCTATTAACTGTAACACATTCAATAGATTCCCAACAATTTGTTTATCTGTGCAATTTATAGTCTAACAGATCTGATTCTTTGGGTTTTTCACATTAGGTGCTTTGCTCACAACTCTATTGGTAGGTCTTATGTTCAATATGGCACAGAGAACAATTTATGACAGCTGCCCTTTCAGTTTTGAGTGAGTTTATTAAGTACATAACAAGAAAAAGTAAAAACATAATCAGTGAGTGGTGGGGTGGTGCTATGCATTCTAAACATTAATTAATTGGTCCTGCTTGCTGTCTGTTACTTTGTTTTCTAATCATTGTCTCTGATTGAATAACTAGTGAGGCCTGAGATTGGAGAAAGACAGAGGTAGGCGGGACTAAGTTGTGAGCATCTGAATCAGAGAAGCCTCTGGTAGATGAAGTAGAAGGAACCTCCAAGACAAGCAGCTAAAGCAGAAAGGAGGGCACAAGCCATGGGTTAGAGAAAAGAACATCATTCCACATGGCCTGGATCATCAGCATAGTATAGGAAATAGCACTCCAGGGGATGTATGTATATATGGGGTCATATTTGGGAAATAGAATCAAGAGATAGCTTAGATGGGCTAAAATTGCTCAATCCAGGCCAAGTCTTGTTAAATCCATGTGGTATCTGTGTGCTCATTTATAATGGCAGTTTAAGGATTAACAACTGCTGAAGCAATTAAATATAACCTAAATACTGGTTAATAATTTAATAATTATTTCTACAAATGTCACCCAATGTAATTTAATTAATTATTTCTACAAATGGCACCCAACTACGGCAATGAGAATCCATGCTTACAGTCTGAGAAGGCCTGGTAAAAGGTGATTTCCTAGCCAAAGAGCGGGGAACTGAACCCGAATACATTTCAAAGGTGCAGCTCCCTTAACAAAAGCTACTGCCTTGAGGCAAAGGTGGATAGCTAAGGCTGTCCTTATGGACCAAAAAACCTGCAGTCTTCTAGACATAGCTTGGGAGCAGAATTAACCATCTAGATTAAAATGGAGGAATTCACAATATTTCAATACTTTTTGATTCCATTTGAGTTTGTTTCTCTTTGCATTCAAATCGCTTTTACACTGACAATTGTGGTTCTGTGTATCATTTTTGAGAAAGATTGGACTAAGATAAGCTTAGAAAAGGAGAGAGCTTATAGATGGAATGCTAAGTTGCTGACAATGATAATAGGGCAAAGAGGGAGGCCCTTCCTGATAGATAAGAGAAAATTGATGGCAGCTGGAGCTCACAGCTCCATGGCCACTAGATGCTTGTCAGGAGTATCTGGTATCAGCCCACCAGTGAAATGCAGTCAAAACTAGATTCTAAGGAATAATGAACAAAACTTTAATTGCAGCATAGGATGGCAAAGCTTTTGGAATGTTCTTGTATCTTTGCTTGATTTTTGTTTAGATTTCTTTGATTTTCCCTATATTGGGAGGTAGAAAGAATATTTTTGAGGTTTGACATTGCTAAAACATGAGAGATTTTTGAAATTTTGGACAGATTTAGAATTGTCACTGCAATTCAGAGTTGTTCTCTGGGTTACAGTACTATTATTTGGGATTTAAGTGAAATATTTGAGCAGAGTTTTAATGGCACACACCTTTAATCTCCTCAAATTGGAGGCAGAAACAGGCAGATCTCTGAATTCTAGACCAGCCTAGTTTAAACAATGAAGGCAGGGAGGGAACCCTGCTGATAAGATAAGACTGCTTATTAAAGACAGTCTGGAATTCAAAATGACACATTTTTCCCATGATGTTAAGTTTTTGATTAGTAATAATAATGCCCTTACTGATCTAATGGATAAATAAACATAATCTTAAATTTATGTAAAGAGAAAGGGGTCACAAGCCAGTCTCCTTAGTTGCGGGGCTCCCACGGGAGAACTGGTGCTAAGAGACATTCGTCCCTAAAAGAGATATGTTAGTTGCTGGGTGTGGTGGTGCACACCTTTAATCCCAGCACTTGGGAGGCACAGGCAGGTGGATCTCAGTGAGTTCAACGCCAGCGTGGTCTACAAAGTGTGTCTAGGAAAGGATACACAGAGAAATCCTGACTTACAAGAAAAAAAAAGATATGTTAGAAAATGTGAGGACCAGAATTCAGCTGGGGGACTGATATGCAAGCTGCATGCCTTCTACTGCCAATAGTTAAGAAAAGCTAACATAAACTAGCATATCATACTACTGTAAACCAATCTTCTTAAGAATAGGGTTACCATAGGAGAATTGGAACTCAGACTAATAAAAAATGGTTTAATTAATGTTATTGTTTAATAAAGGTAATTCAATGAATTAAATTCATACCTTGATCTCAAAACTTGGGAGACAAGGGAAAAACAGGTTCCTTCTGTGTTTGAGGCCAATCTAATCTACAGTCCTCTACAGAGCAAATCAATATAGCTCAAGCTACAAAGAGAAGCCCTGTCTCAATAAGGATGGATATATCCACATAGAAATTAAATCTCCAAGGAAAGTAGAAAAGGAAAGAAAAATATATAAATGCATATTTTTGATCCCAAAAAATGGAGACAAAGGAAGAGACTTTGAGTTTGAGGCCAACCTAATCAACAATAGCCAGAACTACACAGAATAAACCTGTCTCAATCAATTAATAAACTTATGTCAACTGTAGAGAAGAATACTTAAACTCCATTTAGTCTTATGCTGTATTTTCAATTTAAAATTGATTATATATAGCATGTATATGTAATATTATTGTAATATTACATGCCTTTCTTTCATATGGCATGAATGAAGACTTACAAATGTCTTTCTTCTGCTCAAATAAAGAGCAGAAAATCCTCCTTAATTGATTTGTGCATCCTGCACATCCAAGGCAATTTTGTAATTACAGAACTATATGTTACTTGTGAGAAATTATATATTTTCAGAACAAAGCAACCAGACACTAAAGCAGACAAGACAAATAGCCCAGATGGATCCAGTCTCATAGACTGCCTCAATAGCTGTTTACTCAAAAATCTACATCCGGAACAACTTCAAACAGCTTGCTAAGATGGTCCAGCCTCACAGACTGTTCCTGCAAGAACTTCAATAAAGCCCTGAACTTTCCCATTCAAAGTTCAGCTTTGGACTAAAAACTGCTCAGGACATACAAATTGCTGAGCACAGAGAGACTGGACAACAAATGTTACTATTAACTTGCTTAACCATTTTTTTCTATTCTATTTGGGCCTCCAAACAGGTTTTCTACATTCCAATTCAGCAGGAAGCAATTTTAAGAGAGCAACGTCCCATTCCAAAAGGTAGGGTTGGGTGATTCTTTGGACATTTAATGGGTTATAGATGTTGTTTAGGGGAATGGTTACAAGTTGTTAAATGGTCTTGTTAAGCAAGATATAGGAGGTTATTGTAACCGAACTTTTAAATTATTATTTAACACTTATTTATTTATTACTAAATTCACTTATAACAAACACCAACAATTTCTTAACTATTAATCCTATAAATTCCTACAACCCCTTTAACCTAGCCACTAAACCTATTGATAATTATAACAACTACTTTCATAACCTTTTAGAATGATACAGTCTCTGGAGCAGGTCCTCAGTCGTCAGGAACACAGTTTTTGTTGTAGATTCTTTAACGCACTTAGCAGTCCTTTTTCTGGATCTCTCAGATGCAGGTTCGTTGGTTATTACAGTCTCACCTTAAATAAGGCTTCATGCTTTCTTCTCTGTGGGAGACCCCAGCCGTCTGCAGGCCAACTTACTTCTTTTGAATCAGGAACTCAGCTGCTCTGCCTCAGTCCTTAAAGCCAGGCACAGTTTCCCCTAGGCCACTGATCGGACAGATCAAACCCCTCCCGGCAAAAGCTGAGCCACAGGGTCCAGTTCTTGGCCTTTTGGTGTCTTGCTCAGGCTTTCTTTGCTCACCGGCTTCTTTCTGCTTCAGGGAGAGAGCTGACCATCAATGGCCAGCCCTTTTTTCAGCAGGACTCTTGGAGCTCTCTAGCATCAGGGGCCTCTTCCTCTTCTGGGCTCCATGCACTGTCCTTAAATAGGAGGAACTCTGTTTCAGCTTAATTTGGGCTCCGCCCACTTAGCAGCTGAAAACAATGTCAGGCCAGATACTTTGTTTCTTCAAGTCTATTGAGTCTTTACTGTTTTTCCTGACTTCAACTTTGTTTTTCAGTCTATTAAATCTTTCCTGTTTTTCCTGACTTCAACCTTGTTTTTCAGTCTATTAAGTCTTTCCTGTTTTTGCTGACTTCATGCTGATAATGCTCTTCAGGCCCCGAATTAAGAGACAGTATCAGAAACTTGTATATATTTTCTAAATCTAATTTATCTAACCGCCTACAGGTTATACTCAGGGACTTCTCTCATTCTTTTTCTTTTATCTATCCTTTCTTATGTAGAGGGAGAAGAATTGAAAAGAAAAAAGAGGAGGAATATGTATATATAATATAGAAATGATAAAATATTAGGGTAGATTATTGAATCTGCTCTGAAACTTAAAACTATTGTTATTCTCAAAATAAGGTTATCTTTTGATACATTGGTATAGAATTTTGTATATTGATACAAAAATAAGGTTAAATTTGGATTCATTGGTATAGAATTTTATATTTTAATACAATGTATATTTCAACTCTTATGCCTATACAACTCATTTAAAAGTACAGATTTCCTTCCAATCTTTTTAAGGGTTGTTATTGCAAACTATTTAGGAGTCTGGATAATACAGGTAGATGGCTGGCTAGTCAAAGTCCTGGTCATGTCAAATAATAGTCTTAATTTATCACAAAATAGGCTTACTAGGTTAAATAGAAATTAAATGGTTACAAATATACAGTTTGCTTTTTTAGACATAACATAGAGAGATAGATAGATTTATAAATAAATCAATAGATGTCTTCAAAACCCTCAGAGATGTATAGAAAATGGCATTTAAAGATGTTTTTCTTTTTTTCTTTTTTTATTTCTTCACGTTACATCTCAATAACAATCCCTTCCCTATGTCCCCCTCCATTCCTACCCTTCCACCATCTTCTGACTCACTCCCCATCTGCTTCCTTTTTTTTAAGTTTAAGATACATCTTTTCCCCCCCAACAGCTCCCCCTTTCAGTCCAATAAATGGCTCTTTTTCTTATAACAACAAACATAGTACAAAACAACAAAACTAATTAGGCCACGATTATAAGAATTATAAGGCTTAGCATACATTCCCAATGTCCAGTCCATACATATTTGGCAACTGACTTTAACATTCTACTATGCAACCATCTCCATGAGTTTAAAGATCTATATCCAACTTAGCTTCCATCTTAACTTACATCACAATTTTAAAAACATATTCTTAGATCCAGAACACCATCTTAATTCCTAAAACACTCAAAATTTAACTATGAGACTATAACTATCTAGTCTTCAACCACATAACAGATCTGAGAAGGATAAATATATCTGATTATACAGGAACTGCAGTGCCAGCAGCTTCCAAAACTAAGAAATGGCATAAAACTGGCTGCCTGGACAGTTCCCAGTTTTTCTCTACATATATTGTAGCATCAATCTTCAGCCATGTGGTCCCATTTCTCTGACAGACATTAATTGTAAAGCAGGAATTATGACGGACTTGCCTACCCTGTCTTGGCAGAGCTAGGCTGTCGACTTACCAACTTCCAAGTTTTGTCATTTTTGGACAGCAGTCTGTCTACAGTTGAAACAAGGGATTTTTCTTGCAAAGTGACAGGCTTGCCACTAATTCAACCATCTCCAATTGGAGATTCTTTGATGCTCATCATCTCCTTAGAGTAGAATAGAGGGTGCTGTCAGGAGCTGACATGTCTTCATATTAAAAAAAAAATCTTGGAACGGATCCAAGATGGCGGTGGCTGGCGTGGACATATTTTGAATTCGGGGTCAACATTCACAAGGTGGCAAGTGTTCCAGGACGCTGTAAAAAGGGCACGACCCCTTCTAAATCTCACCCAGCTACACAGGGACCACGGAAGATGCCTGGGCAGGATGCTCCTTCCAAATCTTGGACACGCTAGGAAGCCTCTGGACCCAGGAATTGGGATAACCCATCCCCCCCAAAAGGAGAAATCCCCGGTAAGTTCCAACCTAATACCCAGCAAGCAGATTCAAAAACCACGCAGAGATAATCCCCACCCTGCTGGGCACTCCCAGGTCTCACACAGACGATCCAATTATCTAGCGAAAGGTTGCGACCCTTGGAAGTGAGCGGGAGATCCCCTGCAAAGTGCCTTCAGACCACAGATCGCAGTCTGTGAATTCACTGGCCAGTTTCCAAGCCGCGGGAGCAGCAAAGCTACTGCAGCTGAACGGCAGACTTACCCGCAACAGGAACCAACCCTGGGCAAACTGCGAGATATATGAAACGTTCGTATATTGGTCTTATGTACTAGTACAGGCCCTTCCGGCTGGGAATCAGAGCTTACTTGTAAACAGCTCCGCCACCTGAATTAATTAGGTCCCCACCTGGGAGGCGGGACTGAATGACTCACTTTATAGGGGTGGAGTAAGGCAACACGAATCCTACACCACAATGCCCCCTTTGGACCAAAGTCCAGAAGACAGCAAATTCCACATGGCCAGAGGCCCCAGACCAAAAAAAAAAAAAAAAAAAAAAAAAACAAAACGAAATGTCTCCAACAAAAGAAAACAACCCTATTCCATCCAGCCCTAACCACCTCACCACAACTGAAACACATGAAAAAGATAACAATTCTACAGTATGGAAAGTGATAAAGTCCCTTCAAGAAGAACTTAAAGGGAATCCAAGAAGAACCTTCCATGGAAGATTCGATGGAAGAAACCAGTACAACATTCAAAGAAAATGAGAAAGCTACAAATCTCTCACCCACAACATCCAAGAAATCAAGGACTCAATGAAAAGACGGAACCTAAGAATTATAGGCATAGAGGAAAGAGAAGACTCCCGACTCCATGGTCCAGGAAATATCTTCAACAAAATCATAGAAGAAAACTTCTCAAACATAAAGAAAGAGATGCCAATAAAAATTCAAGAGGCTTACAGAACACCAAACAGATTAGATCAGAAAAGAAACTCCTCTCGCCATATAATAATAGAAACTCCAAATGTAGAGAACAAAGAAAGGATTTTAAAAGCTGTAGGAGAAAAAGGCCAAGTCACATACAATGGCAGACCCATCAGAAACACACCAGACTTCTCCTCAGAAACTTTAAAAGCTAGAAGGGCCTGGAAAGATGTCCTACAAGCCCTGAGCGAGCCCATAGGTGCCCAGCAAGAGTTCTATATCCAGAAAAACTCTCTATCAACATAGAAGGAGAAAACAAGATATTCCATGACAAAATCAAATTCAAACAATATCTCTTCACATACCCAGCCCTACAGAAGATCCTAGAAGGAAAATTCCAACCCAGAGAAGATAAATACACCCAAGAAAACAGAGGAAATAGAAACTTCCACAGCAACTAAACAAAAGAGAAACACAAGACAGCCAGCTAAACCAAAATAATGGGAAATAACAACCCCTGGTCACTAATATCCATCAACATCAATGGACTCAACTTCGCCAATAAAAAGACACAGACTTACAGACTGGATCCGTAAACAAGACCCATCTTTTTGCTGTATACAAGAAACACACGTCACTATTGAAGATAAACACTACCTCAGAGTAAAGGGCTGGGAAAAGGTTTTCCAAGCAAATGGACCCAGGAAACAAGCTGGAGTAGCCAACCTAATATCAAACAAAATAGACTTCCAATTGAAGTTTACAAAAAAAGACAGAGAAGGGCATTACATACTCATTAAAGGAAATATCCACCAAGAGGTCATCTCAATATTGAACATCGATGCCCCAAATACAAAGGCACCTACATTTATAAAAGAAACGATTCTAAAACTTACATCGCACATCAATACAAACACTTTAATAGTGGGAGACTTCAACACCCCACTCACAACTATGGACAGATCATCAAGACAGAAGCCAAACAGAGAAATAATGAGTCTAACAGAGATCATGAACCAAATGGACCTAACAGATATCTACAGAACATTTCACCCAAACACAAAAGAATGCACCTTCTTCTCAGCACCTCACGGCACCTTCTCCAAAATCGACCATATAGTTGGACACAAAGATAGCCTCAACAGATACAAGAAAATTGAAATAACCCCTTTTATCTTATCAGAGCACCATGGAATAAAGCTGGACTTCAATAGCAAAAGAATCAACAGAAAGTCTACACTCACATGGAAATTGAAAAACTCTTTACTAGAGGATCACTGGGTCAGGGAAGAAATAAAGAAGGAAATCAAAGACCTCTTAAAATCCAATGAAAATGAAGACACAACATACCCAAACCTATGGGACACAATGAAAGCTGTGATACGAGGAAAGTTCATAGCACTAAGTGCCTTCAAAAAGAAAATTGTGACAGCTCATATTAGCGAATTAACAGCTAAACTGGGTGAATTGGACAAAAAAGAAGCAAACACTCCCAAGAGGAGCAGATGACAGGAAATTATCAAACTCAGGGCTGAAATCAACAACTTAGAAACAAAAAGAACTATACAAAGAATCAATGAAACCAAGAGTTGGTTCTTCGTGAAAATCAACAAAATAGACAGACCCTTAGCCAAATTAACTAAAAGACAGAGGGAGAAAACACAAATCAACAAAATCAGAAATGAAAAGGGAGAAATAACAACAGACATGGAAGAAATCCAGAGAATATTAGGAATCCTACTTTAAAAAATCTATACTCCACCAAATTTGAAAACTTAAGTGAAATGGACAATTTTCTTGATAGATTCCACCTACCGAAGCTAAATCAAGATCAGATAAACAGATTAAACAGCCCTACAACCCATAAGGAAATAGAAACAGTCATTAAAAATCTCCCAACCAAAAAAAGCCCAGGGCCAGATGGCTTTAGCACGGAATTCTACAGGACCTTCAAAGAGGAGCTAACATCAATACTTTTCAAAATCTTTCACAAAATAGAATCTGAAAGAACATTGCCAAACTCGTTCTACGAGGCCACAATCACCCTGATTCCTAAACCACACAAAGACCCAACAAAGAAAGAGAACTTCAGACCAATCTCTTCATGAACATAGATGCAAAAATACTTAATAAAATACTAGCAAACCGAATTCAAGAACACATCAAAAGTATCATACACCATGATCAAGTAGGCTTCATCCCAGGGATGCAGGGATGGTTCAACATACGAAAGTCTATCAACGTCATTCACCATACAAACAAGATGAAAGAAAAAAACCACATGATAATCTCGCTAGATGCAGAATAAGCATTTGACAAAATCCAACACCCCTTCATGCTAAAAGTTCTGGAGAGAACGGAAATACAAGGGCCGTACCTAGAAATAATAAAGGCAATATACAGCAGGCCAGTGGCCAACATCACAATAAATGGAGAGAAACCTGAAGCATTTCCTCTAAACTCAGGGACAAGACAAGGATGTCCACTTTCACCATATCTCTTCAATATAGTACTTGAAGTTCTTGCTAGAGCAATAAGACAACTAAAGGAGATCAAAGGGATAAACATCGGAAAGGAAGAAGTCAAATTATGCCTATTTGCAGATGATATGATAGTATATATAAGCGACCCCAAAAACTCCACCAAAGAACTCTTACAGCTGATAAACACCTTCAGCAAAGTGGCTGGATACAAAATTAATTCAAAAAAATCAGAAGCCCTTCTCTATACAACAAACAAATGGGCTGAGGAAGAAATAAGGGAAACAACCCTCTTCACAATAGCCGCAAACAACATAAAATACCTGGGGGTAACTCTAACCAAGCAAGTAAATGACCTGTCAACAAGAACTTCAAGTCCTTGAAGAAAGAAATGGAAGAGGCCTTTAGAAGATGGAAAGATCTTTAATGCTCATGGATAGGTAGGATCAACATAATAAAAATGGCCATCCTATCAAAAGCAATGTATAGATGCAATGCAATTCCTATCAAAATACCAACACAATTTTTTATAGACTTGCAAAGAGCTAGCCTCAATTTCATATGGAACAACAAAAAGCCCAGAATAGCTAAATCAATCCTGTACAATAAAAAAAAAAACATCTGGAGGTATTACCATCCCAGATTTCAAGCTGTACTACAGAGCAACAGTTGTAAAAACAGCATGGTATTGGTATAGAAACAGACCAGTAGATCAATGGAATCGAATTGAAGATCCAGAAATAGGCCCACACACTTATGGCCACCTAATTTTTGACAAAGAAGCCAAAACGGCACAATGGAAGAAGGACAGCATCTTCAACAAATGGTGCTGGTCCAACTGGATATCCATTTGTAAAAGAATGAAGTTAGACCCATACTTATCAACTTGTACAAAACTTAAGTCCATGTGGATCAACGAACTTAACATAAGGCCCGTCACACTAAATCTACTAGTAGAAAAAGTGGGAGAAAACCTCGAACTAATTGGCACAGGCGACAACTTCTTGAACAGAACACCAACAGCTCAGGACTTGAGATCAACAATCAATAAATGGGACCTCATGAAACTGAAAAGCTTCTGTAAGGCAAAGGACACTGTCATTCGAACAAAACGGCAGCCTATAGACTGGGAGAAAATCTTCACCAACACCACATCTGACAGAGGGCTAATATACAAATTCTACAAAGAACTCAAGAAATTAAATGCCAAGAAACCAAATAATCCAATCAAAAAATGGGGGACAGAGCTAAATAGAGAATTCACAAAGGAGAAATCTCTAATGGCTGAGAGACACTTGAAGAAATGCTCAACACCCTTAATCATCAGAGAAATGCAACTCAAGACGACTCTGAGATTCCATCTCACACCTGTCAGAATGGCTAAGATCAAAAACTCAAATGACAGCACATGTTGGCAAGGGATGGAGAAAGGGGTACCCTACTCCATTGCTGGTGGGAATGCAGGCTTGTGCAACCACTATGGAGTTCAGTCTGGCGATATCTTAAAAAACTTGGAATAGCTCTTCCTCAGGACCCAGCCATATCACTTCTGGGTATACACCCAAATGCCTCTTTACGGAATCATAAGGAAGTTTCCTCAACTATGTTTATAGCAGCTTTATTTGTAATAGCTAGAAACTGGAAACAACCCAGATGTCCCTCAACCGAAGAATGTGTCAAAAAACTGTGGTACATCTATACAATGGAATATTATTCAGCTATCAGGAACAATGAAATCATGCAATTTTCAGCCAAATGGATGGAACTAGAAAAGCTCATCCTGAGTGAACTAACCCAGACTCAGAAGGACACATATGTCATCTATTCACTTATAGTAAGATTTTAGCTATATAGTAGAAGGTATCGATACTACAACTAACACACCAAAGGGAACTTGGACATAGACTTCTTATTTTTAATTTTTATTCTTTACTTATTTTTTATATATTACTTATATTTTTTCTATTTTTTAGTCTTTTTTATCTATTGTATGCTTATTGGTTTGTTTGTTTAGTAGTTCTCTCTCCCGGGCAATGAGACACTTTTCACTGATGGTACTGCTTCGTAGATCCCCAGTGAATGAGGAGGCTCTTGGCCCTCATATGACCTCTCAACTGAGGTGAGGGACTGTTATATAAAGACACCCCACCCCAGAGAAATGGGATCGTAGGGTTTGGAGGTAAAGAAAAAAAATGTAATGTGATGTTTCGGCCTTTTACTACTAATTGTCATAAACTGTTTAGGATAATTAAGAAATGCAAACTAATGGTATGCAAGCCGGTCATTCAGTTAGGTACTATGACAGCCTATTATAGTTACTTTCTAAGCTAATCATAAATAAAGCTGCTAAGAGACAAGCAACATCTGCTTACCCTAATATAAGAGATAGATAGGGCCTCTTCAAAAACCTCAAGAGATCTGCAGAATATTGCATTCAAAGATGTTTTCGTAACTTTAGATATTTTTATATCAAGACATATCAACTCCTGACAGCACCCCCTATTCTCCTCCAAGTAGAAGATGAGCATTGAAGAATCTCCAATGGGAGATGATTGAATTAGTCGCAAGCCTATATCTTGGTAGGAAAAGCCCCTTGCCCCAACTGTAGACAGAATGCTGTCCAAAAAGGAAAAAACCTGGAAGCAGGTAAGTCGACAGCCTAGCTCTGCCAAGACAGGGTAGGTAAGTCCTTCATAACCGCTGCTCTACAATCAATGTCTGTCAGAGAAACGGGGCCAAATGACTGAAGATCGATGCTGTATGGAGAGAAAATGGGAACTGTCCAGGCAGCCACTGGTATGTCATTCTTAGTTTGGGAAGCTGCAGACCCTGTACTTCCTATAAAATCAGATATATTTATCCCTCTCAGTTCTCTGAGGTGGTTGAAGAACAGATAGCTAGAGTCTCATAATTAAATTTTGAGTTGTTTAGGAGTCAAGAGAGTGTTATAGATCTAAGACGATCCTTTTAAAATTGTGTTGCAAGTTAGTATGAATGTTGAGTCAGATATAGACCTTTAAACTCATGGAGATGTTTAGATAGTAGATTGTTAAAGTCTGATACCAAATACATATGGACTGGTCATTGGGAATGTACGTTAAGCCATATAACCCTCATAACTGTGGCCTAATTACCTCTGTTGTACTGTATTGTATTTGTTATTATAAGAGAAAGAGCCATTTGTTGGACTGAAAAGGGAAACTGCAGGGGGAAATAAGATATACCTTAAACTTAAAAGAAAAAAAAAAAGGGAAGGGGATGGGGGGTTGAGGGTGGGAGGGAGGGACTGGAGGGGGAATAGGGAGGGGACTGTGATTGGGATGTAACTTGAAGAAATAAAAAATAAAGGAAAAAAATCTTAAGAGAGCATCTTTGATGCTGTATTCTATGGCTCTCTTGAGGTTTTTGAAGACCACCTTTCTATCTAATTATATTTGTATAAGCAAATATTGCTTGTTTCTTATTGATTTCTGATTAATTTAAAATAACTGTGATAGACGACCCTAGTACCTATCAAAATGACATGCTTGAATTACTAGACTATTAATTTGCATTTCTTAATTATTCTAAACAGTTTATGACAATTGATAACAAAAAGCCAAAACTTCACATTTCATTTTTAAGCATTTCTTATGTACAATACCTGAAAAAGAGTTAACCTTAATTTTGTATCAATACACAAAGATCAATACTGATTTAGCCAAATATAATCTTAATTTTGTATCAATATACAAAGGTATAAGAGCATATTCAATAATCTGTCCCTTTTTCTTTATCATTCCTATATCATGTCTGTATCCCATTTTTTCTCGTCTTTTCACCCCTACATAGGAGAGAAAGAACGATGCAGAAAAGAAAAAGAGAGAAATCCTTGGGTCTAACTTCCAAAACCTATTATCAAGACCACTTAACAACTTGTAGTCTCTCCCCCTACATAAAAACAAGTAATTATAAGCCATCAAATGACCACAAGGGGCAAAAGTCACCCACCCTGCCTTTTGAAGATGGGACATCACTCACTTAAAATGACTTCCTGCTGATTTTGTAAGTAGTAAACCTGTTTGGGGCTCAAATTAGAATGGAAAAATGGTTAAGCACGTTAATAAAATCATTTGTTGTTCAGTCCTTTTGTGTTCAGCTATTTAAATGCCCTAGGAAGTTTGTAGATAGTAGTTGAACTTCAGGACGTTACTGAAGTTCTGGCTGGAACAGTCTGTGGGGTTGAGCAATCTTAGCGATTTTGAGTTGTTGTGGTTGTAGATTTTTGAGGAAACAGCTATTGAGGAAGTCTGCAAGGCTGGATCATCTGGGTTACTTGTCTGATCTGTTTTTTTCTGAGGTTTCAGTTGTCCAGTTGCTCCTGGATTCCTTAGATGGATGCTTTTAATCTCCTGGAAAGATTAGAACAGATCCCTGTCCTAATCCTAACTCTTGGACCCTACTTTTTTTCTTTTTCTTTTTTTTTTTTTTTGAGGGGGGGGGACAAGTAATATTTTTCCTGGAGCAAATTGTTTTGTTTTGTTTTTAGGTTTGTTTTTTTGTTTGTTTGTTTGTTTTGACAATATAAAAAAGTATTATCTTTCAAATGAGATTTAAAAAGAAATTATTTTGATATTTTGGAATTAAACAAACCTTTAAGTGTACATATTTTTATATCTCAAAGGACAATTCACTTTGAATTTCAGCATGCCTGTGGTGAGTAGCTTTTAAACTTAAATCATTCCAAATCCTATGTGCCTGTCTCTGCATTCTAAGTATTGGGATCAAAGGCATGTGCCTCCCAACTGATGGGATTAAAGATGTTCAGTACCCCCTCTGGCTCTAAGTTTTTCTCTATTTGGAGCTTGCTTTGTGTCAGGCTGGGCTTGAATTTAGAGATCTGCAGGTTTCTGTCTCCAGCGTGTTGGGATTAAGGGTGTATCCCTGTCAGGTGATGAGATTAAAAATGTGCACCATCACCACCTTGTTCATTGTAACTCTAGAATTTTCAAGACAACTAACTCTATAGTGATCCTCCTGTCTCTGCTGGAGTTAAAGGCATGGGCTAACACCACCCTTCTCAAATATGTTACCTTAGCTCCAAATTACTTCAGCTCTTAGAAGTTTAGAAAACCAGGTTGACCTGTAGCAACCCTTAATTTATTTACAGCATTTTAAACCTCTTAACTGCCTTTTTAATGCCAAACAACGAAAATATCCCTTATATACACACATACACAAAAAAAAAACAACTTTTAAGCTCATATCAAGTGTGTGCTATGTGGCAACCTGCAGTCTAATATTCTAATCTGAAATTAAGACCATTTTTCCTTTCATGCCAGTAAGGCAAGTATACCTTTGGTAAATTATAAGTTGAAATTTTTATTTTTGTATTTTTATTATATTTTTAAGCGTATTTACCCTCCCTTTTAAAAATTAATTTGTTTTCTCAAGTTACTTCTAGAACTTAGTTTCCTCCCTCCTCCCCTCTTGGGCCCTCCCTCCATCCCTCCATCCTTTACTCCCTCCCTCACTCACTCACTCCCTTCCTCCTTCCCTCACTACCTCCCTCATTATTCCCTTATTTGATACTCTCCTCCTTAGATGAGGTAGGCCCTGACATATCATACTCCCTCAGTTCTCCAGTCATGTGAGGGCCAAGAGCTTCCTCTTGTAATGGGGATTGATATGACACACCAGCTAGGGTAAGATATTCCACTAACCTGCAGCACATTCCATGACTCACTAATGGCTGAAGTTTTCCTAGGATAGATATGTTAGGCTCCTAACTGTTTGGGTCTGTGGGTTGTAGGATGCTTATCCTGTGATGTATGGTTAATATCAACTTATAAGAGAGTACATACCATGTTTATCTATCTGGGACTGAGTCAGCTCACTTAGGATGAGCTTTTCTAGATCCATCCATTTGGTTTCGAATTGAATGATTTCTTCATTTCTGATAGCTGTGTAGTATTCCATTGTATAAATGTACCAGTTTTTTTTTTTTAATCCATTCTTCAGTTGAAGGACATATGGGTTGTTTCCAGTTTCTGGCTATTACAAATAAAGCTGCTATAAACATTGTTGAGGCAATGTCCTTGTGGTTTCATGTTGAGTCTTTCAGATATATGCCCAGGAGGGTTATGGCTGGGTCTTGAGGTAGAACTATTCCCAATTTTCTAAGATGTCTCCAGATCGATTTTCAAAGTGGTTGTACAAATTTGCACTCCCACCAGCAATGGGGAAGCATTCCTCTTTCTCTGCATCCTCACCAGCATGTGCTATCATTTGAGGTTTTGAACTTAGTCATTCTGGCGTGTGTGAGATGGAATCTCAGAGTTGTTTTTAGTTACATGTCGCTGATGACCAAAGATGTTGAACATTTCTTCAAGTGCCATTCAACCTTTAGAGATTCCTCTTCTGTGAATTAGTGGTTAAGCTCTATACACCATATTTTGAGGGGGTTATTTGATTTTTTGGTGTTTAATTTCTTGAGTTCTTTATATATTTTGGATATTAACCCTTTGTTGGATATTGGGTTGGTGAAGATATCTTTTCCCATTCTGTAGGCTGCTGTTTTGTTCTAAAGACAGTGTCCTTTGCCTTACGAAGCTTTTCAATTTCATAAGGTCCCACTTATTGTTTGTTTTAGCACCTGAGCTGTTGGTATTCTGTTCAGGAAGTTGCTACCTGTGACAATGAGTTCCAGGCTTTTCCCCACTTTCTCTTCTAATAATTTTATTGTTTCTGGGCTTATGTTGAGTTCTTTGATCCACTTAGACTTAAGTTTTCTAAATGTTGACATCCAGTTAGACCATCACCATTTATTGAAGATGCTTTCGTTTTCCATTGTATGGTTTTGGCTTCTTTGTAGGTGCTGGGTTTATTTCTGGGTCTTCGATTAGATTCCATTGATCAATTGGTCTGTTTCTATGCCAATACCATGCTGTTTTTATTACTATTGCCCTTTAGTACAGCTTGATATCTGGGATGGTGATACCTCCAGATGTTCTGTTATTGTACAAGATTGATTTAGCTATTCTGGGTTTTTTTTTTTTTTGTTATTCCATATGAAGTTGAGAATTGTTTTTTCTAGGTGTGTAAAGAATTGTGCTGGTATTTTGATAGGAATTGCATTGAATCTGTATATTGCTTTTGGTAAGATGGCCATTTTTATTATGTTACTCCTACCTACCCATGAGCAAGAGAGATCTTTCCATCTTTTGATGTCTTCTTCAATTTCTTTCTTCAGGGACTTGAAGTTCTTGTCATACAGGTCTTTCACTTGCTTGATCAGAGTTAACCCCAGTATTTTATATTCTTTGTGGCTATTGTGAAGGGTGTTGATTCCCTTATTTCTTTCTCAGCCCATTTATTTTTTGTGTAAATAAGGGCTACTGATTTTTTTGGAATTGATTTTGTATCCAGCCACCTTGCAGAAGGAGTTTATCAGTGGTAGGAGTTCTCTGGTTGAATTTTTGGGGTCACTTATGCATACTATCATATCATATGCAAATAGGAATTCTATGACTTCTTCCTTTCCAATTTGTATCCCTTTGACCTCCTTTAGTTGTCTTATTGCTCTGGCTAGAACTTCAAGTATTATGTTGAAGAGATGCGGAGAGAGTGAGCAGCCTTGCTTGTCCCTGAGTTTAGAGGAAATGCTTTAAGTTTCTCTCAATTTAGTTTGATGTTGGCTATTGTCTTGCTGTAAATTGCTTTTATTATTTTTAAGTATGGTCCTTGTATGCCTGATCTCTCCAAAACTTTTAACATGAAGGGGTTCTGCATTTTGTCAAAACCTTTTTCAGCACCCAATGAGATGATCATGTGGCTTATTTCTTTCAGCTTCTTTATGTGGTGGATTACATTCATGGATTTTCTTATGTTTAACCACCCCTGCATCCATGGGATGAAGCCTACTTGATCATGGTATATAATGCTTTTGATGTGATCTTGGATCCAGTTTGCAAGTATGTTTGCAAACATATTAAGTATGTTTGTATCCATGTTCATGAGAGAAATTGGTCTGTAATTTTCTTTCTCCATTGGGTCTTTGTGAGGTTTAGGTATCAGGGCGACTGTGGCCTCATAGAATGAGTTTGGCAGTATTCCTTCTGTTTCTATCTCGTGGAAGAGTTTGAAGAATCTGGTATTAGCTCTTCTTTGAAGGTCTGGTAGAAATCTGTGCTGAAACCATCTGGGCCTGGGCTTTTTTTTTTTTTTTTTTTTGGTTGGAAGACTTCTAATGACTTCCTCCATTTCCTTGAGGGTTATACAACTATTTAATTTGTTTACCTGCTCTTGATTTAACCTTGGTAGGTGGAATCTATCAAGAAAATCATCCATTTCATTTAGATTTTCCAACTTTGTGGAGTACAAGTTTTTGAAGTAGGACCTAATGATTCTTTGGATTTCCTCAATGTCTGTTGTTATTTCCCCCTTTTCATTTCTGATTTTGTTGATTTGGGTATTTTCCCTCTGACTTTTAGTTAGTTTAGCTAAGGGCTTGTCTATTTTATGGATTTTCTCAAAGAACCAACTCTTGGTTTTGTTGATTCTTTGTATTGTTCTTTTTGTTTCTAAGTTGTTGATTTCAGCCCTGAGTTTGATAATTTCCTCTCGTCTGCTCCTCTTAGGAGTGTTTGCTTCTTTTTGTTCTACCTCTTTCAGGTATGCTTTTAGGTTGCTAGTATGGAAACTCTCCAGTTTTTTTTTTTTTTTTTTTTTTTTGAAGGCACTTAGTGCTATAAACTTTCCTGTTAGCACTGCTTTAAGTGTGTCCCGTAAGTTTGGGTATGTTTTGCCTTCATTTTCATTGAGTTCTAAGAAGATTTTAATTTCTTTTTTTTATTTCTTTCCTGATCCAGAGGTCATTGAGGAAAGAGTTGTTTAGTTTCCATGTGTTTTCGGGCTTTCTGTTGTTTTTGCTATTTTTGAAGTCTAGCTTTTTTTCCATGATGGTCTGATAAGTTACAAGGGGTAATTTCAGTTTTGCTCTATCTGTTGAGAATTGCTTTGTGACCGACTGACTATATGGCCGATTTTGGAGAAGGTTCCACAAAGTACTGAGAAGAAAGTACATTCATTTTTTTGGCGAGGGGAGGTGAAATGTTCTGTAGATATCAATTAAGTCCATTTGATTCATGGCATCTGTGAGGTTCATTATTTCTCTGTTTGGTTTCTGCATCACTGATTTGTCCATTGGTGAGAGTGATGTGTTGAAGGCTCCCACTATTAATATGTGGGGTACGATGTGAGATTTGAGCTTTAGTAGTGTTTCTTTAACAAATGTGGATTCCCTTACATTTGGGGCATAGATGTTCAGTATTGAGATATCATCTTGGTGGATTTTTCCTTTGATGAGTATTAAGTGTCCTTCCCCATCTCTTTTGATTAACGTTGGTTGAAAGTCTAATTTATTGGGTACTATAATGGCTATCCTCCTTACTTCTTGGGTCCATTTGCTTGGTATATCTTTTTCCAACCCTTTACTTGGAGATTATGCCAATGTTTTTGCTGAGGTGTGTTTCTTGTAAGCAGCAGAATTCAGGATTCTGTTTTCACATCCATTCTGCTAGTCTTTTATTGGGGAATTGAGTCCATTGATGTTGAGGGATATTAATGAACAGTGATTTTTACTTCCTGCCATCTTGATGTTGGTGGAAATAGTGTGAGAGTGAGCTTCTCTTCTTTTGGTTTTGCTGCCATGGGGTTATTTGCTTCCTGTGTTTTGTTGTGTGTAGTTAACCCCTTTGGGTTGGAGTTTTCCTTCTAACATCTTCTGTATAGCTGGACTTGTGCATAGATATTGTTTTAATTTAGTTTTGTCATAAAATATCTTGTTTTTTTTAACTACTTTATTTTTTGTCTTCAAGTTACATCTCAGTCACAAACCCCTCCCTATTCCCCCTTCCAATCGCGCCCTTCCACCCTCTTCCCCCCAGAAGTTTCCCCTTTCAGTTCAACAGATAGTTCCTTCTCTTATAACAGTAAGTATTATACAAAACAACTGATATAAATATGCCACATTTATGAGAGTTAAATGGCCCAGTATACCTTCCCAATGTAAAGTTTATACATATTTGGCCCCTGACTTTAACATTCTACTATCTAAACATCTCCATGAGTTTAAAGGTCTATATCTGACTCAACATTCATACTAACTTGCAACACACTTTTAAGAGTATCTTCTTAGAGTATCTTCTTAGATCTATAACACCCTCTTGATTCCTAAACAACTCAAAATTTAACTATGAGACTCTAGCTGTCTATTCTCAACCACCTCAGAGACCTGAGAGGGATAAATATATCTGCTTATATAGGAAGTGCAGGGCCTGCAGCTTCCAAAACTAAGAAAGGACATACCAATGACTGCCTGGACAGTTCCCATTTTCTCTCCATACATTCCTGCATCAGACTTCAGCCTTTGGGTCCTCTTTCTCTGACAGACATTTGTTGTAGAGCAGGGATTATGAAGGACTTACCTACCCTGTCTTGGCAGAGTTAGGCTGTCGACTTCCCTGCTACCAACTTTTGTCCTTTTTGGACAGCAGTCTGTCTGCAGTTGGTGCAAGGGGTTTTTTTCATGCCAAGAGATAGGCTTGCCTCCATCTTACAGTGGAGGTTCTTCGATGCTTCTCTTCTTCTTGGAGTAGAATAGGGGGTGCTCTCAGGAGCTGATATGTCTCGATATCAAAAAAAAAAGAAAGAAAATCTTGATTTAAGAAAACATCTTTGAATGCCATATTCTGCAGATCTCTTGGGGTTTTTGAAGATGCCCTATCCATCTCTTGTATTTAGATAAGCAAATGTTGCTTGTCTCTTAGCAACTTGATTACTGGGTAGTTTAGAGAATATCTGTGATAGACTGTCATAGTAGCTAACAAAGTGACATTTTTGCATGACTAGGAGTTTGTTTTACTTAACTATCCTAGACCGTTTTAGACGGTTGGTATCAAGAGGTCAGAGCTTCACATTTTATTTTTAAATATCTCTAGGTATGATTCCATTAGGAAGCGTTACCTTTAAATTTGTATCAATATACAAAGATCTATTCAATTGTGGTTAAATATACTCTTAATTATGTATCAATATACAAAGGTCAATGCCTATGTAGCCCAATACAATCTTAATATTACGTCCATATACAAGGGTCAATATCATTGTGGCCAACTATAATCTTAATTTTGTATCAATATACAAAGATCAATACCGATGTAATCCAATACAATCTTATTTTTGCACAATAAACAATGGTCAATACCACTTTAGCCAAATAAACTACTAATTTTGTATCAATATACAAAGGTGTAAGGGCATATTCAATAATCTGCCCCTTCTTCTTAGACCTTCCTGTGCTATGTCTATATCTCATTTTTCTCAAGCCTATGCACTCCTACATAGGAGAGGAAGAAGGATACAGAAAAGGAAAAGTAGGAAGTCCCTGGGGCTAACCTCCAAAACACACTAAACAGGATCATTTATCAGCTTGTAATCTCTTCCCCTAAATATCGCAGTTTTCAGTTATCCTTCAAATAACCAAAAAGAAGGGCAGAGAAACACCTTCCCCACCCTCTGGGTATGGGACGTCGCACACTTAAACTGACTTCCTGCTGATTTGGGTCGTAGTAGACCTGTTTGGGGCCCGAACCCAAATGTAAAATATGGTTAAAAATGTTAGTACACTCCTTTTATGTTCAGTCCTTCTGTTCTCAGCTGTTTAGATGACCTAAGGGGTTTGTAGGCAGAAGCTGATCTTGCAGGCTTCACTGAGGTTCCTGCCGGGGCATTGTGTGGAGCTGAACGGTCCCAGCGACATTGGATTGCCATGGTGGTTGCAGGCCCCCGATGGAGACAGCTATTGAGGAAGTCTGCCAGGCAGAATCAACTGGGTCACTCGTCCTCCTTGGTGCCTGATTCTGCTCTCTGCTGAGGTTTCCGAAGTCCAGCCGTCCCCGGGCTCCCCTAATGGACGCTTCGATTCTCCTGGAAAGATAAGAACAGAGCCCTGCCCCAATCCCAACCCTAGGACAATTGCCCTCTTTTGTTTGGGGGGGGGGGCTAGGTAGTACTTCTCCTGAAGCAAATTTGGCCTTCTGACAACTTACAAAGCGTTATCTTTCAATCCGGGTTAAAGAAGAAATCATTCTGT
>CAJQZJ010031634.1:0-12850 GCA_907164525.1 Lophiomys imhausi
TTCTGGGGGGTGGTTGTCTATCACCATCTTCTGGTCTCCATGGGCATCGCACAGATGTGGTACAGGGACATGCATGCAGATTGACACACAGTTGGACTTTCAGAAAGTCAGCCTAGGAAAGGGCATGGAGGTCTGCCGAGGATGCCCCCACAGTGATGATGGGCTTAAAGCCAGTTCCATGTCACCTTGACACAAATTAGGGTCATTTTTGGAAGAATTATAATGCAACAGCCTATGTATCATTTACTATGACAGAGGCTAACCCATTACTATAGGGGGGGGGGCGAGTGTGTGCCCTTGGCGGTGTGAGATTAGGCTGCTTCTCCCTCCATCCCCACCCCCATCCCGGAGGCATTTTGACTTCCCCAGGCAGAACCTTCAGCTTTGCCCGCCAGGGTTACCAGCCAAAATTCTAGGACAAATGCCGCCCAGTTGAGAAACGCCTTCTCCAGTTGCAGAATCTCCTTCAAGTGGATTCATAACTCTGAGGCCACTATTTGGTGAACCTTTATTAAAACTTATGTCATGAAGCTCTTATCTCCCCCAAGGACGCCTGAAATCTACATGCACAAGCTCCTGAGATAGGTGATAGTCCCCTAAATCAGCTGTGCCCTCTCTCATGAATCTTAGGATGTATGGGTGTGACTTAGGGCTCAGATGCACTTTATTGACTGATATAGGGATGCTGGCAATGCTACATGGGAAGAAGGTGGGCTCACCTGGGACCATTTGTGGGTGGCTTCTACATGCCACAATAAAGGTAGACCTTGGAGGTGTTTCCCTGTGTTCCAGAGAGGTGGGCAGGAACAGGAGAGAGCAGGACTCCACTCCTGCCCAGCTCATAGGGCTTGAGACCCTAGAGACATCCTGAGTTTGAGTCTACTCAATCTCATTGTTCCCAGGACACATATGTTTGGAGCCATACTCAATAATTACCTAGAACGACTTCCTACTAGGCTCCAGTGATGTCGATCCTTCAACTCCCAGGGCATTATCAGTCTTTGGCTGTCAGACCTGGCAAATCTGAGAGGCCTTCCTGTGGAGGAAGAATTTGGGAGGCTGACCTTATTTTGTTTAGGCAAAACGGGGCAATCAGTTTCTCCAGGTATCCTGAATTTCCACATGTGAGGATGAAACAGCAGGCAAGCAGTGTCATCCAATGGTTATTTGTTGTTGTGCCAACATCTTCTAGGACACTTTAGGGTCAATACTAGAAGGTGGGGGTCTCTGTCATAGTACGCTTTTTCATTAAACATTTAAATGACATATTCCACAAATCTCTTGACAAGCTTGAGGGCTAAAAGATCTGGGTTAAATAATCTTTTTCTGTTTTTTATTATCTGCTCTAAATCCTACTTCGAATATTTCCAACTTGTATTTTTTAATTATCCTTAATAGTTTGCAATTATTAGCACTTTATTGATTATTAAAATAAAGTACCTTTTTTGGGTAAGGCTTAGTTTATCCAAAAGCTGAAGCTTATGAGGCAGGGAAGTTATATTTGGCTCTCAGCAATTTATTGAACAGAGCTGGCAGTCCTAAACAAACATGGCAGTGAAGGGATATGCCTTTCCCTCAACAAAGATGGTAGGTGGACATGTGACTGCCCTTCTTCAATATGGCAGCAAAGCCAGGCCATCCCTCCTTCCATCCCACCATCAAAATGGCATCCAGCCACCTGTTGGCAGCAGTGGAGGTGATGGAGGATGAGGCAGGGGGATAGTTAAAGAACCAGACAGTTAAAAGAACCAGCTGGTCTATCACCATGTTGCTGGTGCATGGATGGGAGGGAGGGAGAGTAGGCAGCCGCCAGAGCTGAGGCAAAGGAGGGGAAGAGGTGAGAGAGCACACTATTTAAAAAAACTTGGTTTTAAAATAGGATAAAATTTAGAGTTTCATACACAGTGGGGCCCAGTCTCCCAGCTTAAAGGGGAACCAGAAGTTCTAATGCAAAGGGCCCTGAGCATCAGGCCTGCAGTGGGACTGTGAGGAGTTCCTGAAATGGAGGTCCCCAATTTCAGAGAATCCCCAGAGGGAACAAGACCTGGTCATGTCCCAAATGGACGGGTGCAATGGTTCAGCCATGGCTATGCAGAACACTCTGGGAGATACCTGGTACCTGCTGGGGAAGGATTACTCACTGACTCAAACGATGAGGTGGAAATAGAGATGAAGGCAGGAGCAGCCCTGTGAGTGTCCACAGCTTGGCCAGGGCCACCAGGCTGAGCGGGGTTCAACACTCCTGAATCACAGCACCAGATGATTTATTCTGTCTTAACATACCTGGAAAGAGCCTGTGAGCATATCTAGGAGTCACCAATTTGCCTAATTGGTGATCCTAGCATGCTGCAGTTCTGCAGAAAAATAAATGTTCATTGCTTTTGCATACTATCTGAGTTTGGATGTCTTCCTCAGTGTGTTCCAGATCCCAACATTTGGTGTGTTGGCCGGGAACTCACTGAAGCCCCTGCTCACATAGCAGAATGTTCAGCTTCCTTGCCAATCAGTGAGTTTGTGTCTGGGGTGCCCCATGTTTATGTTCAGTGTTCTAACCTCTGGTTTGTCTTTTCTTTTCTCTGTTTGATGTTTGATACATTTGATCTTGAATTCAGCCTGGCTGTTTTGGTTTGCCCCTGGGGCATGACAGATGTGTTAAATGCCCCCCCCCCCAACCCAAGGTGACTCAGTAGGCCTTACAAAACACCTCATTGGGAGGATTTTCTGAATGGAAATGGAGATCCTCAATTGATATTCTTGGGGGAGTACATGGAAGGAAACGGAGATTCTCATCTGACTTTTGGGAGAACATGGATGTTCTCATGGTTTGTGGGAGAACAAAATAGTTCTCATTTGATTTCTAGGAGAAGACAGAAATTCTCATTTCTAGGAGAAGATAGAAATTCTCCTGTTGTGATTGTGAGACAAGACAGTTCTCATCTTGTTTGTGCTCTGGCCAGAAATTCTGTCCTCTGCAACAGGCAGCAAAGCTCTCTGGCCAACCTACATTTTTCTCTGTGTGTTTTCCTCTATGTGTTTTTTCTGTGTTCATTGCAAGAGAGTAAGTTTGCACACAAGCTGGCTGGGCACTGGTTCTGGTGGCCCATGCTGGTAGGATTTGCTGAAGGAGATATCTATATGCTCCTCTGCCACCCCATGCCTGCTGCCCTGCAGCAAGCCTGGTTCCACCAGCTGCAGCTGCCGACTTCTCACAGCTTATGGAGCAACAGCAAAGGCAGAGAAAAGATGGCCTGCTGGGGATCCGTTCTGAGCCTCAGCTCCACCCAGCCTATGCTGAAATGTGTACTTTGGCACTGCTGAAATATGAGAGATTTTTGAGGATTAAACTGATTTGGAATATTACTGCAGTTTAGATTTATTCTCTGAGTTTGAGATTCATATGAAATAATTGAGCAGGGTGATGATGATACACGCCTTTTATCCCAACACACGGGAGACAGAGACAGGCAGATCTGTGACACATTCCAAATCTGTCAGATTCCAAGCGTGTCAGGATGGCCGAGTTGTCTAAGGCGCCAGACTCAAGCATAACTTCCAAATCTGTCAGATTCCAAACTGGCCTAAGAAATGAAGTCAGGGGGACCCCCTGCTGATAAGATAAATAAATAAATATTTGATATTTAATAAATAAATAAATATCTTGGTAAATATCTTGGCTACAAACAAAAGAACAAACAGGTAACTTATATTCACTGATTCCACTATGTGGGAACAGCCCAGACTGGATAATACATACATATACACACACACACGCACACACACATGCACATACACACGCACACGCACACACACACACACACACACACACACACACAACAGGCTTGTTGTTGCACGCTGTCCTTTCATGTAGCATGAATGGAGACAGACCAGTCTGGTTCTTTAAATGCCCTGCCACTGCCTAGTACTAACATGTGACTGGTTACCATTTTGACTGTGGGAGAGAGGGGGCAGAGTTTTGTCTTTGCCGCCATCTTGACTAAGGGCAGTCTCATGACCAGTGGCCATCCTTGTTATGGTAAAGACATAACCCCCTTTGCTGTCATATTTGTTAAGGGCTGCTAATTAAGGATAATTAAAAATGCAACTTGGCAATATTCAAGGTACAATTTAGAGCAGAAACTCTTCCTTGATGGATCCATGCATCCTGTACCTCTCAGGCATTAGAGACCATATGTTACTGAGCTAGAGAGATGGCTCAGCGGTTAAGAGCACTGGCTGTTTTTCCAAAGGACCTGGGTTCAAATCCCAGCACCATATGGCAGTTCACAGCTGTCTAAAATGGCTAGGTGTGATGGCACATGCCTTTAATCCCAGCACTCAGGAGGCAGAGGCAGGCGGATCTCTGTGAGTTCAAGGCCAGCCTGGTCTACAAAGTGAGTACAGGACAGCCAAGGATACACAGAGAAACCCCGTCTTGAAAAACCAAAAAAAAAAAAAAAAGTATATGCTATTTGTAAGAAATTATATATTTTCAGTATTAAATTGCTTAACCGATTTCCTTTTTCATTTTTATTTGGGCCCCTAACAGGCTTTCTTTGCCCAAAATCAGCAGGAAGCAGATTTTCAGAGAAACTGTGTCCCATTCCTAAGCAAAGGATGGATGGGTTTTGGCTAGTTATGGTTGATGGATATTTATAATTATAAAAGGGATGGTTATAATATAAAAATGATAAGATATAAGGATAGATTATTAAATCTGCTCTGCAATTTAGAGTTAATACTAGTCTCTAAATAAAGTTAATTTTGATACATTGGTATAGAATTTCAAATAATACACAGATTTAAGGTTAATATAGGTATCATGCCTATGCAACTGATTTAAAAACACAGGGTTATTTCCAATCCTTTTTGTGGACCGCTATGGCAATCTATTTTAGGAAATGGAGTAATGCAGGTTGATGGCTGGCCAGTCAAGCTCATGGTCATGTCAAATACTATTTTTCCTACGTTAAACAGTCAATAAATCATTACAAACATACAGTTTGCCTGTACTTCTTCACTCAGAAAACTATATAAATAGGATATAAAAGTCTTCAGAGACACTGAGTAAACTTGGACTGGGGAATTTTGAATTTTGTTTTGTTTAAATTGTCAATGTTTTTGCTGGAAAAATAGGCTAACTTAAAAAATCTAAATGGCTGATTTAATTAAATCTTTATATATTGATGCAAAGTTAGGAGGTAAGGTATTATGCCTATATAATTTTTTTTTTTTTTTGGTTTTTTGAGACAAGGTTTCTCTGTGTATCCCTGGCTGTCCTGGACTCATTTTGTAGACCAGACCGGCCTTGAATTCACAGAGATCCACCTGCCTCTGCCTCCCAAGTGCTAGGATTAAAGGCGTGCGCCACCATGTCTGGCTCTAATTCTTAAAAATACAATGTAAAGTTCTAGTCCTTTTTTGAAAGCTACTATCACAAACTCTTTAGGATATTTAAGATATACAAGTTGTAAACGTTTAAGGATAGAAGAGTTTAAGCAAGGTGTGAGGGTCTGAGGAAATGATATAAGGCATGTAAATGTAAGTTATGAAGGAAAGCTTCTAAAGCTTCTAAGGAAGTGTCTAGGAATATGAAAAGATGTTAATTTTTGGTAAATGCAAGTTACTAAGGTTGGAAAAAAGGTTGGAAGATGACAAGAAGATGGTTGAAGGTATAATGTAAATGCAAGATAGTTAATCAAACTTATGATTTTGTCAGGTATAAATATAAATGTTTTTAAATAATAACCATATGGGCCGCATGGTTCACAACCCACAACCTGCCATGTGATTTCACCATCTTAGATGACCACGGGTAGAAAGCAACAATTATGAAGTTTCCTAGTCCTAATGACTCTATTATTATTACCTTCTTTTGGACTAGAAACCAACCAATTTCATGTTTTAGATTGTCAATGGAATTTTTATATAATGATAAAAATTCAAGATTGTATCTTTACAACACACTATATGTTGATTCAACCCTGGTGTAGGGGTTGATAGATTAATATAAGTTAGATTTAGTGAATATCTAGGTTTCTGATACAGTCTCTTAATTCGGGGCATGAAGATCAACTTGGCTGTGAGCAATTAGCTTATCAGCTTATTGATGAAGTCACATGAAACGAGGGGATTCTCTAGGGACTGAAAAACAAGGTTGAAGCCAGATGAAACAAGGAAAGACTTTACGACCTGGCATTGTTTTCAGCTGCTAAGTGAGCAGAGCCCAAATTAAGCTGAAGCAGGTGGAACAAGGAGCGATCCTATTTAAGGACAAGTGGATGAGCCCGGAGAGCTGCATGCTAAGGGCCCCAATAATAGAGAGCTCCAAGAGTCCTGCTGGAGAAAGTGCTGGTAGACCAATGGCCAGATCTCCCTGAGGCAGAAGGAAGCTGGTGAGCAGATAAAGCCTCAGCAAGACAGCAAAAGGCCAAGGACTAAACCTTGTGGCTCAGCTTTTGCCTAGAGGGGTTTGACCTGTCGAACAGCGGCCCGAACGGAACTGTGGCCAGCTTTAAAGACTGAGGCAGAGTGGCAGAGTTGCTGATACAAAGGAAGTAAGTTGGCCTACAGATGCTGAGGTCTCCCAGAAAGAAGAAAGCCTCAAGCCTTATTTAAGGGGAGACTGCCATAGCCAATTTACTCTGACGAATCTACATGTGAGATATTCCAGAAGAAAGACTGCTAAGTGCATTAAAGAGTCTACCCCAGAGACTGTGTTCCTGACGACTGAGGACCTGCCCCAGAGACTGTATCCTTATCAATAGGTTTAGTGGTTAGTTCTTAGGGGTTGTAGGAATGTATAGGGGTTGTAGGCATTCATAGGGGTTGTAAGAATTTATAGAAATAGTAGTAAGTGTATTTGTTATAAGTGAATATAGTTAGTAATAAATAAATGTTTAAAAATTAAAAAGGTTGGGTTACACTCTGGCTTATATGTCTACTTATGTCTTTGCTAGGTATTGGATATGGTTAAAACATAGGACTCAGGGTTATTAATTAAAATATGTACTTAGATTATCTTAAGCCCTATGATATAATTCCAAAGTTACTTTTTTGGTTTTGGGGTTTTTTTTGGTTTATTTATTTATTTGGTTTTTTGAGACAGGGATTCTCTGTGTAGCCCTGACTGTCCTAGACTCACTTTGTAGACCAGACTGGCCTTGAACTCACAGAGATCCACCTGCCTCTGCCTCCCAAGTGCTGGGATTTTAACTCAGGTCCTTTGGAAGAATAGCCAGTGCTCTTAACCGCTGAGCCATCTCTCCAGCTCCAAAGTTACTTTTAAGTTGGAATACTGGGATATATTCTAGAAGCATTGAATTAAATTGTTTACACTGTTTATAGAACTTGGTTTTATCTTTTAAAATTATCATTATGCTCTATGCCTTTTAATTTGTGGCTATGCTTTATCTATATCTTAACTCTCCAGGGTTAAATATTGTTGTCTTGAAATATTCTTAGCCTTGTTTTTGCTAATGTTCTTAACCTAACATAGCTATAGACTTTAATAAGCTCTCGACTCTTTATAAACTAAATCATACAGGAAACGGCTATGCTGTATAGTGATATGTCATAGAAAGGTCAAAAAGTTTCCAGTCTCTTTACAAACTCTGTTTATAGATTTAAATTTTTTATTTTAATACTAGAAGAATTTCAACTCGGAATTATGATTTTTAAGACTTTTAACCTAACAGGGATAAAAACTTAAAGTTCTAGTTTTTAATGATATCTAAGAAATGCAAGCTAATAGTCACCTTATTTGTAGCTATGCTAAGAATTGATACAGTTAGTTATGAAATTAAGCTTTTTCTACCCTCCTATACATATTTTCACAGTCAGAGAGTAACTAACTAGAAACAAGATCCATCTTAGGTAGATATGGTGATCCTTGGACACCTCAGAGATCTGTAGAGCATGATATTTAAATGTTTAATAAAGTTTTTCATGATAGATATGTCATCTCCTGACAGCATTCCTCCTAGTCTCCTCCAAAGAAGATAGTGGGCACAGAAGAACTCCACCTGGAACTTGCTTTAAATGTGGCAAAGCTGGCCACTGGACTAGACTGCCTTTTGCCTCAACGCCAGACAGCATGCTGTCCACAGGCTAGACATGGACAGAGAAGTCTACTGCTGAACTTTGCCAAGACAAGGTAAGTGGTCCTTCATAATTACTGTCTCACAAAAAGTCTATCATATCTTGATATTTGTCTTTTTTTTTTTTAAAGATTTATTTATTATGTATACAGTGTTCTGTCTGCAGGTATATCTGCAGGCCAGAAGAGGGCACCAGATTTCATTATGGATGGTTGTGAGCCACCATGTGGTTGCTGGGAATTGAACTCATGATCTCTGGAAGAGCAGCCAGTGCTCTTAACTGCTGAGCCATCTCTCCAGCCCATATCTTGATATTTGTGGTGAAAGATGGAGGTGGATGCCCCATGGACACAGAGGAACAACGGGCTGTCAAGGTAAAGACTCATTTTTTATAGATTCGGAAGCTGATTGATTTTTGCTTACTCAGGTAATGCTCATTGTTCTCAGATCCCTGATGAATCTGAAGACTACGCTAATGAAAGACTTAGCAGTTTAACAACAGAACAGTCATCTTGATATGTAAAGATCAGGCCTTAAGCCTCGTCCTAGAGCTACTGCTACCTCTAGGCCCAGACACTGTCTACTTAGCTACCAGACTCAGAGAAATAACTCTTTACCTCAAGGCAATCCACCACCCTGTTAGTTCATATTAATTCATGAGTTGGTTGCTAGTTAAAACCAGGTACTAAATCTCTTTTATTAAATAGGCAAAGAGGCTTGCTTGCCTTGCTTACAGGCTTCATGTTAAAAAGTTTATGCAAGTCCTGAGGATATGAAAGCCTAAATTGTGAAGACCTAAAAAAGGTATTTTGGGATACAGGAAAATGCCTTGATGTTAATAGATGCAAACAGAAATATGTTAATGTTGATAAATACAAATATTGATAGATACAAAGATGCTTCAAATTCCTACTGTTGAAGTTCCAATGAGTTGTTGGCCTAGCTCTGACAGGACATTCCACTATACCATCTGTTACTGTAGTCACAGGTTCAGGATTTTACATTTACTTTGGTTTGTCTTTTAAATTTATATATGTTCACACCAGGCGTGGTGGCGCACACCTTTAATCCCAGCGTTTGGGAGGCAGAGGCAGGCGGATCTCTGTGAGTTCAAGACCAGCCTGGTCTACAAAGTGAGTCCAGTACTGTGAAGGATACACAGAGAAACCCTGTCTCGAAAAAAAAAAAAAGTAAATTTATATATGTTGAGTCTCCTGAATTAAAAAAAAAAACCCTCTTTCATGATATGTATATAGGCATACTAAAATCAGGATTTAATGAGTTTTGCCCCTTCTGCTCCATGAAAGGTTCCTGTCTTCTCTGAACTCATCTTAAAAGACTGTTCATGCTAATAACCCAAGACTGTTTCTCAAGCCTCTGTCACATTATCTTTCTGAGATCTAGTCATAGAACCTGGATCCACCTGTGATGGATCAAGCAGGATTCCAGTTAAGTACAACTGTCTGTTTTTGAAAATGGGATTTTCCCTTTGGTCTTGGGATTCCTTACCTTCCCCCCATTAGTACACAATTTTAACTTCTGTCCCTAGTCTGTTTGTCTCAGCAGATTCTCACCTGATGGCAGATTCTATCCAGGGATCACCTTCTGACTGCAACTTGCTGAGCTCTGGACTTCCTGATAAGCTGACCAGCTGAGCTGATATGATTGTTCTCTGTCTTACAGCTGGATCAACTAATTAAATGCTTCTGATAACTGCCCCATTGCCCAGTCTTTGACTAGCATTTCAGCTTTCCTGGGACCCATGACAACATCCTAATGTCAGCTGGAAGTAGTTACAGAAGAGTATTAATACATTGTCCAGTGTCCAATCTAAACAGGCTGAAATACCATGTCAAAAGGACATAGGCTACAAATGGGTATCAATAATGCGAACAGATATACCACTCTGTAGAAAAAAATTAATTATTACTTGTATTTATATTATATTTAATTGGTTCAGCAGCTGTTAATCCTTACCCGCCATTATAAATAAGCACACAGACACCACATGGATTTTAACAAGCCTTGGCCTGAATTGTACAATTTTACCCCATCTAAGCTAGCTCATAATTCTATTTCCTAAATACAACCCTATATATACATATGTCCCTTTGGACTGCTATTCTCCACACTATGCCAATGTTCCAGGCCACGTGGAATGATCTTCTTTAATCCACCACATGGCATATGTCCTCCTTCTTCCTGCTCTTAGCTTCTTCTTGGAGGCTTCTTCCCGAGATGCTCTCTGTCTCAGAAGCCCCATACCTTAGTCCCACCTATCTCTGTCTTGGCCCCATCTCTAAGTCTCAGCATTTTATTCAACCAATCAGAGACAGTGTAAGTAACAGACAGCAAGCAGTACTAATTAATTAACATTTAGAATGCATAATATTACCCCATCAACTCTCACCACCAATCTAATTGGGTCCTTGGTTCTGTTTCTCTTGGTTATGTTTTATGCTCCTAATATGATTAATGCTTATAGTCCTTTGAACTAAATACACCCCATTGCCTCAGTCAGAGAGGGTCTACATGAGCAAAAACAGTAACAATCACAGAATTGGTATGAGTCCAAATTGGTCTCCTTGGCTGACTACCCTACTCTCCGTCATAGCTGGGCCCTTAACTCTCTTGCTAGTTGCCCTAACAGTCAATCCCTATATGGTCAATAAGTTGGTCCAGTTTGTAAAATGAAGGGTCTCTACTGTTCAATTGATGGTTCTTTGACAACAGCAATAGCCTTTAAATACATCTCAAGGATTTGAGATGGACCATTTCTCAAGGAGAGAATGAAAGACCCTGGAGGGACCTCTAATTAAGACCCTAACACTTCCCATTCCCAGAAATGGGCTCAGAAGTTACTAGAGAAACAATGGAACAATCGAGACAGTTTAACCATGTGGCTTGAGAAAGATAAGATTATTTAGAGTTACTAATTGCTAAATGCAGATTTAAAAACTCTCCCTGTTTTATGATCAACTCGGAGTCGGTCCCTGTCTTATAATCAACTCGTGATTGTTGGCTGACTAGGCCAAAGGCGCCTGCACTATTTCCAAAGGTTGCCTGTGCATTTCAGTTTGAATGCTCCAATCATGCTGAAGATTACCTAACCCACCCTGAAATTCTCCTGAAAGTCTTTTTTGGTTTTTTCGAGACAGGGTTTCTCTGTGTAGCCCTGGCTGTCCTGGACTCACTTTTGTAGACCAGGCTGGCCTCGAACTCACAAAGATCCACCTGCCTCTGCTTCCCGAGTGCTGGGATTAAAGGCGTGCGCCACCACCGCCCGGCATCCTGAAAGTCTTTAAAAAGAGCCTGCAAACTCATCTTGGAGTGGCCAATTTGTCTAATCGGTGATCCCAGCAAGCTGGAGCTCTGCAGAAAAATAAATGTTCAATGCTTTTGCATGTTATCTGAGTTTCAGTGTCTTCTTCAGTGTGTTCCAGACCTTAACAGTAGAACTCCCAGCTCCTTCAGCACTATGTCTGCCTGCATGCTGCCATGCTTTCAGCCAGGATGATAATGAACTAAACCTCTGAAACTGTAAGGCAGCCTTGATGAAATGTTTTTCTTTTCTTTCCTTTTTTTTTTTTTTTTTTTTTTGTTTTTCGAGACAAGGTTTCTCTGTGTAGCCCTGGCTGTCCTGGACTCACTTTGTAGACCAGGCTGGCCTCGAACTCACAAAGATCCACCTGCCTCTGCCTCCCAAGTGCTGGGATTAAAGGCGTGCGCCACCACCGCCCGGCTTTTTTTTTTTTTTTTTTTTTTTGCAAGACAGGGTTTTTCTGTGTAACAGAGACCTGGCTGTCCTGGATTCACTTTGCAGACTAAGCTCGCCTCCTGCCTCCTCCAACTCACTGAGCTCTGCCTGCCTCTGCTTCTGCCTCTGGAGTGCTGGAATTAAAGGCCTGTGCCACCATGCCTTGCAAATGTTTTTCTTTGTAAGAGTTGTCATGGTCATGGTATCTCTTCACAGCAATAAAACCCTAACTAAGTGGTGTGTAAATATAAGACATTTAAACCCTTTCCTCCCTAGTGAAAGAGCCCAACTCACCTTGGATGGTGCTACCCTAAGAAGGTGAACCTAGATTACATAGGTAGGCTGAGCAAGCCATAGGGAGCAAGACAGTAAACAGCACTCCTCCAAACAAAAGTTGGTTTTGGTCCTCGAGTTGTATCACAGCAGTGGAAATCCTAACAAGACAGGTGCTCTGGGCATAAAAATGATTGTGGGGTTCAGGCTATGGCTTTGAACAGGGACCATGAGGTGCTATAGCTGTTTTACGTGGGTTGAGAAGACTTCCAGGCGTGCAGAAAGCTCCAGTACCCCTTATCTAAGTGTGTGGGTGGAGGGGGGGGGGTAGTCAAATCTTAACCAGAGTTTCTGGACAAACAATTTACCTGACCGTCAGCATTTCTTGTTATCATGCCCAGAACTAATGTGATCTTTAGGATTATCTTCTGTCGGGGCTGTAGCAGTAAGGGAGACATTGCCCAACATTGACCACAGTAGCCTGAAGAGCTCATCCCCCCTTAGACTCCTACAAGAAAAATGTCAGGACAAGACAGAAACAGATTTGATAAGTATTAAGATAGGTGTTGCTGGGCACGGTAGCTCACTGCTTGGCAGGGAGGGAGGTCTCCCACCAGCAGAGAAGCCTTGTTCATCTTCCATACCTCAGAGCAGGTCTGTGAACCACATTTCCAAAACCTTCCTTCCACACACCCTCCCAGAGAGCCAGACATCCTGTGAGGAT
>CAJQZJ010031701.1:0-10061 GCA_907164525.1 Lophiomys imhausi
CTATAATTGTGATAGCCCTGTTTGCCTTGCAGTGTGTGTGTGTAGTTTAATACAAGGAAAATAGACAGGAAAGTACTTATGAGTTATGATAGGTGGATTTATATTATTGCTATAACAGTAATAATCTTATTACTTATTTGGATAGTAATATATTTGGTTCATAATTAGTTAATAAAATATAATATAATTATACTCTGCTTGTCTCCTGCCAATTATTTACCATTTGACCATGTAGGGTTGCGAGTGCCGTAACCTGGTCACACGACTCCCTTCCGAGAGAAGGAGGTGTCGGGATTTGGACTCAGACCGCGCTCTTGACAGCTGGCATAGTCGGCAGGATAGAGGCAGTATAGAGGCAGGATAGAGGCAGGATAAAAGGAAGGATTAGAGAAATTCTAATAAGCTGTAGCCGGAAGGCCTGTGACAACCAAAGGGGGTTATGTAACGCTCCACGAAGCCAACTCTGGTAAAAAGGAGGAAGAGCGGGTTATTGGAGACAGGACTAACCCTGCCGGAAACACCACCCTCCTTAAAGGTGCGGAGTACGGCTAACTAGACGCCCCAAAGCCAACTCTGGTAAAAAGGAGGAAGAGTGGGTGGAAGTGCATAGTACTTTGAAGTCACAAGTCCAAAGCTACTTTCAATTTTTCTATGTTAAAATTTTTTTCAAAGAGATTAGAGAGACAAGCAGACTTAAAATTTGAAAAATTAATTAAGGCTCAGAATTTATCCAGTTTTAGGTGGTATATTGGTAAAAAGGAAATTAAATTTTTATATTGGTTAGCCAATAAGACGTGGAAATGAATTTGTTAATTAGGAAAATGAAAAAATTACAAATATCTCCAGTAACAGGAAACCCAATCCAGTCAGAAGAACAGAAATGGGGTGACACTGCCAGAGCAGTGAACATAAAATTGGTATGAAACCAACCAGAATAGAAGGTGACCTCAGGGATCCAGAGGTAGTCAGACCTTTAATAGAAGGGGCCCATAAAAAGGAAGTGCCGGCTATATTAATGAAAACTGTGCAAGATGTTGATAAGGATAGGCTGATGGGAAAGAGTCTAGCCTTAAATGTACTGAAGCGGGAAAAGAGCCTGATCAACTCTGAAACTCCTACTTCGTACTCTCCGGTGGTAACTACTACTAAAAAGACTCCGTCCAAATCAGGCATAAGTAGATTAGCTCCTACTTTTTCTAATACGCCCCAAACCCCGGGATTGGAAGTGACGGAGACTAGACCATTCAGCCCACAAGAGCTAAGTGAATTAAGACGGGAATATGCACAAGGTGGCGCCAAAGACGCACAGTATATGGTTAGATTGTGGGAAAAAGGGGCAGACAAAATCATGCTTTCAAGCCAAGAAATGGCGAAAATTAAAGGAATAATTGAAAACCCATCTATATTTGAAGCGTTAGAGCATGTTATAGAACATGCAAAGGGAGACACACACCACCTCTTAGATTGGATAACAGCCACTTGGAGATATGCTTTCCCATCATTAGATTTGACACAATTTGAGACAGCAGGGAGATGGTTAACTTAAGGAGATGCAATTAATGTACTTAGAAAGCTAGGAATTCTATGGTTTATATATAATCAGGCTACTACACCTCAAGCCTCGCCGATGACACGGGCATTTAGGAAAATTATTATAAAGGGAGCTCCACCCAATTTGAGAATACAAATTACGAGTGGACTACAAGGATGCTAAACTATAGCAGATGTCATATCCTATTTTAAACAATACAGAGAACTGGAACAGGATAGAGTAGTGTCATTTCAAGCAAAAATTAAGAAACCCAGGAAGGATAGAAATAGACCATACGTTAATATTAAAGTAAGACCTTTTGGAAATAATAGAGCAATGAATATAAGACCCCCACCAAGGAAAACAGGGTTTATGAATAGATTTTGGGGAAGGAAGAATGAATCCTTTCCCAGACAGCCACCACAGAATAATAATGGACAAGATTACAGGCAGAACAGAGATTTTTTTAGGCAGAGGCAACCAACCATCAGGCAGGTTCCGACCTTACCCACAGGATCGCGCCCCAACACGGGAGCGATATCGCAATGGAAGGCCTATGCAATAAATTTATGCGACCAAGATACTAGACCTTTTGTAAATATCCTGCGAGTCACCGAAAAGGGGATAATACCAACTAAATGGCTTATAGATACAGGAAGCCAAATTTCTATTATAACAGATCTAGGAAATCAACAAAAGGGACATAAATATATAGTTTTACAGGGAGTAAATTCAGAAAGAAGGGTACCAATAGTAAAAGTAAAATTGCAAATATATGATAAACAAATAGAAATAGAAATGGCTCATTTTCAGGCACCATGTAATGTGTTAGGAATTGAGGAGATTAAAACATTAATACCACAATACCTAAATTATAAGAAAATAAAAAAGATAATGGTTAATTCGGCAGAAGTAAAAATAGAACCAGTACAGCTTCCAAAAACTAAGCCAATCTTTACTCCCCAATATCCAATAAAAGGAGGAATTGAAAAAATAAATCAAAGTATTAAAGACTTATTAAAGGAGAATATAATAATACAAGCCCAAAGTTTTAACTATAATTCCCCAGTATGGCCAGTACAGAAACCAAATGGTAAATGGAGATTTGCTGTAGATTATAGGAGAATTAATGAAATCAGTGATAAACTTCCTGGTCAGTTACCAGATATTGATAATATTTTTACACAGATAAAAAGGGCATCACCAAAATGGCTGGCAAACATAGATTTATCTGATATGTTCTTTGGTATACCATTGCATCCAAATTCTCAGGAATTGACCACTTTTACGTGGCAAGGAAAACAGTATAGATTTCTTAGACTACCACAAGGATATTTGAATAGTCCTATCATCGCACATACGGCATTAACCGAAACTCTCAAGGATTTTGATTCCAAGTGGGTGGAGTGTTTGTCATATGTGGATGACCTAATAGTTTTTGGACAGGAAGAGAAGGAAGTAGCAGATACTGTGAAGAAATTAATACAACATTTGAGAGATAAAGGATGGACAATTAATATGGATAAAGTGCAGGTTCCTGCACAAAGAGTTAAGTTTTTAGGAGTACATTGGTCTACAACTGGTCCAGAAATACCTGATTCTGTGATAGATAAGTTAGAAAAAATAGAAAAACCAATAAATAAGACTCAGGTACAACACCTTATAGGACTTTTTGGATATTGGAGACAACATATTCCATATTTACAATTAATGTTACAACCATTATATAAAATTACTAGGAAGGCAAATGATTTTGAATGGACAGAAGAACAGGATAAGGCAGTAAAATGTTTAATAAATTACATTAAGGAATATAAAAAATATATTATAGTTTAGAGAATAGTATTATTATTATTGAGGTACTTTTTGCCAAAGGTCATGGTAATTGGAATATATTTACAAAAAAGGATAGGATTCTTCCAGTAGGATTTTATAGCAAACGCTTTCCATGGTCTGAAAATCGGTACTCATTGTTTGAAAGAACAATTTGGGCCGTATACAAGGCAGCCAAGGCCGCCGCCACAATGATGACCCAAAACCCTGTTGTAATCCATACGGAGTTTCCCATCCTAGATTGGGTAAAAGTCCCGGGCAAAACCTGGACAGGCCTACCTATTGAAGGAAGGGTGCTCCAATGGAAATGGTACTTGGAAGACTTTGTTAAACGTCACCAAGTGTCACAAAAAGGGAAAATGTCAGCAATGTCCGAGAACATGCTCCGACAGCAACCTAAAGGTGATTGGTTGGTGGAACCTCCTGAAATTAAGGAGGAAGCGTCACAATCTACTCCCATCGGACGATGGGGTACAAAACCATACCAATCAGGTATGTTGCAAGCATGGTTCACGGATGGCTCATCAGCCACCTATGGCGGGAAAATTAAATGGAAAGCTGCTGCCTAATGACCTTCAGATGGTATGACAATTACAGACCAAGGTAATAGCAAATCAGCTCAGCATGCAGAAGTAATAGCAGCGTTGTTAGCAGCTAGACAAGCATTAAAGGAAAAAGCTAAGTATATGACAATTTATACTGATTCATGGTGTGTAGCAAATGGAATAGCTATATGGTCAGGAAAATGGAGAAGAACAGGATGGAAAATAAATGGTAAAGATTTATGGTCCAAAGAAGCATGGGAAGAATTGGACCAAATAAGTAAACAGGTGAAAATAACAGTTTATCATGTAGATGCTCATACCAATAAAAAGGATGAAACTAGCACAAATAATGCCATAGTAGATCAATTAGCTAGTGCAGTATTGAAAATAAGGAGAACTTATGAAATTAAGGATGAAGCTCCTTTAAGAAAGAAAATTAAAGCCAGGTATGAAATAGTGAAACCAGAATTAGAAGTGGCAGTAAGAGAAAAGGAAATATTGGATCTCCATAGAGCTATGGGACATTTGGGAACTCATGCTCTATATCAATGGTTTACCCAAAGAAACATACAAGTGTCATGGCACATAATTAAAAATGCCATTAGAGGATGCCAGTCATGCCCTAATCAAAAAACTAGGTTTAATAAACAATGTAGAGGTGTTGTAGGACACCGAACAGGTTTTAACACATTAATACAAATTGACTTTATAGGACCATTAAATGCATTTAAAGGACAATATTTATGTACAATGGTAGATGTCACTACTGGTTTGGCATTGGCCAGACCAGGACCGAAACCAACTCAAGAGGTAGCTATGCTTACTTTACTACAATGGTGCTCTCAATATGGTTGTCCTTGGAAAATTCAATCAGACCAAGGCACACATTTTACAGGTAAAAGAATTACAGGATTTAGCAAAAAATTTAGATATTCAGTGGGACTTTCATCATGCCTATAATCCTACTGCAGCAGGAGCTATTGAGCACCTGAATGGCCTATTGAAGGCTCAATTATTGCAGGAACAAGGAAAACCATTGGCAAGAGCTTCATTGGAAGCAATTAGAAACTTAAATGAAAGACCCAGATTACATAGAGGAAGCCCATTGAGTGAAGCCATAAAATATAATATAAGTTATGAAATGCCCATTGATGATGATAAATCAGTGTGAAACCTCATATTTGTATTTTTAGGTCACACAAGGGACAAAGCCTCCGGAAAGTGGAAATTGTCGCCCCAGGCACAGGAAACCAGGTGTGGATAACCCCAGGTAAAGGGGAACTAAAATTGGCAAAATTAGAAGACGTGGCATGAACCATGTATTCATGGGAAAAGTTTGGAAAATAATAGTACTAATAATCACCTGGATAGCACGTGTCCTGTGGGTAGGACTTCCGATTCTGGACGCAATAGGAAACTTTTGCCCTACAATATGGAAAGGAAACAGTACACATACAGCATTGGTGATAGTGAATCACACTATGTGCATTTTTCACAAAATAAAATGATATTTATAACTTTATTGTTGTTAGCCAATATATTAACTGATGAAAATAGTAATAGTAATACTACTGTTGCTGGTGCTGCTTTTACTACTACTAAAGTAGATCCAATTCTGTTTAGACAAGTTGAAAAATATGTGACAAATAGATTCCCAGAATATTGGAAAGATTATAGAGATTGGGTACGGATTACTAACAGCTTTCATTCTTTTTGGCAAAAATATGCTTATTGCATAGAATATGAGTGGTATTCAGGATGTGAACAATATAGAATGGCTACTAGACTCTCATCATATCATGCAAAAGAGTTTATGTCAAATATGAGTGTGAATGCCACAGATTTGGAGGAACAAAATCCTATTAAATGTCATTGGATAGAAATATGGGGAAATAAAACATCCCTTATGGCAATTTATAGTACACATTGGCGAGATTGGGAAAACCATAAAGTAATTACCCTAAAAGTAAATCAGAAATATAAAACAATGGTGATTCAATACTATGATTTTCATGATGATGATAAGATTGGAAGTGGAACCTATACATGCGGTCTTTCCATGAATGCCACATTCCCGAGACAATGGTTTGCACCTTTAATTAAACAAAGCTTTGACCCAATAGGTTCTTGGTATAATAAGACATCAGAATCATTTGAGGAACAAACTTATGACTATTATTATGATTATGAGGAACAGGAGGATACGTCTCCTATACCCACAACCCCTACAACCACTACTTGTGAACCAAGTAAAAATTTACATAGAGGTTGTGAAATAGTGGAAGAGAAATTAGAACCATGGTTCATTAAAAAAGGCATACCACCATTGCCGGAACCATGGGGAAATAGATGCCCAAAAACATCTTTGGATAAAGTTAATGACACTGTTAAAGAGCACAATATTTTATGTGTTGCAGGATTTCCAAATCTACCTTTTTATGGAAATCTAACAGTTGTCGATTATAATGGAAAACCATACCCCAATTATTATATAGAAAAGATTAATGGAATAAAAGTAAATAGATCAATAATAAGACCAAGTGTACAAATGAATTACTCTTGGGACTGGAGTTTTTGGAAGAAAGTTTTAGCACTAGGAGTAGACCATTGGAGAATGCCAGTTGTGTTAACATCAATACTACCGCAACCATGGGGAACAACAAGAGAAACAGAACCAGAGGAGAGTAATCATTTCTGCACAAGACCAACTCATTCTTGCCCTTTTACATTGGTTGCACAATATAATTGGTCAAACCCCCATAAAAGTAAAGATAAATGGATGTGGGGATGTATCCAATATACAAATTTCACCTATATAAAAGGTGATATAAATAATAAAAAATCTTTTAGCTATATAAGTCCTATACTACTACCCTATAAAGGTAATATTATTAAAAATGAGACTTTTTCTTTATATAGCAAGGAAACTACATGGGCAAAAGAAGCCAATAATACAGTTTTATTTATAGTAGATATAACAGGACTTTATAGAATAAAACATAATTATACTACTAACATTACTTTATGGTATTATAATAATTCCTCTCCAGGACATAAAAACCCAGATCGTAAACCATGTCCGATAAAATTTAATTTAAATAAAACTATACAGGACAGATGTAAGAAAATAAATGAAACCAATAAAAAGGAAACATGGCATTGTTATTTTAATGAAATAGCAATATGTGCCTTACATGCACAAACTAATGAATTCCCCATTCCATATGATATTAAAACTAAAATAGGAAATATATATAGAAAGCCTAAAGAACCAATAGCTTATAAAGTAGAAAATACACCAGTAATAAATATAACTAATGCATAAGAAAATATCACCTATGAATATCCAATTATGGAAGAAATAATACCAACTACCTTATATACATATGGAGATAAAACTGCTCAAATAATTGCCTTAAAGAATATATATCCAATATATTCTACAGGACTCACAGAGTCGCTAGACTTTTGGAAGAATCTGGATCTTACCATCAAAAATGCAATTAAATTCCATCATACAGGATTTCCATATTATTTTTCAATGTGGAATGTACATCCTGAATATAAAACTTGGCATCAAGTAGAATGGATGGCACATAAACCAAAAGGCCTAAACCAAACATTTTCTATAGATTGGGATGAGATATATTATCTCCCAATGTCCAATGAATTATGGCCAGACAGGAAAGAATATGAAGGAAAATTAATAAATAGAGGAAGCATAAGTTATAAAAATAAAAAATATAAATTATATACAGCCCATTTCCCGCAACGTTATTTATACCCACCTCCGGGAGATGCAAAAGTAGTATCAGCACCTATGATAGTACCGGATTTAAAAACATCAGCAAAGGTTATTTTATTCCCAAGATTGAGGAAAATAAAGTTAAGAATAGATTTACAAACATTAAAACCACCAAAATTATATTGTAAAGCGGGTACTGAGACTTGGTATCCGCCTTACACTACTCAACTCCCATAAAAATAGGAAGAAAACCGCTGCAGTTAGGAATCTTACTAGGAGCAACATTAGCTGGATCTATAATGGGAGGTTTATTTGGTGGTGGAGTTTCAGCAGCCATGTTGGAACCTATTAAAGCTGAATTGAATAATATACATCATATTAATAGACAAACCTCAGAAGCCATAGCATCAATCTCTTCATCAATTGATGCACTTAATGTAATAACACAACAAATGAGAGCAGAAATAGAAATACAAAAGAAAGAATGGGGAGCACAGGATAGATATATTAAACAATAAATAATATCAGACCATAATTTGATAATGTGCCAACAATATGCAATGGCAGCACAAAAAATGGAAAGAGAATTAGATACCTTCTTTACCACAGGAGTTGGTAGAAGGACATTACAATATGCAACTTTGATGGACCCTAGTGAGGACAGATATTGTGAGGAAGGAATTTGTACTTTAAATACAATACAAGTATTTTTAGACAATTATTATCCTACATATCATACAAAACCCATACCACAGGTATGGAGTACAAAATTAGACCCATTCTCAGCAATTAAAAATACATGGGTCACACCAATAGATCATTTTCTTTTTATTAATGTGAATAATACACCAGCTTACATACCACAGGATGATACCTTAGCACTAGGGCAAAATACATATATATATATATATATATATACCCATATACCAATTACAAAATTGACTCAAACCAGGTTAGCACCAACAACAATGACAGATACAGTATATATATGAGTGATTGGACATGGTTAGTATGTACAAATATGAAAATGACCATAAGTTACATCAATTTGAATAAAGAATCTTTAGATGATACTATAACAACTTGGAATATTGAAAAAGGATGTTGGATGGTACATAATTATTCATTATTAACTACAAATTATGAAACTAGGGTGACACAACGTTCTATACAAGAAGTTCATTTATATTCCACACCTTTTCAACTTTTAGAAGATTTAGAAAAAGAGCACTACCAAACTTTTGTTAAGGCACAACAAGAAATGCAGCAGATAGCTGAATATAATGAAAAACAGCTAGAGAGTATTCATAAGAAAATTAAAGAAGCACAACAGAGTTTGGATAGACATGTTTTAGAAACTCATAAATTAGTTGGAATTTTAAGAACCAGTACACTTATTAATAAAGATTGGGCAGACAGTATAAAGAAGTGTAGTTTCTGGGATATGACAGCCAGACTTTTTCAACTAGATTTTATTTGTACACCATTAGTAGGATGGTGGGAATGGTTTAAAGAAATTGGATTTATTGTATGTTGTATAATAGGAGCAGCTTTTGCGTTTAAAGTAATTATGTATTTCAGAAATGGCTCCAGGAAAAGATCCTTCTGGACGCACATATGGGCTAATTCAAAAAGGACGACTGATGATAACAATCAGAGGACTGTTCCACGAACATTGCGCAGAACTACAAGATGTCTGGGGGCGTATGGGAATTTTACCAGAATGGTCCATAATTCAAGAAAACTGCATGTTCTGCAAGAACAGATACACCTTGAGATTTCTACAAGGACCACCACAAATGGACTTGTTACCATCCTTAGTTGCACATTTTGTATTACATGGCCCAGAATATGTTGAAAGACACCCAATAGATAGAATGTTACATGTATTAGCAAGTCTGGTATCGTGTTATATATCAAAAGGAAACTACCCACATTATGAATTGTGTAAGAATATGATTAGACATAATCCTGAACAAGCCCTTCACTTACTAGAAGGGGACTGGTATTGTAGGAATGCTCAAGAATCTAAATATATTCCTGGTTCTTTACAATCTTTTTGTTGTAGGATTTTAGTCAAACCATTTATTGTAGATTTAATTAAGGAATATAATGAATACACTAATTGGATGGATTACTATATGAAATACAAACGCTCCAAAGGCGAACCTTGTCATAAGAAATTGAGAAAACCTGTGTTGGAAATAACAAGTAGTAAGACTAGGCCATATGACAATGGAAACCCCCGGCCTGTGGCCCTAGAGGGAGGAGACGTTGCACCGAACCAACCTCGATAGCGACACCTTTCATGTTGAGTACATCTCAAGTGTGTGTGGGGGGGTGGGGGGGTGGGGAGTAGAATGTAATGAGTCTGTGAGCAGGCCTCTGGTGCATGCCTGCAGGAGTA
>CAJQZJ010031760.1:8984-21782 GCA_907164525.1 Lophiomys imhausi
AAAAAAGATATACCTTAAACTTAAAAAAAAAAAAAAAAGGGAGGGGGAGGGGGGGGGGGGGGGAGGGGGGGGGGACCACGGGGGGAGGGGGGGGGGGTGTGATTGAGATGATAACTTGAAGAAATAAAAAAATAATAACAATAAAAATAAAATAAAAGTAGAGCTTTTAGGTGAAAAACAAAACACAAAAAATGCTTATTAACTTTTATATTATTCATGAATAACAACAAGCACATGTTTTGATGGGATATATTCTAAGCAACACAAGATATATGGCTTAAATCTGAAGTGACTCCTATAGGTTCATGTTTGTTTAAATTTTTTAAAGATATAATTCTTTTAATTCTGTCTATGTGGGGGAGAGGGAGGTTGTGCACATGGAGGCCAGAAGCATCAGATCTTCCAGAGCAATAGTTACAGGTGGCTCTGAGTTGCCTAACGCAGTTGTTGGGAACCTAACTCTAGGTCCTCGGCAAAAGCCATCCATACTTTTAACCACCAAGGCATCTCTCCAGGATCTAGACTCGTATTTTAAATGCTTAGTCCCCATCTGGTGGTGGTGTTTTGGAAGGCTGTGGAATCTTTCCCTGGTGGGAACTGGCTAACTCCAAGTTGTAGGAGGAGCAAGCCTTTGAAGCTTATCACTTGGCCCCTGGTTCCAACCTGCTTTCCCTGTTCCCTGGTCCACAGCCATGTAAACAGCCTATGTCACCATTGGCTGATCTGTGGCACCATACTTTCCCTGACAATGATGGCCTTAAATCCTCTGAAACCATAAACCAAAATGAATCTTTTTTCCCCATAAGTTGTTTCCCAGGGGTATTTAAAAAACAAAAACAAAAAATACAGAAAGAATAGAAGAGAGAAAAGGAAGAGAGGAAAAGCTCTTTAATAACATCAAACTTTCAAAATAAATTTTAAAAGGCTTAATTTTCAATAAAGTTAGTAAAACAAAGGGCATCAGTAGGAACTATTTTCTGACTATTTAATCTACTTCTCCCCAAATACAAACACACACACACACACACAAAAGCATACTTTCAATTTACCATTATTCTTGATGAAAAATGAATGTCATGACAATAATGCTCCCTTAGCCACAGGCATTGATAAATCAGACTTTATCAAAATTGAAATGTGGTGTTCTTCAACAGATAACATCAAGAAAATAAAAATACAATGGATGAAAGAAGGTATCATAAGTGATATCTACGTATGATTTCAAATATGATAACAGAAGCCACAAAAGATTTGGAACATCACACTAAAAAAGCCTAAAAGGTCAATAAATACAAAAAAAGATGGTCAATGTTATCACTCATGAGGAAAATGCAACTTAAAACTCAATGAGATGCTACTTTACACACACTAAAATAAAACATTAAAACAATGGTAATGGCATATAGCATTACTCACTGGCATAGGGACCACTACTGAAACAGTTCACCAGTTACTGGTAAAATTAACTGTAATTCGCCATAGGACCCAGGAACTTACTCACAAATACTCACCAAGACAATTAAAACATGTATTTATAAAAGACACTCACAAGTTAAGAACTCTTTATGTATAATTCCAAAATGGAGAAGATCAGAATGTCTGTTAGGACATAAAGAAAGGAACGACCGCCTATCTATACTACTTAGTCATTACAAAAAAAAAAAAAAGAAGTGAACAAACTATGCAGACACACCACAAAATCATTATCCTAAACAAGAGAAGTCAGACACAGAAGAATATATACCTCTGATTCCATCTGCACGAAATTCTAAAACAGACAAAACTCTTCTACTGTGATAGAAAAAGATCCAATTGTTGTCTGGGGACAGGGTGGAGATGGCATCACAGGGCACAAGGACATTCTCTGAGAAGATGGAGATGTTTTATAATCAACCACAGTGGTGGTTATAAGACACACATTTCTCAGAGATCAGTGGACTACAGCCTGAAGCATGAATTATAATGTCCCATCCCTGCACGACAAATTAAAAACAAAATCATAAAATCTTGATTAGCTCTCATGGAAGGGCTGTTATAAAGCGGCATTACTGGCTCCACCTGGTTCTCTAGACTCCTGTCCCACCACATGACCTCTCTTTTATACACACTCCTGTCATTATGGCAACTACTAACACGTGACACGCCCAGAGAAATGCTCACCAGAGTCAAAATCAGCAGACCATCTGATGATCTCAGGGCATCAGTCTCTCAATTTAGTACCAAACCTTTGGTATTCTGTTGTTATAAAAGAAAATAGATCAATACAACAAGCTATGCACTTTTCATCAAATATAGGTTTAAAAAAGTCCTGACGTGCTCTAATTATCTCATTTTAGAGACAAATACCTTTTCTTCAGTGTACTGTGAGTTGGCTCACACCTCTAAATCTCCAAGGCAGGAGGATTTCGAGTTTAAGGTCAGTGTAGGCTACACACAGCAATGTCTCAAAACAAACATAAGCAGTGTGTTTAGTTCCACAACTTTTCACTTTCCCCTATGAGAGCCAGGCTTGGTGAGTAGAATCCCAACCCTTGAGCTGTAGAGGAAGAAGGGTTACAAGTCTGAGACCTATGTGAGCTATACAAGATGCAAGACTAACCAGTGATTTGTTTGATGAAATCTAAAAGGAAATACAATTGCTAAGTTGAGAAGAAGTTGGTGGGTTCTATTTGCATCATTCACTGTTTTTATGATTATGAAAGCATGATTAATCATATTAAGAGGAGAGATGAATACAACGATCATCAGTGTTTCTACTGAGTGAGAAAAGAATGCAAAGCTAGTCTGTGAGACTCTGAAAGAACTTCAATAGTAAATGGACAGTATATTCAGACTTATTCTTCAAGTGGTTATAAAAGTGTTTGACATGTTTTATGTGTTGAATGAAAATTTTAAGACTGCACAACTTTATTACATGATTTTGATTTCAAATTCCATCTCCTATATCCAAACTAATTTGTAAAACTTTTCAGAAAATTATATACAACTTTAAACTTCATTAAAGCTACATGTGTATGTTTAAAAGTCAGCAACTGGCATTGAAAGCATGTTTACTAAAGTTTCCATAAACACACAGTAGAACTCAGAAAGACAGGTCTGTTGATTTTGGTGAAAGATCCGAAGGTTGCTGGTGATCACATCTTCTCTTGAAAGCTTTCTTCTTCTCTTGCTCTCTTTTAAACAGCAACCTTATCTCTATTGTTTAAAAATAAGTTGAAACAGTTCCGACCCAAATCTAGGACCATTCAGAGCATTCATGATTTTGAGCCTACTCCACCCAAACTAATCAATATTTCCTCAGCAAACACTCGGCTTTAGTACTGAGCTGAAAGAAAAATAAGAAAAGGCTTTGTTAACTGAAAAGAACTACAACACCGGAGGCCACTTTAGTAAATTTTAAAGGCACAAAAAGGTCATTGAAGGTACTCTCCAGCTCCTTATGTAGCCCTCTTCCACACTGAGTCAAAGCTGATCTGTATGACCAATGAGATATGACCAGAGTGATGGTGTATAGCTTCCAAGATCTCTTGAATTCCAGCCTTCAGAGTCAGTACCACAAGTTAGCATCAATATGCCACCATGACCTTGCATCTGCAGATCTTTTTTTTTAATGTTTATTTCTTACACTGAGTTACATCTCCATCCCAGTCCCACCCTCCCACCCTCTACCTCCTCTCTCTTCTGTCCTACACCTCCAGAGTGGAGTGCCCCTACATATCAGTCTCCCACCCCAGTTCAGCAGTCATATGAGAGCTAAGCACTTCCTCATATACTGCACATACTGAGGGCCTACATGGCAGCACCACTAGGGCAAAGTGTCTCATTAACAGGTAACAAAGTCTATGTTCCTGTTCCTTTTGGTGTGTTGGTTGTAGTATAGTTATCCTGTACTATATGGCTAAAATCTGACTATAAGTGAATAAATGCCATGTGCATCCTTCTAAGTCTGGGTTAGCTCACGGAGGATGAGCTTCTCTAGTTCCATCCATTTGGCTGCAAATTGCATGATTTTCTTGTTTCTGATAGCTGAGTAGTATTCCATTGTGTAGATGTACCACAGTTTTTTTTATCCATTCCTCGGTTGAGGGACATCTGGGTTGTTTCCAGTTTCTACCTATTACAAATAAGGTTGCTATGACATCTGAAGAAAAGCTCAACATCCTTAATCATCAGAGGAATGCAACCCACACCTGTCAGAATGCCTAAGATCAAAAACTCAAATGACAGCACATGCTGGTAAGATTGTGGAGAAAGGGGAACACTCCTCCATTGCTGGTGGGAGTGCAAACTTGTACAACCACTATGGAGACCAGTCTGGAGATATCTTAGAAAACTTGGAATAGCTCTACCTCAAGACCCAGTCATACCACTTCTGGGTATACATCCAAAAGATTCCTCACCAAACCACAAGGACATCTCCTCATCTATGTTCATAGCATCTGCAGATCTTTTAAGCTGTGGATGACTACATTAGCAATCTCTGCCCCACAACTCAGCAAAGATCCAACTCTAGAAACACCTGGACAAAAACGTGCAGGTTCACAAGTTTTATCATTGTGTTTAAATAACATATTGTGAAATAATTTCTTGCAAGTAGTAGATCACACAAACAAGACCAAAAACCCAATCCTTACATTTTTAAAGATTCCTAAATCTAGAGTAGCTTACTGATTTTGACCATATTACATGACCTCTCTTGATTAAATGCTTCTGGGGATAAGAGAGTATCTGTTTACTTATTTATTTACACAAGAATGAGTATTGGAGAAACCTGATAATACTTCCTGATTTGCAGATAAACAGCATTAGTTTAAATCATTTACTATATACATTATGGGAAAAAATCTTTAAAGGCAAAATTGTTCCTAAAAGAGGACAAAATATGTTTATGAATTCATATTTACCATATTAGATACATGACAGGAGTATGATGTTTTTTTTAATAGATTTATTTGTTGCTTCAGGTTACATCTCCATCATAGTGTCCTCTTTCCCCCCTTCCCAGCCCCGCCCTCCTACCCTCTACCCCCTAATCATTCCACCCCACTCCTCTGGAGTGGAGTGTCCCTACATAACAGTCCCTTACCCAGTTCAGAAGTCATATGAGGGCCAAGAGCCTCCTCATACACTGGGGGCCTATGAGGCAGTACCACCAGTGAAAAGTGTCTCATTGCCAGGGAGAGAAAAATAAAAAACAAACAAACAAACAAAAAAGTCTATGTCCATGTTCCCTTTGGTGCTTGGTTGTAGTATAGTTATCCTGTACTATATAGCTAAAATCCGACTATAAGTGAATAGATGTCATGTGCATCCTTCTGAGTCTGGGTTAGCTCACTCAGAATAAGCTTCTCTAGTTCCATCCATTTGGCTGCAAATTGCATAATTTCATTGTTTATGATAGCTGAGTAATATTCCATTGTGTAGAGATATTGTTTTTTAACTGAAGATTGAATCAAGGCCTCTACTACCAAGCTATATCCCAGCAATTGCCTCTGTCTGTCCCCCATACCTGTTTTTAAGTTGAGACAGGATTTCACTAAGGAATCTTGAACTCACTGAGTAGCCCAGGCAAGCCTTGACTTGTGATGTTCCACATCAGCCTCCTCAAAAGCTGGGATTACAGATATGAATCACCAATAGAGTTTGTAATATTATGTGTGTATATATATAATATTATATATATGTTATATATGCAATCATGTATTGCTCTCATTAAGACTCAACTACAAGATTTTTCTTGTAACTTAAGTGGGCAGGGTACATAAGCTCAAAATAGAGATTGGTGTAGGAACTGCCACCTTCCTCTGGCATCCTGCACAATGGAGTACTATTATTTTGTAAAGAGTCTGGGAGAAAGAAATCTTTATGGGTTGATATGGAATAATTTTTACATAAAACACAGAATACCATTCTGCGTAAAGAAGAAAACAAAATCAAGGATATGCTCAAACAAGAAATATATACACCACCAGCAAAAACAAGCCCAGCAAGGGTTAAAAACAAAACTGAAGTTATAGGGGACGGGGACGGAAATGTCAAGGAGGGGCTGGTCCTTCTCTGGGTACATTTCTTTGCACAGACATATCAATGTTTTACACAAATGCACATCGATGTTTTACACATAGATACATTGATGTTTTACACACAGACACATGGATGTTTTACATACATGCAAATCGATGTTTTACACACATGCACATCGATGTTTTACACACAGACACATCAATGTTTTACATACATGCACATCAATGTTTTACACACATGCACATCCATGTTTTACACACATACACACACATACACAGTTATCAGAGGATGAAAGTAAAGGGTAAAATGACATTTAAATGGAAACACATGAAACAAATTTTTATTCAAATAACAAAACCATACTGGAAGTGGTAGGGGAAAAGCAGACAATACAAACTAACTTGAAAATTAGAAAATTAGAAAATTTTAAATGTATTATTACTGTGTGCATGATGCAAATGTAAATAAGTGTGCATGCCACAGCACGTATGTGAAGGTCAGAGGACGTCCCTGTAAGTTGCTTCTCTCCTTCCACCTTTACATGGGTTCCAAGAATCCAAGACTCTCTCAGCCTTGCCCAGAAAGGGCTTTATCCACTGAGTCAACAATCTAGTAACCTGCCCTCCCTAGTAACTTTTAACAGTCTTTATAGTGTATGACTAAAGCTAAAACCTTAAAACACACTAGTAATTTATACTGAATACACGCTAGTAGGTTTCTTTTTGAAACCCCATGTTGATCTAAGTACCCACAAGTGTGCCTGGTGCTTGCAGAGGTCAAAAGAAGGCATCAGATCTCCTGGAACTGGAGTTGTGGGTGGTTGTTAGCTACCCTGTGGGCACTGGGAACCAAACTTGGGTACTCTGCAAGAGCAACAAGTACTCTTAACACCTGACCCATCATTACAGCCTGTGATGTCAACTTGACAGTCTAGAATCACCTGGGAAGGGAGTCTCAGTGAGTGTCCAGATCAGGTTGGTCTGTGGGCACATCTGGAGGGAACTGTCTTGATTAGTGAGAAGACCCACCCACAGTGGGTGACACTATTCCTTGGCCAGGGATCCTGGATTGTTTAAGTACAAGAAGCAAGCTGAACACATGCAGGCATGGGTTCACTCACACACACACATGCATCTGCATATACACAAATATATACACATCCTCAGTTGGAGCAGTGCAACCTCTATCCACTCTGATGTGTCCAGCACTTCTGTAGGAAGCACTGGACTGGCCCAGGGTCTCTAACAGCAAACATGTGTCCAGGTGAGTGGTTGTGGACCTACTTCTGTCATATAAGATCTAGGAAGGCTGAACTTAAACCTCTGTTAAATACCTAAAGAATGTGGTGATTGGTCACTATCTAAATATTATAACAATCATTTTCTCCCTTGTGTGCTAGTATCTTGGCATTAGAGGAGTGAACACCAAACAAATATTTCCCTATCACTTTCAAAGCAGCCTTTACTCTGATTAAAAAAAAAAAAAACATCTTGACATATTAAACACTATAGATAAGGGATCAGGTGAAAATATTCCATTATTTAAGGAGAATTGTTCCTTTTTTCCCTTCAAAATTAAACCTCAAAAACTCATAAAAATGTCTAGTTTCTGTCGTGCACTTAAGACTCATTTACAGATGTTCCCTGAAACACATGCTCAAGACTTTACAATGCTCACCCCACACTGAGAGAAGATACTTGTAAAATGCCTAATGGCACACTGTAGTGTAGGGACTTTAATATAAATTAGATTTAGTAAATATCTAGGTTTCTGATACAGTCTCTTAATCTGGGGCATAAAGATCAACTTGGCTGTGAGCAATTAGCTTACCAGCTTATGGATGAAGTCACGTAAAACAAGGAGAGTCTCTATGGACTGAAAAACAAGGTTGAAGCCAGGTGAAACAAGGAAAGACTTTATGACCTGGCATTGTTTTCAGCTGCTAAGTGGGCGGAGCCCAAGTTAAGCTGAAGCAGGTGGAGCAAGGAGCAATCCTATTTAAGAACAAGTGGATGAGTCTGAGACAGGGCATGATAGGGGCTCCATGCTAGAGAGCTTGGATGCTAGCAAGTCCTCACGCTAGAAAGGACAACGAGTCATTTGTATCCCCTGGTGAAGAAAAGTGCTGGTGAACTGATGGCCAGATTTCCCTGAGGCAGAAAGAAGCTGGCGAGCAGAGAAAGCCTCAGCAAGACAGCAAAAGGCCAAGGACTAAACCCTGTGGCTCAGCTTTTGCCTAGAGGGGTTTGACCTTTCCCAACAGTGGCCTGAACTGTGGCCAGCTTTAAAGACTGAGGCAGAGCGGCAGAGTTGTTGATCTGAAGGAAATAAGTTGGCCTACAGACAGCTGAGGTCTCCCAGAGAGAAGAAAGCCTCAAGCCTTACTTAAGGTGAAACTGCCATACTCAATTTACCCTGATGAATCTACGTCTGAGATATCCCAGGAAAAAGACTGTTAAGTGCCTTAAAGGGTCTACCACAGAGACTGTGTTCCTGGCGACTGAGGACCTGCCCCAGAGACTGTATCCTTCTAAAAGGTTATCAAAATAGTTGTAATAGTTATCAATAGGTTTAGTGGTTAGGTCTTAGGGGTTGTAGGCATTCATAAGGGTTGTAGGAATTTATAGGAATAGTAGTTAAGTAAGTGTATTTGTTATAAGTGAATATAATTATTAATAAAGAAGTGTTTAATAATTAAAAAGTACGGATTCACTGTAGTTACTTAAACTGAGAGCCAAAAATACTAGAAAAACTTAGCAGACCAAGAAAGTTTGTTTAGCATTATTTCAACTGGGTTACATTTACATGGATAAATATTAGAAAGGGAGCCTTTGAGATGGCGCATTGGGCAAAGGCACTAGTGTCCAGATGACTTCAATTCGTTCCCCTGAGCCCACTTGGCAGGAGAAAGAATTGACTCTGCAAGTTGTCCTCTAACCTCCACACACAGGCCATGGCTCAGGTGCATGTGAATGTGTACACACACACACACACACACACACACTGAATGAATGAATGAATGAATGAATGAAACAAGATTTCTTGTAGAAATAATTAAATTATTTACCAGTATTCAAAATATATTTAATTGGTCAGTGGTGTTAATCCTTAACCCACCATTATAAATGAGCACACAGATAGCTGATGGATTTTATCAAGTGTTGGCCTGGATTGTGCAATCTTGGCCCATCTAAGCTAGCTTATAATTCTATTCCCCAAATAAAACACCATATAATATACATACGTCCCCTGGGCTGTTATTCTCCATGTTATGTCGATGTTTCAGGCCACACAGCATGATGTTCTTACATCTCCAACCCAATGCATGTGGTCTCCTTCCTCTCCTGGCTTCTTCTTCCCATGATCCTCTCTGCTCCTCAAGCCCGGTGCACCTTAGTCCCACCTATCTCTGTTCTATCCAGTCCAGGCTGCACTATTTATTAGCATCACTTGGTACACTTATTGCCTGGCATAGCAAGCAGGCCTCTGGGAGTAGAATAATTAACATTTAGAATACATAACAAATCACTCCATCAATTAGTAGGATATTATTAATAGTTGCTGAATGCATATGGACTGGACATTAGAAATGTATGTTATACCTTATAATTTTCATAATTGTTGCCTAATTGTTCTTATTGTTTTGTATTGTATTTATTGTAATAAGAAAAAGAACCTTTTATTGGACTAAAAGGGGGAGATGTTAGGGTGAAAAGATATACTTTAAATAAAAAAAGAAAAGAAAAAAATTTTCCTTTTAAATATTAGAAAGAAAGAAATACAACAAGAGAAGAGTGTCTCTTGAAGATCCATGCCTGAAAGAGTGGCCAAGGATGCAGAGAGGCCAAGCACATCTGGGTACCTTCAGGAAAGCCCATCAGTAGAACAGCCAGCTCAGCACAAGCCCTGGTTCCCTACAGTCAGGAAAGACACTCTGTTAGAGGTTTTGCCTGTGGAACCAGAGATGGCATCAGTGGACTTCCAGACCTATGTGGATCAGGCCAGTGGGAGCATGTCACCATCGCACGTCACTATGGATGAACAGTAACAGCTACACCACCTGCATATGGGCATGGTCACTGTAATAATGGATGGGGCAAGAAGAGTCCTAGCCTAAGGTGTCTGTCTGCTTGGGCTGTTGCCTTCCAGTGGGCTCCAAATCAGCCATCAGCCCATTAGTGATGAAGCCCACCAAGCCAGACCACAGTCCTCATGGTAATCTGTGGAACAGTGCTAGGGAACTAACAGCTAAACTCTAACCAGAACTGCATCCTGACAGCCTGACAACACAGCGTAGAGGACAGAAAACCACTGCTACAGGTTTCAGGACATGGGCAATGCAGGCCCACCTCTGTCAGCACCATGGCTCCACATACCATTGTGCTGAGACTAAATGCTGCCATGTTTGCTAGGTCCCAGGAGCCTCTTTCCTGAGTGTGTGACTGTTATAACTGCCTTTTAAATTTAGTAAGCTTTTCTATTTTTCTATATATACAGAAGAGACCATAAGTCTAGATATTTGACAAATAACACAAATTAAAAAGAAAAGACCACTAAATGGACTTGGCACGTTGAAGTTATAGATTTATATATGTGTGTATATAGTATATACAATAACAATACTAATAAAGCAATAATAATAAAGGAAGGGAAAAGAAACACATTGAGAGTTAGCAGGCATTATTGGGAGTGGATAAGAGGCAGTTTCTCTTTATTTTTCCTCATTCTTTTCAAATTTCCCACAATGCAAATGTCTTCTATTTATAATCACCATTTGAATAACTGGGTTTTTTTTTCAGGCTTTACACATAACCGGAGACGTGGGGGGATTTCCTGCCCTGGCAAGTGTAAACTTTCTCTGTTTGAAGCCTTGGCTCCCTCAAGGACCAGGCTATGGCTCTTCTTGTGAATCTTCTTTTCCTTCTCTAACACTTGGTCCTTCTACTTCTTCAAAGGTTTTCTGACTGATATTCTTGACGGTCTTAGAGGATGATCATTTAAACTACACACACAAAAAATAGACTTTCAGCTTACTTCTAAGTAGAGTCTTCCTTTATGTAGATATATATTATAATAAAATACTTTGTATCAAGTATATTATGTGAAATGTCTTTTAATACTGTGGATAAACAGAAAATTTTAAATATCACATACAAACAGAGAGAGAGAGAGAAAGCAAGAAAGAGAGACAGAGAGAAAAAGAAATACAGAGAGGACAGCACTAATATCCTTAAATTTTTTTTCTCAAAAAGTTGCAGTGCACTTAGTATAAATACCATGCTTAAGCTGAGCCCCAGCATTATGTCATGGACTCACTGAGAAGTATCAATACTTAGGTCCATTTTAAAACTAAAAGCCACAGAGTGTGTACTGGTCTGATTCACTGACAAGTATCAATAGTACCATTATATACTCAAAACCACAGAAAGGGTACGGATGGCTTTAAACACTTTTAGAGCAATGCTCTAAAAGGCAACAAGATAAACCAGCAATTCCTCAGAATCTTCCTCTTTATGATGAGATAGATGTGTGAGCTGCAATTTTCACAGAAGCCACCGCAAGGGCCAGTAAAGAACCCATTGTGGCATTATCAAGGAAGGAAACCAGGATCATTTGCTTCTGGACTTCAAGAAAGAAATAAAACATTTACATATTTCTTAAACTAATCATTTTTCTAAGTGTTATGAAGATGCAACATCATCACCCCCGAGGGTTTGTGTGTCTTGCTCTTCTTTCTCCAAGTCCATGTGACAAAAGGGCTGTCCCAAAGTCGCTAGTATGCACTGAATAACAACAATAAATATAGGGCTAATGTATTTTCAGATATTCACTCATGAGAAGGCTCGACTTCTTGACTTAATTTAAAAGGCACATGTATCAAAATATATAAGTCAACATGCAAAAGCTAAACAGAATTGCTACTGACTTACACAATCCTCATAGTTTTTACTTCCTACAAAGTTAATGGATTTTGGTATAAAGAAGTATTCAATTATAGATCATATAGCAAAGATACAGAACACTCAAAAATTAACTGAATTAAAAGCAGAAATGATTTAATCAAGCCCTCCTATAGAAAAGGCACCAAGGCAGAAGAGAAATGCAGGATGAAAGCTGCACTTAAAATGTCACAGAGCTTCTTCTCTGTTATCTGAGCTTAAGCCTAAGGTGTTCCTTTACAGTGTAGCAACCCATTCCAACATGTTAAAATCTGACTTGTAGATCCTCCTTTGCCTTTCAACCTCACCAAGCTGCACCTACTGGAACTGTTGAACACATAAAACGCAACAGTGTTCCCACTAGTGATTGATATGCCCTAATTAAGTTATAATTAGTAAAAAAAAAAAAAAAAAAAAAAGAGGTGGGAGGAAGAGGAGAAAGAAAGAAAAGGAAAGAGAAAGAAAGACAGGTTAGGGAAAAAAGAGAAGGGAGGGGGTTATCATTATTTACTGAATTGTCTGTGTGGTATGAGTTTATTAACACTAATTATGAGAATGTTTTTGTTTAATCCCAGGTGTGAGGCTGCTTAAGACCACAGGTGTAAAGTATTAACTGCCTCATGAGCTAACAGGGGCGTGGCTTAGCCAGTTGGGCAAGTTTAACTCAGAGGACTTGGGAGAGAGGAGTAAAAAACCAGGGCACCCAAGGAGAAGGGGACTACAAAGAAGAAAAAGTGGGACTACAAATAAAAGAGGGAGGTACAAAGAAGAAAGAGGAGGGCTACAAAGAAGAAAGAGGAGGGCTGCAAAGAAGAAAGAGGGGGGCTGCAAAGAA
>CAJQZJ010031764.1:0-19708 GCA_907164525.1 Lophiomys imhausi
GAAACTCCTATATATTTCCTAAATCTAATTTATCTAACTCCTACAGTGGCCTGAACGGAACTGTGGCCAGCTTTAAAGACTGAGGCAGAGCGTCAGAGTTGCTGATACAAAGGAAATAAGTTGGCCTACAGACGCTGAGGTCTCCCAGAGAGAAGAAAGCCTCAAGCCTTATTTAAGGTGAAACCTCCATAGCCAATTTACCCTGACGAACCTGCATCTGAGATATTCCAGAATAAAGACTGCTAAGTGCATTAAAGGGTCTACCCCAGAGACTGGTTTCCTGACGACTGAGGACCTGCCCCAGAGACTGTATCCTTATGAAAATAGTTGTAATAGTTATCAATAGGTTTCGTGGTTAGATCTTAGGAGTTATAGGAATGTATAGGGGTCGTAGGAATTTATAGGGGTTGTAGGAATTTGTAGGAATAGTAGCTAAGTATATTTGTTATAAGTGAATATAGTAGTTAATAAATGTTTAATAATTAAAAAGTACTGTTACACAGGGTCCCCCTTTTCATCGTCGTTACCTTCATTTGCTGTCAGTCTTCAGTGCACACGCTGTGTAAGGGGGGCATGCTTGGGGGGCGGTGATGCTGACCAAGGGAAGGTCTGCACATGCTCAGTACAAACAAGGGTGCCTTCTGTGTATTTCTGATGCAAAATTGGTTGAATCTGTAGCTAAATAGATGTGCAGAAGTGGAACCCAGGTTTGTGATGTGTCCTCTGTACACAGAACCACCTGTCTAAAGTCTGCACTTGGTGACTGTTAGATACAGCTGTCAATCTGCAGAGTGTCATCGGGGAACTCCCTCTGAGTCAGTCTCTCCTCCATCTATCAAGTGCTCCTAGGCTCTGACCATGCATACCACGGGAACAGACCCAGCAAAGTCCCCACCTTCTAGGGTTCACATTCTGAAAGGAGAAACCTGGTATAGCAAGGGTACACACACATAAACTAGGCGCTAACAAACATGCTGAGCAACTGGATGATGTAGTAGAGACTAGCAATGGGGACAGGAATCAGGGCCACTTTTCTTTCCTTTAGTATGAGTATAGTTTGAGAGAGCTATTGGAGAATTTAAGTTTTAGCTTCAGTTTCTTCAGAGTTCATATTTGCCTAAATTGTTTCCCATCCTAGCATTGGGAAATCCTACCAGACATTCAACACCCCCTTGTCCTAATGGAGGCTCCTTGCATTGCAATTTCTTTTTTTTTTTTTTTTTTTTTTTGGTTTTTCGAGACAGGGTTTCTCTGAATATCTCTGGCTGTCCTGGACTTGTTTTGTAGACCAGGCTGGCCTCGAACTCACAAAGATCCGCCTGCCTCTGCCTCCCAAGTGCTGGGATTAAAGGCGTGCGCCACCAACGCCCGGCGCATTGCAATTTCTAATACTTCATCCCTTTCTGATCTGCACATTGGGTTGGGAGGAGTGCCCAGTTTCCTGTGTTAGATGCCTCTTTGCAACAAGCAGGTCAGTACAATCCCCCTACCTGGGTGCAGAGGGCTGCCAGAAAGCATATGGCATCGTCGGAGGGCGTCTGTGGAACTACAGAGCTTGACTCGACACTCACTGCCTAGCTCTCGCTCTTGCTCTCATTCACCCTCCAGGATGTTCCAACCACCAAGGAGTAGTCTGCCCTCTCCACAACATTTCTTGCCTTGACCTTTGCACACAGGATTGCTCGGTGGCTGCAGTATTTGTTTGGGTCCCTCCCTGTGTTGTTGGGAAATCTTAGTCCTGGATTTATCAACCCTGAGGAACAGCAGAAAACCATCCCCAGGGACCATTGCAATAAGGTTGTGGGACTATGTCTCCTGGGTAGGGATTCTGTCACCCTAGGTGGGCTAACAGTCTTGGATGTGCCCCTAGATTGTTAGGAAAAGGATTGGGGTTGCAGATCGAGAGACCACTCACTACTCAAATTAAATCCTGCCTAGGCTATTTTACTCTCTTTCAGGAGGATCTTTAGCCATCCCAAAGCAGAAGAGCAAGCCACCCAGTTGAAGCAGCAAGAGGGAGCTTGGCTGCTCCTTGTTGATTGAAGTTAGAGTCTATAGTCAGCCGGCTTGTAAGAGGAAGGGGTGGGCCTTGAACATTTGTTGTCTGGACAATGAGATGTCTCAGCACACGCACAGGGTATACAGAAACAGGAAAGAATGCTGGGGTAGGGGGTCAGGGAGGGAAACAGGCACGCCTGCCTGGGGGACTCTGACTGGGAAAATCAGGGCTACTCTGATTGGAAAGCATATGGGTGGAACTCTCTATGTAGGCCAGACCTTGAACTCATAGACATTCTCCTGTCTTTGCCACTCAGTGCTGAGATAAAAGGTGTGTGCCACCATGCCTGACCTTTGTCTGCTTTTGCTTCTGAGGTTGTGTTCAAAATATCCTTACCTGGTTTAAGCTGTTCGTGAAGTGTCGGTTTTCTTCCAATGGTTTTGTGGTTTGGGGCCTCACATTTAAGTCTTCAGAATACTTTGAGGATACATGTAAGAAGAATCACTAAAAAGAGGCTACAAGGGCGAGACAAGGGCTGATTTATCATCACTTTGGCAGTCATGAGACATTAGGTTTCTGGGGTGGGATGGACAGACTGTGTGAAAGGAATGGCAGAGGTTTGGGGTGAGTGACGCTGCTGGACATTAGCGGATGATGGCGGCTTGAGCCAGGATGCTGGTAGCAGCCTACAAGACAGTTGGAGGAGGTGTGGGCAATGGAGAAGGTACATTTGAATCAGTTGGTTGTTGGCAAAATCCCGCATACTCTATTTTGAAAGGAAACCCAGCCTATAATGTAATTCTAATTCTTTCTCCTTAGAACTCATCAGCAAAGGCAAAATATCCAAGAAGCAATCCAAGCCTGTTCTAATTATGCCCGAACCAACAGGACCCTCCAGAGAAGGTGTTGCTTACAATGGGTGGAAGCCCTTCTAACATTTCCCTGACTTGGCTGTTGAGTCAGTTATGGTGGGGGGGGGGGGCTCGGCAGTTTGAAGGGACAGGGGCATGGATGATGCTTCTACCCTTTCCTGAGCTCTGAAGTCACATCAAAATTCTTTGCCTCTTTGTTTGTTCGGCCAGCCACAAGGTCCTGTTGTAACGCCAGTGTGTGGTACTTAGATGCTCTGAAAAGATTCAAATTCTAATTAAGCATTATTCTAATTCAGAGGCAGGCAGTGGGAGGAAAATTAGATCAAACTGATGATGAGGACTGAACTTAGAAACCAGGAACCAAAGTGTGCGTTGGTTTAGTGCTGGTGAGGCAGTTTTCCAGCTTCCAGGCCTAAGGGAATTAACTGTCTCTCATTCCCCAGAGGGGCACCCACAGCCCTTTCATTCACAGGCCTTAAAAATGGAGACAGGATGCCCTTAAGCTAAGATTGATCGATAGCCTGAACAACCACTCACTGACCTGAGCCATCAGACACTCTTTAAACCAGGGAGCTGCACCCTCTGTTGGTGACGCAGAAAGAATCCAGTCTTTAAAAGGAAATCATTCCTCAAGAAAAGCACAGTTACTTCGCACTGCACTGTGAGAGTGGATAACATCATTTGTTTAAAGTAAGCTTTGTAAATCCGTCACGATTTCTTCAAACCAACAGGTAAACAAAACCTTCCCTCTTACCCTCCTGTGGAGTTGGACCTCTTGCCAAGGGAAGTCGTGTGGCCAGCTTTTGGGAGGTTTTGGTGATTGGCAGCAAAGATCATCTCAGTCCCCGCCTCCACCCTACACAGTTCTAATCAGACTTTGTCCACCCTCAGGAACAGGATGGTGACGTCTGGAAATGTGTAGCAGATCCAGTGGAGGGGGAAGGGGGTAGATGAAGTAAGCCGGCCTGTTCTGTCCACCATCATGATGTCTCCTGGGGCCAGCATATGTTCCCATACCTGCCGCTGGCTAATGGAATGCATGACAAGAAATGTGTATCTTTAAAATATTTGTTTTGTTAGAATATATTAATTACATGTATCAATGGATTTCATATGTGCGCGTGCTGTGTGCAGGCTTCCTCCCCACCCCACTGTGTTGCCTACCTCCCACTGCCATGAATCACCTTCCCCCTCCCAACTAGTCCCTCTTTTACTGTCATGGTGTGTTTATGGGGGCAGGACTCAGTGGATTTTCTTAGGGTTATGAGTGGGAGAGTGCTTACAAGGGCAGGTGCATCTTACCGTTAGCTACAACACTGAAAAAAAAAATCTCTCTCCCCATCATCTCTTACCAATGTTACCGTCAGGTATAGGTGGGGCCCCATGGTCTCCTGCGTGGATGTGAATCTCGGTTTCCCTCTAACTCTTGCCGCTGTTGGGTGAAAGAGGTGTGGGGGAGGAGAGAGCACATGCTCTGTTGACCAGAACCCGCCTTCGGTCACTGACCGAGGCTTCTGTGCGGTACACGGCAGCAGCACCCTCTCTGCCCGCACCCCCACCCAGCCCGTCGGCACTTGGGGGGGCCTTGATCATCTGCCCATGTGGGTGTGAAACGTGCTTTCTCTGCGCACCACTTCAGAAAGCTGAGTCAGAGAGTTGTGGGGGTCTTGTTTTTATTTTTAATTCAGGCCACACACACACACACACACACACACACACACACACATAATAAAAAATTGAGTCATTTCTTCAAAGAGATTGGGGGTGTTAAAACGAGAGGTGATTTTTATCTGGAGAACGAGACTGCCACCTGGTGGAAAATTTTAGCTAGGCAACTGCTTTCAGTGCTGATCATTATTATTTCTTCATGCTCTTCTCTGGTGGTTTCCTCGGAAGAGCGGAGGGGTTGAAGGGGAGACACAGGCAATTACAAGACCATGTGCAGCTTTCATGAACGTATCATATGCGCGCTTTCTCCCCACCCTGTGCAGAGTGAAAGAATGTGGGTGCTGGGGCCTCCCTACCTGACTTTGAACCCCTCTAGTTCTAGAGCTTCCTTTAGGTGGCTCTGGCTGAACTATTTAAGCTCTCCTCTGCTTCCTCTCCCTTAACTGTAAAATGGGGCCAGCCACAATACCTTGAATAATTGTTCTCCTTCACCCAAAGTTTCAGTAGCCCACGGTCAGCCTCAGAGAACATGAAATGAAGAATTCCAGGAGTAAAGTCATATTTAAATCTATGTGCCATTCTAGGTAGCATGATCTCACTGGGGACATGAATCCCTTTGTCCACCTCGTACAGGCAAATACGCCACCTGCCCGTTTAGTCACTTCACATCATTAGCACAGTGGGAATTATTTTAAATAACAGTGGCCTCAAATGCAAGAGTGGTGATGCTGCTAGCTCAGATGAACCAGAGTGGAGCCATGCAGTGTGTCATGTGGAAAGGAAAGCTGATCATATCTGTGTGCGGTTAGGTGGTATTCAAATTCTCAGACAGCCAAAGTGTGTCTTAAAAGGTATAAGTTGTGGATGGGGGACCTACAGTGCCTATGTCACAGGGTAGTTGTAGGAATTAAATGGCCTCCCCCATTGAAGCACCGAGCACTGATGTGCTTCACAAAACCTGCTGGGCAAATGTTGCACAGATCCTCTGTAAGTGACCCCTGTGCCACCACCTCCTCTCCTCTAGCTCCTCCCAGCTCAGCTCCCCCAAGTCCATCCTGCCACCCATTCAGAACCCTATGCCCCTTCTACTGGCTCCTTCCAGCTCAGGACTCTAAAGCACTGTCCACTGACTGCTGGGGACCCTCCAGGGCCTAAAGAGCCTTATAAGTGACCCCATACTTCCTCCCCAAAGTCCCTCTCTTAGCTTAACACAGACCCTCCAGCCAGCTGCCCCATAAGGCTGGCAGACTTAGGCTGGTGATCCCACACCTCAGTCTCCCTGCCCCTCTCTGCTTAAGAATTCCCCAAAGCCTCACTCACCCATCTGGGACTACATACCTCTTCTCCCTGCCCCTTTCTGCCCTGGACTACCCAAAGCCCTCCAACCTCCAGCACAGGACCTCCAGCCACTGCACAAAACTGGGTACATTCAGTCTATGTTGTGGGCCAAAACATATTTAAAAACATACCTAAGCTGGGCATGGTGGCACACGCCTTTAATCCCAGCATTGCGGAGGTAGAGGCAGACAGGCGGGATCTCTGTGAGTTCAAGGCCAGCCTGGTCTACAAAGTGAGTCCATGACAGTCAAGGATACACAGAGAAACCCTGTCTCGAAAAACCTAAAATAAAAATAAAAATAAATAAAAAACATACCTAGCAACCTAGCTCCAGATGCCTCATAATACAAGCAATATGAAAAACTAAGACAGCATGCTTCCCTCCCCAAGGGTCACCAGTCCCTTAGGAGGACAACCAAGACAAAATGCAGGGCACAAGTCCAAAAGGGCAATTGTAAACATGTTCAGCAAATTCAAAGAAAATCCTGAATGAATGTAAAGAGGATAGAAATGAGCTGACTGAACCCCTCCCCCAAAAAAACCCTACAAACAGCTCAATGAAATGAAGATACAAGAGTGGATTTGGTGTAATATCCGCGTGTATCCATCCCTTCATTCTGAGGTGTTCCTTCCTGCATTCTCTGTAATGCTGGCTTAGTGATCACAAATTTCCTTATGCTGTTTGCATCATGCTCTCCCAGTTGGGATATTTCGGTATTATGCCAGGAAAGGAGTCAATAAGAGACAGAAATATTGAAGAAGGGGAAGGGGACAAATGAAACTGGAAATGAAAATTTCAAATAAAAGCTTCAGTGGAAGCCTAGCCTAAAGAATGGATCAGGCAGAACACAGAACAGCAAGGCTTGAAGCAAGAGAGAGGGGAACTGGGTCATTTAAAAATGACGAAAATGTAAAAAGGACATGAAAGGCATATGCAGAATTTTTGTAATACCATGAAAAGACCAAAACTATGCATCATGGGCACAGGAGAAAGAGAATTCCAGGTCTTTGACAAAGAAAATGCTTCTGATGAAATCATAGAAGAAAATTTCTCAAATCTAGGGAATTGATGTGTATTAAGGTATAAGAGGCACAAGACACCAAACAGACGGGACCAGGGAATAATTTCCACATGCTATATTGCAATCAAAGCCCTAAATACATGGAGCAAAGAGAGGGTGTGGAAAGCTGCAAGAGAGAAACCCACAAAGGCACGCTCATCAGAATAACAGCTGATTTTGCAATGAACACTTTAAAAGACAGAAGAGCTTGAAGCAACGGGATTTAAGCCTTGGAAAAACACAGATGCCAACCCAGACTACTTACCAAGCAAAACCACCTGTCATAACTGAAGGAGAAAGAAAAAATCCCTATGATACAAATAGGCTAAAGAAATTTGTTATCGCTAAGCCAGCCTTACAGAGAATGCAGGAAGAAATACCTCAGAATGAAGGGACAGACATGCACTCTTCAATTAAAAAAGTAATGCTAGAATAGCTACAGTACAAGTTGACATCAAGAAAACAAACTCCATAAAAATCAACAAAGTAATAGGAATTAATACATGCTCTTCAATAAATCTGAATACTAATAGCCTCAATTCTCTAGTGAAAAGACAAAGGCTAGCCAACTGAATTAGAAAACAGGATACATCTTTCTGTCATCCGCATGAAACACAGCTTACCTCCAATAGATGCTGCCTTATCAGGAAAGGATGGAGGAAAGTATTCCAAGGTGAGACCAGGACTCAAGCAAGCTCTACTATTCTAATATCTGACAAAAGAAAAAAATAGACTTCAAGCCACAACTAATCAGAGGTAAGGAAATATTGGTCATTCTAATCAAATGGACAATTCAAGATACATAACAATTTTTAACACATCAAATTCAGGTGCACCCAATTTCATGAAAACTAATGCCACTAGTCATTGAAGCCACAGATTAATGCCCACACAGCAGTAGTGACTTCAATGCCCCACTCACATCAGGGGACAGATCATCTACATAACAAAAATAAATAATAAATAAACAGAGAAACAGTAGCATTAAAGAATGCCATAAGGAAAATGCTCCTAACAGATATCTACAGAGCATGCCATCCAATTACTACAGGCTCTTTGTGGCAGTCTACGGAACATACTCTAAAGTAAATCATATATCAGGATGCAAGGGAAGTCTTAATAAGCACAGAAAGTTGAGGTAACTTCCTTCATTCTTTCTGACCACAGTGGAACAATAAAAACCAATTGCTGGAAATCAATAGTAAGAGACACTAAAGAAAATCAGTGAAGACATGGAGATTAACACACAACAGAGCAACAAATGGGTCACCGAATAACTCAAGATGGGAATTTAAGAATATCTATAATTAAAACAAAGATATTGCATGCCAAAACCTATGTGGCACAATTATGGTGGTGCTAAGGGGGAGATCATAGTTCTAAGTTCCTTAAATTGTAAAATTAGAGACGTCTCCTACTGGGTTGCCTTATCCAGCCTTAATATGAGGGGAGGTGCCTAGCTTTCTGCAACTTGATATGCCACATTTGTCTGATAATCGTGGGACGCTTGCCCTTTTCTGAATAGAAACAGAGGCGGTGGGGGGGGGGAGGAAGGAGGGCAAACTGCAGTTGGGGACATATAATATATATGTCTTGAAAGACCTCCATGGTCTTTAGTCCATGATACCACCTATGACCACATTGAAGTCTGTTTTCCATTCTGCTGGCTGGAGGCCGCCTGGATGTCCTTGGTCCGTGCTGCCAGAGGGAAACCATGTAGAAGTCCATGGTCCATGTTGCTGCTGAGGCTGTTATGAGTAAGGAAGCTTCTTCTACAGTGGTATCGACGAGTGGTATCATAACCAAGAATGAGAGACACTGAAGGCTTACAAGACACTCCCATCCCCACCAAAAAAAAAAAGGGGGGGAACAGTCCACACAGGAAGTCATTGCAGAGTCCTTAAAAACTGTGATAAAGATGTTCTTCTGTGCAGCTCTTTACAGCTGATGGCTTCTGGTAGGGGTGGGGGTGGGGAATGACTCCATTATCTTAAGGGGCTGGCAACTGAACGTTTGACCACGTTCCATTGATTATATGGGCAACACAAATTGGACTTGGTGCAATTTGTTCTTCTTTTTGGGGGAGGGCACAAGGGTGGGAGGGTAGACCTGGGAGGAATGCAGTGTGAGAGTGATCAGAGTGCATTGTATGAACTTCCCAAATAATCAATAAAAATACTATATTGGAAAAAAATAAGAAAGAATTAAAATGTCTTTATTTGAAGATTACGTGATTAGGAGACCATAAAGACTCTCCCAGAAATCACTCTTGGAGCTGATAACTACAGCTGATAACTGATAACTACCAGCAAAGTGTCAAAATGTAAAATTAACATAGAAAAAAATCATCAGTCTTCTTATATACCAATAACAAACATACTGAGAAATAAATTAGGGGAAAAATATCTCAGAAAAACGCATTGGGATAAAACTAAGCAAGAAAGTTAAAGAGCTATGCAGTGAAATCTTTAAAATACTGAGAAATTGAGGAAGATACTAAAAGATAGAAGGACCTCTCATGCTTATGAATTGGGAGAATTAAACTGTGAAATTTTCTATCTTACTAAAAGTGATCTACAGATTCAATGCAATCCTTACCCCATCAAAATTATTTTAAAATTCATGTGAACACCAAAAGATTTGGGATAACCACCACAATCCAAACACTAATAATAGTAATAATAATAATAATTGATGATGATGATGATGGTGCAAGAGGTAACCCAATATCTACTTCAAGTTGTATTATGGAACCACAGCAACAAAAACATCACAATACTGGAACAAAAACAGACCTGCACATCTTTGGACTAAAAGACCAAAATATAAACCCACATATCTACAATCAGCTAATTTTTGACAAAGATGAAAGAAACAGCGTTGGAGAAAAAGACAGCCTCACCTGCAAATAGTTCTGGGGAAACAGGATGCCTACATGGAGAAGAATGAGACTAGATCCTCATCTCCCACCCTGCACAAAAATCAACTCCAAGTTGAAAACAAAAACCATTAGACCGCAAACTTGGAAGCTGCGAAAAGCAAAGAAGCCAAGAAGCCAAGCATGAAGAAATCAAACTAAGAAATCAGTAAGTGAACACACAGTTCTCAAGAGATGAAAAGCAAATGGCCAATAAACATACAAAACTGTTCAACCTCACTGGCTATCACAAAATTCCAGGCAAAGCTACTCTAAGATTTTATCTTACCCAGTCAAAGTGTGGTTATTTGTTAAGAAAGGAAATAACAACAAATGCTGGAAGGCTGTGGGAAGAAGGGACTCTGTTTACACTGCTGTTGAGAATGTAATCAATTCCAACCTCTTGGAAATAAGTATGGAGGTTCTTCAAAAAATTAAAAATAGATCTGACATATAGTCCAGCTAGACCACTCCAAGTCACCATGTCACATACATACTTGCACACTGATGTTTACTGTAGCACCATTCACAACATCAAAGTTATGGAGGAACTTCGGTGCCCACCAACAGAGGAATGGACAAAGAAAATGTGGTATATGCATACAATGAAAAAATGTCAATCAAAAATAACAAGATTATGTCATTTGCAGGAAAATAAAGATGATCACAACCAGTGAATTAAATTAGTCTCACAATGACAAGTATCATATACATGGTATATAATAGCATAAATATATAGTTCATATACATTCACAAGCCATTTGTGATTTCTAGATTTTTATATAGCTACCTTTAATCATGCCACTACATGAAAGTAGAGGTAAAGATATTTAGGGGAGGGAGGATAACTGAAGGGGAAAGAGTGAAGAGAGGAAGAATTTAGCAAAGGTAAGAAGAGTGTTTGAATGAGAAGCCAAATAGGAGAATTATTACAGAATATACCTTAGGCATAGAAGAAAAAAATGCAGATGTAAACCCCTATTCATGGGGGATAAAAGGTAAAAGAAAAAGAACAAATAACAAAATTACAAAAAAGTATAAATTGCAAAAATCAAAACACAGGAAAGCAAGAAGCATCTTATCATGAGTTGACGTTTCTTCGTTCGAGATTAATGTCCCTTCCCTGCATTGCTGTCTTCAGCTGACCGCAGATGGGAGGGACACCTGCAGCCACAGTGTAAACCAGCACAGCTTAGCCGGGAAGGCCTTCTCCACTGGGGTGCTATGAGAGTCAGCTCTCCATAGGATCCCTGGCCCTCGGTGTGGTGGCTCCATTCCGCACACCCCCCCCCAACCTCCCTTCAGCTGCAGCCTTCTGGCTGGCATTCTGGGCACAAGTGCCTTGCAGTGTGAGGAAGGGAGCACCTGAGCCTGGGTTTAACCTTTGCTGTTGGGGTGCTCTTCCTGATTTTTTTGCTGTATTCCCGTGGTGGTTGGGGTCCTCCCTAGCGCCATTAGGGTCCACCTAGATGAGAGTCCCTGAGTTTGAAGATAACACAGCACCAAATTTCCCGCTAGGTGACAGAGTCTGTCTTTCAGAAGCAGTGCTTCCTTTGTCCCACCTACAGGGAAAGCAGTAGGGTGTCAATGGTTGGCCTATTCAAGCCCCTGTTTGGCTGATTTCTATTCTTTTTTTTTCTTCAGGGGTGTGTGTGTGTGTGTGTGTGTGTGTGTGTGTGTGTGTGTGTGTGTGAAGATAACTTGATAGAAGAAAAATCTTGTCATTGGGAGAGACACCTGTATGAAGTTAAAAAAAATCAAATAACACTTATAGAGAAAATGCTGTAGAAAGTGGAGGTAACAATGTAAAACTGTGCTGTCGATTTAACAGAAGAGTTGCAGATGGTCAGCTGAGGCTGGCATCTAGAGAAGAGGAAAGCCCTGCCATGGGGACTTTAGGCTGATACTTGCAGAAATCTACTGCACTTAAACCAAATCGAATCATTTTCACAAGCATTGTAAAGCTTCCTGTAGTAAAAGCATTTTTTTTTCTACATGCGCTTCAATTATACAGCAACGGTGGCACAGAATACCCAAACAGAAGAGCTGCCATGTGAGATATCTAAGTCCTTCAAAAAAATAATAAATTCTGTGTGTCTTTTTTTTTTTTTTTTTTTTTCCCCCCCCCCCCCCCCCAGTCAACCCTGTTGTTGCAGCTGCTACTTAGCAACACTGGTAAAAAAGCGAAATTGCAATCATCTCGAACAGAACTCTGGCAATCAAGATTGTTAAAGCCTTCCATCTCCTGGAGAAAGCAACGTGCGGCATTTCAGACTGTTTATCAAGACTTAGAGATGTTCACAACTTCCCCAATCAGGCCATCCTAGGAGGCCAGACTTAAGCTTTTCTTAAAACTAACTTAAGAAAAAATTGGTCTTGGAGGGATGTTACTAGCCCAGTAAGCTCTCTCCAATTGTGTTCCATGCAGTAAAACCCACAAGGACTGAACAGAGGGAAGCAATGGTGGAACCTGGCATCTGATCTCAAATTCTACTCTCCTGAGCAGCAGCCTCTGTAGTCGACACCATCTTCCACAGCTGCTGGGTCAAGTTCACTTATAACTTACAGGGTCTGGTCTGGTTGAATAATTCCTCAGCCCTGTGGCAAATCTAAAGTATACAAGTAGCCACAGTCAGAATTCATATCTCATACTGCTGCTCCATTTGGGAAAACCACATTAAGAAATACTATTTCTTCCTGGAAATTCTGGTGTGTGTACCCTTGGCAAGAAGTCTTCGTGGAATTTTGAATTGTATCTAACCCACTGTAGTCCCTCTTGAGCTTCAGCAGGAGAAACCAGAGGGCAGCACCATGTGTATTCAAAATGAAGCATCCCTTGGAGACAAACATGACACTCACTCAGAGTATTGTCAGTTTTGGTCACACTTGTGATTGAACATTGCGCATCTTTACAGCAGTTTCTCCGTTCCTTTGAAAAACTTGTGGAGCTTCCATCACCATGAGACTAGGGAATAACCAAGCACCCCAGAACATCACTAAATTGAATCTCATCTCTTTCCACATCCCCTGCTACAGATTTTTCCAGCTGTGTTTCTAACATGTAGGGTCTTTCTCTTTCCTATAATTTGGTATTAATTTTTGAAAAGAGACATAAAATTTCCCGGTCATTTTTTTTTTCTGAGCAGAAGTAGAATGTGAGTCTTTAAATTGAATGGGAATAGAGAGATACAGTTTAGTGTTTGTGGTCCACAACTTTCCCATTAGATACAGTTGACCAAGCACTTGCTAGGTTGCCTGTCCGTACTGTATAAGTGCAGACAATTTGTAAGTGATAAATGACTCCGTGTGGAGCTATGCAGGAATTTGAGCCAAGGTCAGACTGCAAAAGAGAGGGATGTGAAATGAAGGAAGAGACAGGAACCTCTCTCCTGCTTTCAGTTCCACATCTGAAGCCCAAGAGAAGGGTTGGTAATTTTAGCCAAAGTAGTCTCAAAGTCCTTGAGATGGTTCTCAGCTTGCCACAGTATTGAGGTAGATTCAGTATTGGCCAATCTGTAGGCTTCCTTGTAGGAGCATGACAAGAGAGTGTATGAGTCCTTAAGACAGTGGTTGAAGTATATGAGGAAAAAAGACAAATGAAGACAAATGCTTGTGTTTAAAAGGAGAAGTGCTATAAAAAGCTATAAAAATTACATGAAGGATCCAAAGTCAAAAGATAATCAACGATATAAAATTTTATGGGATCCCTTTTAAGAATGGCTCCATGACGTAGGTGACAATTGTCCCGTTTTTGTTTGTCCCAAAGTTGAGCGTCTCTGTTGAAGCCATAAGCTCTGGAAAGGTCTTCTGTTTGTAGCATCAGACAGTCAGGTGGAATCCCTTTCTCCATGGCCACTTACCCTTACTTATATTTTCAGTAGGGCTGGCATGAGTGACTCCATTTTTGTTCTGATAATGCCACCCAGTGTCTGCTTCCCTGTGATGGCATTGCTGATTAACCACCCTCTGGTTTGTTTGTCAGCACCCTTCATGGCTGTCAGAAAGCTGTGTGTGAGTGCACTCCTGTGAGGTCTCCTCGAGGCTCTCACTGCACGAATCAGGACTGTGGACAACAAAAGTCAGAATGTACACAGGTAGAGTCCTGAGGACTCTTAACCGCTGGCAAGACAGTCTAGTTATTCCCACGGCATACATTTTAAGATGGCAATTATGATGACCAAAGCCTTATATATTTTATACAAATTTTCAGATAATTTCTATCAAGAAGCATAGAACATACTATTATGAAATAATAGCTGCTTGTTTAACCAGGATTATAAACCAGATCATCTAAAGATTGAAAAAAAAAAAAAAACAAGAAAGAAAGAAAAGTAGTTCAACTCCCACCTCCATTCTGGTGGCCATGGGGATGTTTTGGGAAACTTTCTGGAATATGCATTCCAACACCAGCAACAGTGGAAGAGAGAGGTGTCACTGGTGTATGAAAGCCAGACAGCTCCTGAAAGGCCTTGAGTCTGGGGTCCAGTTTGCATTCTCATTTTATACACTAAAACCACAAGGTGGGGCAGGCAAGCAAGCAAGATTTTACAGAAGCGTGTGTGGCTGGCGGTCAGCATGTATGATCGACTTGTTTCAGCTACTTCTCCAGGTCATTCTGTCCCAGGTAGCAAGTGAAGTCATGCTTGGCAACAGCCAGTATAAGGAGTGCTTTGTAGGTATAAGGTTATTGTGGAATCCAAATGTTGATTTCTGTACCCCCATATCTGGTTTCACTCCTTGTTCTGAGGAGTTCATGTCTCATTATTATGTAAACACTGCTTCCCCAATTGTCCCCTGATATGCCAAGAAAGCAGCTTACAGCCAATCACTGAGCATGAGAGAGAAAAGGGCTGGACTTCCTGCCCTCCAGGGGAGGAAGAGTTAAGGAAAGGAAAAAGAGGGATTCAGAGGAGGCAGAGGCTGGAGAGATGAAAAGAGATTCAGCTGAAGCAGGAAAGCCACAAGTGCAAGTATCTTTGAGATTTATGCTGGGGGGAAGCTAGATTAGTTTAGTGGGTTAAGAATAGAGTAATTAATGCTCAGTTTTTGTATTGCAAAGCCTGTTTAACAAATACTATAATAGAGTCTCACTTATGTAAATGACAGCCGAGTTAAGAGGTAATCTGTGAAACTGACACAATTCTATAAAGTTACACTAACAGTACTTTAAGTAAATCACTAAATAAATCAACAAATCAGTATGTAAGACTTGGCCTTTTTCACTTTATTCTACTTCAGAGATTCAACAACACTTTCCATTGAACTATCTCCTTGGCCTTATTTTTACTTTTTGAGATACAAAGTTGCCCAGGCTAATTTGAGCTTTCATTTACATGAGGATTCAAAGAGAATTTCTTGGCATTTACCCTATAGATATAACATGTACTCAAAAGCAGCTGATAGAAACACATACACTTCAAGCCATGTTCATGTTAAAATTTCACCCATAAGGCAAAGTAACCTAATAACACAAACTTGGTTTATAAAAAAAAAAAAAATCCATGTTATAGTTATGACAAAATTGACATGTTAGAATTACTACTAATATCTATATAAATAAATTAAGTTTTATATAAACATTGAACCAAATTTTTTAAAAAGCCAAGCATGATGGCATGATGGTACACACTTATAATCCCAGCATCAGGATTCTAACATGGAAGGATTTCAAGTTCCAGGCTAGCCCAGGCTACCTACTAAAACTCTGTTTAAAAAAAATATAAAAGTTTCTCTTATCCTTTTTGAGCTTGAGAATTATCTCTTAGCTATCTACATTCCAGCTAGAATTGGCTGAGAAAATGAACCTCCAAGCATCTTTGAATAATCAGTGATTTAGTATAAACAGAAGGGACAAAAGAAGAAAGGAAATAGGTAGGCAGAGGGCCAAAACATCTCACATGGTAACCCTATAACTGAAGTAAGAATTGTCTAAAAGTTGCTCACACACAAAAAGTTATGTAATGGAAATTAGTTCTCTTTTCTGTATTAGTATGCAGATCAACCTGGCACCTGGTACCATATAAGGAAGAGTTTAGGGTTCCTTGGACTTGGAGCCAAGATGGGTGGAGCCCAGTTGAGGCCACAGCTTCATAAAAATCACAGACATTCCTTGTGGTAGGGACATGGCTAAGAAGCCACACAAGTTGCAGATGATATCAGTTGCCACAAGAAGCCACAGGGACTACTGCATATTGAGAGAGATCTTGTGGGCCCATAAAACCACCAAGGATCGAGAGACGACACCTGATATAAGTAGGGGAGCTCCGCATGGACTCCCCTTTCCCCCATGGACGGAGAAGACAGCACACGCTGGAGAAGTGAAGCAAGGTACCATTCGTGAGCCTTTAGGCCACAATAGCCTGAAGCAAATATGGTCAGAAACCTTGGCAAGTAAACTGAAGATTGTCAAGAAGCTGAGAGGCAGAGTCTGAGAAAGAGACTTTTGCCACAAGTCAGCCTAAGAAGGCTGGCAGAAAAGGCATGGCATAGAACCTGCTGAGAGAAAGTTCTTCAAAACGACATTAAAGACTTCCGTCAGGGGCCTGAGGGTGCTGGGAGAGTGAGTGAAGCAGGTGGAGTTCAGAGGCCGTGGTGAGGAAAACTAGGCCATGGGGTATGCATGGGCTGAGTAGTCCATAAAAGTGAGTCTCAGCTGAGGGAGGAAGCCAACCTCGAGTTTAGAGGTTAAAACAGGCTGGCCTCGTAAGCTGGCCACAATCTAGTGGTTGAAATAAACTGACCATACAAACTGGCAAAGCTAGGCCCAGTGGTCGCTAGGTTTGGATGAGACTGCATACTGTGACTGCCATAGCCAGACTGCTAAAATCGAGTTTTCCACACAGACCTGCGCTAAGAATATTAATATCCTTTCAAGGTTGGTTAAGTGTTCTTAGGTATTAAGGACTTATAGGTATTAGGTTATAGGTTATGAGTATTATGCATTGTAGGTTATAAGATACAGGCATTTTATAGGTGTTTGTTACGTATTAATAAATATAAGTGATTAAATAACATTTTTCTGTTACAAAGATGTTTTAACGTAGTCATGCCAGTCAGGCAAGAACATCAACTTAAGTCTATACGACTGGAAGAAAAGGACCAAGATGAGCTCAAGAGAAAGAAAGCTTCCCTGCACAAATTAAATGACCAGCTGGGCCTGGAGGGCTCAGGTCTAGAATCTTAGCCAGCCTGGCCTGTACAACATGTTCAAAGCCAGTCTCTGCAACTTAGCAAAGCCTGAAAAACTAAAAGCCACATCTGAGGACAGAGAGTAGTGGTAGAGTGAGTGCCTAGCATGTCTGGGCCCTCAGGTTTGATCCCCAGCACTACAAAGAGAAAAGAGCATGTGGATACCCCACCTAAAGTTTTTGCTTCTCGGTGTTCTGGGGCAGGGGACAGCCTACCTCTTTTGAGTTTTGTTCTGCCCAGCGATGTCTTAAGGATTCATTTGACTAGAATCTGATGCCTAGATCAACAGGCAGTTTTAAAGACTTTTTAGATTAATGTTTTGACAATTTCATACATGTATATAATGTATTTCGATGATACTTACCCTCCATCATCTTCTCTTGTCCCATCTTCCTTCTGCTGAACCCTTTCTTCTTTCCAACTCTCCATCCCCTTTTATTTTCATGTCTGCTTATAGTATTATTATTATTAATTATAACATAGTTATATTAAATATTGTATTTAATGGATTGACTAATAATAATTTGTGATTCAGTGAGTTTAATTAGGGTTGCTCACATACATGTGACTGGGGGTGCAGTTCGCTATACTCAAAGCAGAACAACTGCCCCTTCATAAGACCAGCTATGTCTGCTTGCAAAAGATCATCACAGCCAGGCTTGCTGATTGTTGACTTCTCATCATAGAAAGAGGAGACCAGCCATCTGCATATCCAGCCACTCCTCAACTGGTTGTGTGCATTCCTCCCTGATTGCGCTTGGCCCTGAGATCTAGGGTCGGCTAGAGTGTACAGACTGGGGAGGACTGGGGAAAAACTATCCTATCTCTGCAGCCATGGGGAAGCCATCTTCCATGCTGGATGCAGACCTTCCAGTATAGCTGCTTTAGGATCACCCTCACTCCTGCCTGTAACCCCTGACCCATGGTCTGTAAGCAAGCCTAATACTCATTGGTTCTCCATGGTGAACTTCGGTGGAATCCAGCTTTAGTTTGTCATTGAGATCTTAGAAGGAGTTACCTAGCCATCCGCTCCCTCCTCCACCCTCCACTCCCCTTCCAGAGAGAAACTTCTTGCCACAGCTGATTATTTATCAAAGCACAGAGGTCTTCCTCTCCCTTCCTCCCTCCATTAACTGCCACTAGATCTTCAGGGAGGCCTCAGGAGCCCCTAGCACATCTGTGACAGAATGTTGATGAGCCCAACCTTGTGAGATAGATAATCACAAACTTGGTGAGTTACAGGCTCGAAGTCTGGAACTGGAAGGCAGCTTTCCCCTCCCCCTACCCCAGCCTCTGCCCTCTCTTCTCTGCCATTCCCTGAATCTTGGAGGGGGTGACACAGATGTCCTGTTTGGAGATGAGCACATGACTGTCACTTACTCTCAGTACTCTGACCAGTTAAGGGTCTCTGCAGTAACTACCATCCGCTGATAAGTGAGGCCTCTCCCATAAAGGCCAGGACCAGCACTGATCTAAAACCAGGTGGCAACCATCTTACTCTGATCAAGGATCTTTGGTGTCTCAGTTATTGCTGTGACAAAAACACCACAACTAAGGCAGTTTGTAATGAACATTAACTGGGGGCTTGCTTACAGTTTTAGAGGACCAGAGCATGAAGTCACAGTGAAGAGCAGGGCTGGAAGCAAGCCAGCATGGCCCTGGAGAAGTAAGTAGCTGAGAGCTTACATCTGATCCACGGGCATCAGGCAATGGGAGGAGCCGGACTGGAATGGAGTGGGCTTTGGAAACCTAAAGCCTACCTACCCCCAGTGGCAAACCTCTTCCAGCAAGGCCACATCTCTGATCCTTTCTAAACGGTTCTACCAGCTGGGGGCTGTAGTGAGAATTTTGGTTTCTTTAAAAACATAGAAATGTTATAGGAATATGTTTTTGGTTTAATCCCAGGTGTGGGATATGGGGCTGCTTCAGACTGTCCACAGCAGCTGGCTGGGACTGTCTCATTCTCCGGCAGGGGCATGGGTTTGCCAGCTGCAGATAGTTTCTACAAGTACGTGACGTTTGGAATTCTGGGGACTTTTCAGAGGGTCCAAAAATGCTAACTAGCAGTCTAAGATGGGCTGCTGCAGCTACCGTTCCTCCTGCTGCTGGTGGCTGCTGTTTGCTGGGTGCTGGTTGGAAATATCCGGACAGCGAAGATCAAACTCGCCCCAAGGAACTCGATATCCCTAATGAGTAGGAAGTAGTCTAAGGCTACCCATGCCCCTTACCCTCTAACCTTCTTTCTCCTACCTAGTATGGGAGTTGGAAAGGTTGAATAGGGAGAAATAGGAACCCATAAAGTAGTCAAAAGTCCTGCTACAGGGGACCAAACATTCAAACAAACAGGGGCCATTCTCATTCACACCATCATAATCAGATTTTTTTTAAAAAAAGTAAATACTTGTGGTAGAAGTTAGGCATCTTCAGTGAGTTAGTGTGCAGTTCAGCTTGGCATCGGGCAGCACATAAAGCTTGTCGTCCCTTAGGTTTGCTGAAATGGACAGAGCGCAGTTGAGACCATAGTTCTGTGAACTGCCCTGTTGAAGGGGCCTGGCTAAGAAGCTGCCCTCAGTTTAGCAGTTGGAACAGACTGACTTTATAAACCGGCCACAGTTTGGGACTTGAAATAAACTGGCCTTGTGAACTGACATGGTTAGTCCCAACG
>CAJQZJ010031764.1:19718-66788 GCA_907164525.1 Lophiomys imhausi
CTCAGTTTGGTAATTGGAGTAGGCTGACTTGAAATAAACTGGCCTTGCAAACTTGGGCAAGGTTAGACCCAAAGAGACGGCGAGTCGAGCAGAGTTTGGAAGCCACCCGAGCCACCCTCAGTTTGGCGGTTGGAACAGACTGACTTTACAACTTGGCCACAGTTTGGTGGTTGAAATAAACTGGCCTTGTGAACTGGCAGTATTAGACCCAATGGACACTAAGTTTGAAAGGGACTGTCTGCTGACACTGCCGTAAATCAGGCTATCCTGCATGGACCTACACTAAGAATAAAAATATCCTGTTACAAAATCTAATTTTAAAAAACTGAAATGAACATTACTTAATAGTGAAAGACTGGGGTTTTCCTTTGAGATGAGAAGCAAGAGAAGGGTGTTACTGTCATCTGTAATTAACCTCACAATGAATAGAACACCCATGGAAAAATTAATCTTGATCTGTCTGTACTATTAACCCAGATATACTGATAATATAAATGTGAAGATAAAAATAAAGCTTCTAGAAGATAACAGAATTTCTTAGAATAAGTCAGTATTTGTGAAATCAAGCACAGAATGTATAATTCTATAGAGAAAGATCAATAATTTGGACTACATTAAAATTAAAACGTTTATTTATCAAATTTATATAAAAAGATTTTAAAAAGCTGGGCAATGGTGGCGCACACCCTTAATCCCAGCACTTGGAAGGTAGAGGCAGGAGAATCTCTATGAGTTCAAGGCCAGTCTGATCTACAGAGTGAGTTCTAGGACTGTCAAGGTTATACAGAAAAACCAATATATATATATATATAAATTATATATAATTTTTATATATAAGATGACAATGCCACATTATAGGAACCTTATGAAGCAATGGTGATCCTTATAATTTGTAGGTTGGAGTGCTGATTGGTTCAGCATTTTTGGATACTTGATCATTAGCAGTTACTGAAGCTGAGGATGTGAATATCCTCAGCATTTCCACCCCGGACTATGTACCCTACAGGGTATGTGTCACAAAAATGTATTTTCCTACACATGTTTAATACTAGTCCTAAATCAGAAAAACGTCCATCATTAGTGGAACGGAGGAATGGTGACATACTAAATAATGAATGATCATCTCACAGACACAATTTGAATGAAAAAAGTCAAATGCAAAGGATAATCATAACCGTGACACTTGAACTTGGGAAAGGAGACAGAGAAGAAAGGGGGAGGGTATGAAGTACTTCTCATTGCCCCATCAATTCATCTGAATGGATGAATTACAAGGGGACGCTGAGCATTTGAAAACCCACCCAGCTTTCTACAGATACCTTATATACTGTCCTGGATATATTTAGAATTCAATAGCACAGGGTTATTTGGAAAGTGTACTTTTATTACTTTGGGGATTCCCCTACATAGTTTGTAATCCTAGTTCCCTTGCCATCAAACAGCAAAAGGAAAGCTATCTGTAAGTTTCAAATGTAAATAAATTGCAGTATGCACCTCACAGGATTTATGCTCAATAGAAAATGGTGTTCCAGTCTAAGGGAGCTACCTCTTCATATGTGTTAGATACTCAGCGTGCCCTATTGTGGTTTATTCTTACATCCAAGGAAAATAGAATGTTATATAACTTTTACTAGGAGATGTAAAGAAACATCTGTTCACTCTAGATAGGCATCTATACAGACAGGAAAAGAAAAGATTCCATTCAATTCTAGTTTAATGAGTCAACAGACTTATCAAGCTTACTCACAGAGGTAGGGATAAAAAGTTAATTGCATGAGTATCAATGGCTCAGAAACAGATGCACAATAGAAAAGCATGCCCCAAGTGAGCATTGACACTGAAAGTGTCATCCCTGGAACTCCCTGCCAAACTCGGTGGCAACTCTCCCCAGGAATTGCTTGCTGCTTATGTAACCTTGGGGAAATGCTAGGAATCCTGTGACTCTCAGGAGTTTCTATTTTAGTTCTAGAGACTGAAAGGTTTCTTTTTTTTTTTTTTTTTTTTTTTTTGGTTTTTCGAGACAGGGTTTCTCTGTGTAGCCCTGGCTGTCCTGGACTCACTTTGTAGACCAGGCTGGCCTCGAACTCGCAAAGATCCGCCTGCCTCTGTCTCCCAAGTGCTGGGATTAAAGGCGTGCGCCACCACTGCCCGGCTTGGAAGGTTTCTTTTACTTCCCAAGCCTTACGGAGTCTACCTCCATGAAGGAAATTTTTGGTTTGGAGGAAATAGCTACATGGTAGAGGCTCAGGGGAGAAAAATGGGTTGCTGGAGAAAGCCTAGCTGGCCAGCCGCTCGAGCAGGTCCGACTTCAGCTGTAAAGTCTGTGTTCTCTTTGTTGGGTATCTCTCCAAGACTAGAGTCATTACCTTAAGCAGCAAAGGGTTCTGCCTTCTCCCGCAAGCCTTCCGACTTTATCTGATTAACATTCCAAACTGATCCAGTGTTAGGTCCTCACACTGATATTCTCCATTCCACCAACCATGAGGCTGACCTGGTTCCAGTCTCTCATCTTCTTCTGGATTTACCTCATTTCCTCAGAAGAGTTTTCCCCTTTATTGTTTGCTCCGTGTTAGAAGTATGTGTGAGGTGGCAAGAAAGAGACCATCACTCCAACTGAAGTGTCTGGGCAAGGCAAACTTTACTCTTGACGTGTACTAGGAAGAGTGAACCCACTGAGATAGGAAGTGTACTTGTTTTGTTTTAAGTTTGTTGTTGATTTGGTTTGGGATTTTTGGGGGGCTTTTTGGTTTTGGTTTTTGGTTTTTGGAGACAGGGTTTCTCTGTGTAACAACCCTGGCTGTCCTGGAACTCTCTTTGTAGACCAAGTTGGCCTCAAACTCACAGAGATCTCCCTGTCTCTGTCTCCTAGCACTTGATTTTTATACTAATGCAGGTAGTGGCTGTGACTTTTCCCCATTGGCTGGGGTCTGACCTCACAATCTTATTCAGCTGGCTAGTCTGAAAAGAATTGATTTATAATCTGGGCAGTGGTGGTACTCACCTTTAATCCCAGCACTCAAGAGGCAGAGGCAGGTGGATCTCTGAGTTCAAACAGCCCGGTCTACGGAGTGAGTTCCAGGACAGCCAGTGATACACAGAGAAATCCAGTCTCAACAACAATAACAACAAGACTTAGGAAATGGAGGAAGAAGGGGAAAAGGGGTCACTGCTCCAGGCCATCATATTCCTAGAATAGAGCACTGGGCCTTTGTTTAAACCAAAGTTTTACTAGGTAGAGAGGGTTAAAACATTTGTGTAAAAGTTTTACAAGGTTGGGGAGAGGATATAAAATTATTTTAATTCGTTGTCCTAAACGCATGTCTTATAGTATTTGATAGAAAAGACCGTATTTGATATTTCTTACATCCCAGCCCCAAAGGATGTGGCCTCAAATTTAACCTTTCTAGATGAATGGTCATCCACACAACCAAGGACCTTCCTGTTTCCCCTTATTTATGGCTTTCCTTGCCTGCCTGGCCTCTCACATCTTAATTCCTTCCTCTCTTCCACCCGGACTCCCAGTGCTCCTCCATGCCTCAACTCCTTACCCAGTACCCAGGCTCCCAGTGTTCCTCCATGCCTCAACTCCTTACCCAGTCAGTACCCGGGCTCCCAGTGTTCTGGATTCCAGCTTACCCACCCGCCCCCAGCGGCCTCTAGGACAGCCACACCCCCAACCCACACATGCCGCACATGATCCCCCCACACACACACACACACTCACGTACGCGCACACGCACATGCACACACACGCGCATGCGCACACACTCTCACGCACCACACTCACCAGTCCCACTCAGGCCAGAGTCCGGCAGGTCGCCTGACAGGAGGCTGAGATGGTGCCCGCAGGCAGCCAGCAACGACAACGGCCCGATAGGCCTCGCTTGATATACGTGACCCGCTTCGCCTCGCACCGCCCTGGGGTGTGGCGGCTGAGGGACCTTGGAGGTCTCGGCCATCGAGGCCCACGGTTCCGGGCCTGCGGCGCCCGGGAACAAACAACCGTGGATACCAGGCCCCAGGGAGGAGAGCTGCCCACCGGCTCCGGGGCCCGGGTCGCCGCCACCCCAGACTCCGACTCTTTCCAGCCGCGGAGGTCCAGAACGCCAAGGGGCCCAGAGCAAGCAGCGCGAGCAGGTGGCACGGCAGCGGGAGGGATCCTCCTGTCAGCGGGCCGCTGCTGCCATCTTGTGTGCTGCCTTGTTCAGTCATCTTTCTGTCAGCCTTCCTTTGTGCCTTGTCTCAACCTTTCTACCAGTCCTGCTGTTAGCCTTTTTGTCATCCTTCTTGTCAGCCAAGGTGTCAGTTTTCCTGTCAGCCTTCCTGTCAGTTCTCACACAGCGTTCCAGTCAGTAGGCGGCCAGGCTTAGCTCTCCTGTCAGTCTGAAGCCGTAAGCTAGGAGAATCCCTTTAACTCACTTAATGGGGTGGCCTGCAAAAGGGCTGTGGTACATTTAAGATAACCCAGAGACCTGAGAGAAGTTCTTGGATGTAGTTACTTCAGTCCCTCAGAGAAATGGGAGTTTGGCGTGCTTGTTGGTTATTTATTGAGACTGCTAATTACAAGAGATGGAGAGATGGCTCAGTGGGTTAGGAACATTGGCTATTCTTCCGGGTGACCCAGCACCCACATGGGAATTGTCTGTAATTCCAGTTCCAGGGAATGATGCCCTCTTCTGGCCTCCTCGGGCATCAGGCACCTAAGTGGTGCACAAACACAACACCCATACACAAACAATAAAATAAAAACTGTTGCTAATTACTATATATATGTGTATACATGTATACATATATATACATGTATGTACACGTACACACACATATGTGTATGTATATATAATATATATATTATATATATATAATATATATATAATATATATATGATGTCTGTTCTATACAGCCTGGTCTACAGAGTGAGTTCCAAGTCAGCCATGGCTACACAAAGAAACCCTGTCCCGAAACAAAATTATTCTTCATAGATTTTGCATAAACCTAGGTAAATTTATTCCCTGGAATTTAATCTTTCCCATTGCAACTGAGGTTCCTAACTACATAATGCACTAGAAATGTATGTGACGATATCATTTAAAATCTTTAGCAAGGATTAGTTTGTGTGTATTTTGAAGAGGTTTGCAAAATTGCATACTTCATACTTAACAGCCAAGAAAAAAAAGAATGCTGATTGCAGTCACCTGCAAATGTTCACCTCCTCTGAGGCCCAGCCTTCCACCTATGCTTTTAAAAGCAACTTTACAAGACTTCACTAACAATGTATACAATTCGTCCAGTTATAGCACACAAGTTAATGGGTCTTACACATCCACAGAGTTGTGGAGCCATCATTAGCATCCATTTTAGCAAAACTGTAACATCACAGTAAAACTCTGTACCCCTTAGCAGGCATCATGTCCCCCCACCATTGCCTCTACTGCCCACTAATCTTAGCCCTAAGCAAGTACTCAACTACATTGTCTCCACAGATTCACTTATTTTGGACATATCTAAGTGGAATGTATATGTGGGCTTCTGTGACTGACTTCCTTAGGCCTGTTCAGCTTTGCATGTTTAGATCCTATTAATTCACTGACCAGTTAACTAACTAACTAACTTAGTTAGTTCCATCACTGATTCTCATGCTTTTCATATATTTTCCAGGTATATGTTATTTGTGATTGTTTTTGTTTTGTTTTGTGCATCTCCAGCTGGCCTGGAACTCACTATGTAGAGCACACAGACCTGGAACTCACAGAGATCTGCCTGCCTCTGACTCCCAAGTGTTGAGATTAAAGGTGTGCACCACCATGCCCAGCTGATATTTGCCATTTGTAAATAGATATAATCTCATTCCTCTTTATTCATTCTTATGTCTACCATAATCTTTCTGTCTAATTGTATTGGCTAATACCTCTAGTGCAGGGTGAATGCCTGATGAGTTAATGAACACCTTACCTTGTTCTATTCTTAGGAGAAATGCCTCTAGTGTCTCACCATTAAGTAAAGCACTAGTTCTAGGACTGAGACTATATATTTAGAGTATGAAAAAGTGTATCTATTTTTATTATCTTTAGTACTTTTCATTTATTATGAATAGGCTTTAAATTTTATCAAAGGCTTACTATAATTTATGAAGATAATAATGTTTTCCTTAGAATTAGTAATGTATAGTGTGATATAAATAGGTTTCCAAATATTGAACCAACCTTACAGTGGTGAAATAAATTTCACTTGCTTGTGTTGTATTAATTTTTAATATAGTGGCAGGCTTTAGTAAGTTACTTAGAATGTTTTGTTAATGTTCATGAGATGTAGAGACCTGTAATTTTTTTCTTTGTATTTCTTGTTTTAGATTTTGAAGTTATACATATTCCATAAAAGTAATTGGGAGTTTTTCCTTCCTTTTCTGTGTTCAAGAATAATTTATACAAGATTGGAACTGTGTGTCTTGGAAGGTTTGATAAAATTCTTCTGCAAATCTTCTGGATCTCAGATTTTTGTGGGATAATTTCTTACTAATTTTCTCTGTGCTGTAGAAACTGGTCTGTCTATACTTTCTAACTCTGACAGGTCAGTTTTGATAACATGCATTTCCTTAAGTAATTATACACTCCATCTAGGTTTCTAAATGTGTTTCCATTGAAGTCTGCAAAGTGATGTGTTTTATTTTAAAAGTTTATCCATGCTTCAATGATCCCCTATTAATAATTTGTTTCTGTTTTATGTGTGTAGGCATGTACTTTTTCCCTTTGTATTGATGACATTAGTATTTTGTTTATTTTAAAAGCAAGATTTTGATTTATTACCTAAGCTTTTTTTCTAGTTTATTCCTCATTAATACCAACTTCTTAGCCTTGTTTTCTCTCTCTGTCTGTGTGTGTGTGTGTGTGTGTGTGTGTGTGTATTTTTTATACTAAAATTTGAGTGTTTATTTTTTTAATAATTTTAAAATGCACTTCAAATTTTTCATATATATATTGGATACTGGACATACTGCTCCTCACCTCTCACCCAATTCCTTTTTATTCTCCATTCTTTCAACCCTTCATTTATTACCTTACATAATTTTACTTTTTTTTTTTTTTTTTGGTTTTTCGAGACAGGGCTTCTCTGTATAACAGCTCTGGTTGTCCTGGACTCACTTTTTAGACCAGGCTGCCCTCAAACTCACAGAGATCCGCCTGCCTCTGCCTCCCAAGTGCTGGGATTAAAGGCATGCACCACCACCACCCGGCACTTTTTTTTTTTTCATTTAATCTATACACACATTATTTTTTGTGACTATATGAAATCTAGGAAAGACAAATGAGAGAACACATGTAATATTTGCCTTTCTGAGACTAATTTAAATTGCTTAATATGATTGTATCCTGTTGAATCCATTTTCCTGGAGACTATCTATCTATTGCATGTGTGTGTGTCAGACATATCATGTGTGTGGGTTAGGGAACAACTTATGGGAGTCAGTTCTCTCCTTCTGACATGTGGATCTCAAAGATCAAACTCAGTGTGTCAGGCTTGGCAGCAAGGGATCTTTACCTTTTAAACCATCTTGCCAATCCCTGTTGCTTTCTTAATGACTAACATTCAAACTAGGGTAATATGTAATATCAATGTGATTTTTTTCAATGAGATTTTAATTGGAATTTCTCTGATGGCTGGTAAGGTTAAACAGTCACCATTTTCATATTTATTGATGATTTCTATTTCCTCCTTTCTGAATTGTCTATTCCTTTTGTCAGTTTTGTTGTTGTTGTTGACTTGCTTTCTTACTGGCCAGTTTTTTAGTTCTTTGTATACTCTACTTATTAATTAATTCTCTCTTCTCAGATGAGTAGTTGACAAAGATTTCCTCTAGTCTATAGGCTCTCTCTTTACTCAACTGTTCCCTTTGTTACAGAGATTTTTTATTTCTTGAGATCCCATTTGTTAATTATTGGCCTTATTTCCTTGGCAACTGGGGTCCTATTCAGAACTTTCCTATACCTATATCTTGAAGTATTTTCTCTACTTTTTCCAGTTTCAGGTCTTATATTAAGGTACACACATACTTGGAATTGATTTTTTTTTAGGGTAAGAAATAGGGACTAGATATTTTTTTTTCCACATGTGGTTATCCAGTTTCCCAGAAACCATTTGTAGATGAGGTTGTCTTTTCTCCAATGCTGTTTCCTCTATCTTTGTCAAAACTCATTGACTAGATGTATTGGTTTGTATCTGGACTTCCTATTCTGTCCATTGTTTTACATGTCTTCAGTTCCATGCTGGTTTTGTTACTGTGACTGTCATGTGACTTAACATTAGGCATGTTGATAGTATCAGTATTATTTTATGTTCAGGATTGCTTCGACACTTCTGAATACTTTGTGCTTTCAAATAAGTTATAATATTGTTTATTTCTACTTCTATGAAGATTATCATTGGAATTTTTAACAGGGTTTGTTGCATTGAATATGCAGATTGGAAATCAGGCATTCCATTTACTTTTTAAAATCAGGAAGTATTTAGTATGATGAGCTTGTTTCAAACAATTTTAGAACCTCCCACACATCTCAATATGTAATATTATGCTGTCAATTTCATTGTGTTTATTACACTAAAACCACTTAACACATTTTAAAGATGTTAAATCCTAGGATCTCCCTGTTCTTTTGCTTTGCTAGCACTTTCTAGTGTTATTGCGCTGTAGTCAGAGTGATATTCCTAGTGTCTCCACTGTCTTGCATGTTACTGGTACTTTCTTTTTAGCTCAATTTAGGACATTTCCCCACTCACCTCTTCCAGAAACCAAGCCAGAAAGACTTTCCTCTGGAACCCTGGGTCCCCGTTCACCTGAGTCTGTCCTATCCAACTGCTTGCTTGGTACATTGTGTGGAATTTGGTCTTTTAAATTACATACTTAAATATCTTCCCCACACTTCATGTTCTGATATGTCTTGTTATTTATTTATTTAGTATTTCCAGATACAGGATGGATTTAATTTGACTTTGCGGCTGATAAGAGGCTGGAAAACAGCTTAAGGCAGTGGCAGTGGTCCAGTAGAAATGGAAAGGCCAGAATTAAAGCTGTAGAGGGAGTTAAAGGGGCAGAACTGATAACTGATTGGAAGAGAGAAGGGAGAGCTGAGAATAAGTCTGACATATCCGTACTGGCCACTGTGTGAAAGCAAAACTGTTAACTTCCACAACCTCCTTGCTGAGCTTGTAAAAAACTAAGAATACAGTCAAGGGAAGGGTGCCCTGAGACAGACATGCACCTAAGCTAAGCCAAAGAGTAATTGTAAAGTACTGAGGTTTTCTCAGTCCCAGTTATATTTGATATTAAATAGATATTTAGTAAATGTCTATGGGGAATAAAAATGAATTTTTCCTCCATTTAACATGTACCATGTTGTAAGCAATAGGTCAAATGCCATGACAAGATGGATCAGGTGGCTGTTCTGTACTCACAGGACTCACATGTGAATAATGGGTGTGTAAGACAGTAGTTGTGAGTGCTATAGAGAGACACGAAAGGGGCGTTGACAGTCAAGTTCAGGGACAGAAAGAGGCACAAAATGGGAAATCAAGAGAACAAAAATGGAACAATTCATAATGGGACAGTAGAGATTATCAAGCACTTTGGCATGGAAGTCAGAAAGACAATCATGGCTCTTTTAATTACGGAAAATATAATAATGCCCATTTAGTCATCCAGCCTGATTCTTAATGTTATCACCTTTCAAGGAGGGAATAATGGTTTCTGCCTCAAGGGGTTGCTGTGAAGACTAAATGAGCCAGCACATACAGAACACCTAATGTGGTCTTTGTCATGGAACAAGCACTCAGTAAATGTTGGCACATTGAGCCCAGATGGCTTGAAGGGACAAGAATAATGAGTAAGATGTTCTAACCCTTGTTGTTTTTTATTATTATTAAAAACTAAAGGTTTAATTGGTGGATGATGTTACCAGAGACAGGTGCCTTGTGAAAGGCTGGGAAGCCATCCTAAGATCTTCTGATGTTTAGGAACCCAAGGGACAAGTATCAGGCAAATCTAGTATTTCAACCAAGACTGTTAGGTTGAACTGGTTTCTCCCTTACTATACTTGAGAGATAAAGCCATATGTTGTAAGTTATTAAAGAATACTATTGTGTAGGTATACAAATGAATATTTTGGAAGTGGTAAATAATTTGGGGATGACAGAATCAGGGAAAGCTTCATGGTAGAGAAACATATTTGATATTTTCATATGAGGCTGAAATAGAGACAAGTTACAGATAGGAAAATATGTGAGGAAATCGTTCAGGATAGATGACAATTGGCAGTGACTGAGAAGAGCTACAAGTACAGTTTGACAGGGTGAGAGCTTGGGCAACAAGAACCAGGTGAAGATCTAAAGCATAAAATTGGGACTAAATCCACGGTGTACCATACATTGGTGCCTAGTCACAGTACAGGAAGAAATGGTTTTCCTGTGTACATGTGTTATACTTCTTACTGTATTTTTATCTAAAAATACTTCATGGCTCCTACCTTATCTTAAGGAGTGTAAGTACAGATTAGGTAGGACTTATAAGTAGGAAACAGTAGGAATGATGAAAACAAACCACCCTGAAAGTTGCAGGCATTCAAAGGGCAATGATTCTCAAACCATATCTGCATGTGTGTGCTAGTTTATTTGTTTAAATAGGTACTTTTCTCCTCATTAGAATATTACTTGAGTGCTGTTTTCTAAAAAGAGAAAATAATTACAAGCTAAAAATGGCAAAAAAATATTGCTCAATTGTAGTAAATAGGATTTTTTTTTTTTTTTTTGCTAGAAAATGTTTGTCAGGAAGGAAAAGCAACACATTTTGAAGATCTCTAAGTGACATGTGGACAAACTCAGACTTCTTCCCTGATTGGAATATTGGAAGAGTTGCCAAGGGAATGAGTTTCTCACAATGTGACTTAATGAAGTTCCTTCATCCCATGTCTGTACCTCACCCAGAATCAGTGGAAGGTGCCTCACAAATTAGTAAACACTGTTTGGGAACACATTTTAATGCATTCAACAAATGTAATGTATTATATACCTAGTATCCACAAAGAGAAACTGGATTGCCAGAGACAAGAACACACTTCTCAAACAAATTGTGAACTTCTGTGACAATCCAACATGGTTTGTAAGATCGAAGAATGTTCTCTGGAAAGCTAACTGTTGCATGTGCAAGGGAAATCCAAGTAGAGAGGGTAGCATGTCAGGGTGAAGTGAGAAGAGTTAAGGTGGGCTTGCTAGAGACAAGGGAAAGCAGGTAGAAAGGGTTCCAAGGTGCCATATGCCTATTGTCACTTCAACATATTAGTTGAGTGGTAAAGTGACATTACCTAGTGATCAGAAATCCAACACCAAGTATAACACCCCCCAAAGGAGCCTATGGCCTCTGTTTTTCAGCATAGTACTTTTTAAAATATGTACTAACTTCAGTATCTTTACTTTTTAAACAAAAATTAGGTTTAAACCAGAAAAATGCAGCTAAAGAGTATGATTTCCCCATACCACTGAATGAAGCCTCCAAAATAATGAAGGAAAGGAAAAAGGTATGTTGTATGAAGTAAAATTAACAATGCTTAGATTTTAGACCTTCCTCTATAAATACAGTGTATGAAGGTGTTCAAGACAGTGAAATTAATTCTGTCTCCTGAATAATTTAATTTTCTGAAATGAAAAAATAGAAGTAATGGTAGAAATGGAACTGAGCTTGGAAATATTTATTAACTATGAAGAGTAGTTCTGGTATCTGAAGGTATAAAATATATTTTCATCAAATATAACCTACCAGGAGATTTTTCAATGCATAACCTATGGTCCACAGAGTGTAGCTAACTGCTGTGTAGGAAAAAAATTACAGACTTCATAGGAAAGAATCCATCTACATTGGTGTCATATTGCTCTTCCCAAGGCAAAGAACGTATGTGGCTTTTTAGCCAAAAAGATGACAAAGATGAGCTTTATTGCTGGACCCTTTTCAGCACTGGTTGCCAAATGTCAACTAATGCAGGATTTAGAGCATATTCCAAGCAGTGGCTCTGCTTGCTATTTTACTTCAAAGAATTTCTTGTTAAGCATGAGGTATAAAGTCATGCTTGTTTGGTGATACCCATACATTGTCTAAAGCAGCGCTCAGAGCACTAACCCTTGAACCAAATATATCTAAAGTAAACAACAGTCTTCCATTGTGCAAAGACATGCTTCCTTCAAAAACCATTTCCTTTTGGGTAAGGAGAAAAGAATGGTGGCCAGCACTAACCATCATGCACCACACACTGAGGTTAGTGATTTACATACACACCTTTCATTGTGGTAGAAGTTAGGCCTATACAGTGAATGAGTAAGCAGTTCACATTAGCATCTGGCAGCACATAAAGGATAGCTTGGTGTCCCTTGAATTTAGGCCAAGATGGACAGAACACAGTTGAGGCCATAGTTCTGTGAACTGCCCTGTTGAAGGGGAGTGGCTAAGAAACCACACAAGCCACACAGATGACATCACTTGCTTTGAGAAGCAATGGGACTGCTGGACATAGTGATAAATCTTGTGGACCTTTGAGACCACCAAGGATCGTGAGAAAAGGCAATATATAAGCCAGAAAGCTCCACAAAGCACTCTTCCTCCTGCCCTCACCAACTGAGAAGTCACACTGGAGAAGTGCATAGCAAGGTACGCCATTTAAAGAATTTAGGCGAAAACTGAATGTGGTGGACCCACTTAGTAAGACTTTGAAGACGTTTTTTTCTTCTTTGAAAGGCAGCATCATCCAGGAGAGCTAAGTTAAACACTGCAAGAAGAGAACTCAAGAAAACTGAAAAAGAAGAGGTCACACTCTTCTTTGAAGGTCTGGTAGAATTCTGTGCTGAAACCATCTGGCCCTGGGCTTTTTTCGGTTGGGAGACTTTTAATGACTGTTTCTATCCCCTTAGGGGTTATAGGACTGTTTAATCTATTAACCTGATCTTGATTTGACTTTGGTATGTGGAATCTATCAAGAAAGTTGTCCATTTTCTTTAGGTTTTCAAATTTGGTGAAGTACAGACTTTTAAAGTAAGACCCAAAGATTCTCTGGATTTCCTCAATGTCTGTTGTTATTTCCTCCTTTTCATTTCTGATTTTGTTCATTTGTGTTTTCTCCCTCTGTCTTTTAGTTAGTTTGGCTGAGGGTTTGTCTATTTTGTTGACTTTCTCAAAGAACCAACTCTTGGTTTCGTTGATTCTTTGTATTGTTCTTTTTGTTTCTAAGTTGTTGATTTCAGCCCTAAGTTTGATGATTTCCTACCTTCTGCTTCTCTTGGGAGTGTTTGCTTCTTTTTTTCCAGTTCTACTATTAATTTGCTAATATGAGCTGTCACAATTTTCTTTTTGAAGGCACTTAGTGCTATGAACTTTCCTTATAGCACAGCTTTCATTGTGTCCCATAGGTTTGGGTATGTTGTGCCTTCATTTTCGTTGGATTTTAAGAAGTCTTTGATTTCCTTCTTTATTTCCTCCCTGACCCAGTAGTCATCCAGTAAAGAATTGTTCAGTTTCCATGAGTGTGTAGGCTTTCTGTTATTTCTGTTGTTGTTGAAGTCCAGCTTTATTCCATGGTGGTCTGATAAGATACAAGGGGTTATTTCAATTTTCTTGTATCTGTTGAGGCTTGCTTGCTTTGTGTCTGACTATGTGGTCGATTTTGGAGAAGGTTCTGTTCAGTGCTAAGAAGAAGGTATATTCTTTTGTGTTTGGGTGAAACATTCTGTAGATATCTGTTAGGTCCATTTGGTTCATGATCTCTGTTAGACTCATTATTTCTCTGTTTAGTTTCTGTCTCAATGACCTGTCATTAGAAATCTCTAATGGCAGTGAGACATTTGAAGAAATGCTCAACATCCTTAATCATCAGAAATGCAACTCAAGACAACTCTGAGATTCCATCTCACACCTGTCAGAATAGCTAAGACTAAAAACTCAAGTTATAGCACATGCTGGCAAGATTGTGAAGAAAGGGGAACACTCCTCCATTGCTGGTGGGAGTGCAAACTTGTACAACCACCCTGGAAATCAGTCTGACAATATCTTAGAAAACTTGGACTAGCCCTACCTCAAGACCCAGCCATACCACTTCTGGTTACCCACCCAAACGATTCCTCACCAAACCACAAGGACATATCCTCATCTATGTTCATAGCAGCCTTATTTGTAATAGCTAGAAACTGAAAACAACCCAGATGTCCCTCAACTGACTAATGGATAAAAAAAAAAATTTGTGGTACATTTACACAATGGAATACTACTCAGCTATCAGAAACAAGGAAATGATGCAATTTGCAGCCAAACAGATGGAACTAGAGAAGCTCATCCTGAATGAGCTAACCCAGACTCAGAAAGATGCACATGGCATCTACTCACTTATAATTGGATTTTAGCCATATAGTGCAGGATAACTATCCTACAACCAACACACCAAAAGGAAAAGGAACATAGACTTTGTTACCTATTAATGGGACAATTTGCCCTAGGGGTGCTACCATGTAGGCTCCCAATGCAAGAGGAAGCTCTTAGCCCTCATATGACTGTTGAACTGAGAGGAGCTGATTTGTAGGGACACTCTACATTGGAGGAGTGGGATGGGTGGGAGAGGGAGAGAATGGGAGGGTGGAACCGGGAGGGGTGGAAAGAGGGCACTGTGATGGAGATGTAACTTGAAGTAATAAATAAACATTAAAAAAAAAAATGAAGAAGAGGTCACACAAGTTAGTGACCACTGGGGTCATTGAATTGGCAGTCCCTCAGTGTGTCACTTCACGATGCCCAGCAGAGCCGCTCTCAGTTGCCACCATCAACAGGCAGAGCACTTCTGTACCCAGAGCTCCTTAACTGCGTTTGTCTTTTCAAGGTCTCAGTGTGGAACAAAGTACACAAAGTCATTTCCAGAATGATTGCAGAAAATGAAAACTACAGACACAGACTGAAGTGCCAAAATTTATCTAGTGAAGTAAGTCAACACATTTTAAATTTTATTAAAGATTAGGTTATATAAGCATTGTAACTAACCTTGGATTGCATTAGATTTCCTAAATGCCAGTATACAGTACAGGAACAGTTAAAAGCATAAAGCCAGGCGCAGGCAGAGAATGTAGGGTAGATCCTAGGTGTACATGTGGTGTCAGGGTGCAGAAGGCAAGCACCGACTGGAACTTTGTGAACAAAGAACACATATGTCCATTAAAAATACATTTGAATGCCACTCTTTAAACACAAATTACAAAACAGTTATACTGGTGAAGAACATGTTAACTGTTATATAAAACTACACATTTTATTCAACTTCTTGTCATTTCCTCTCCATGGATGCGTCATTCCAGTGTAACTCCTTTAAAGAAGTCTGCTCTTGACACAAAAATTTCGTCCCTGGAAAACTCACAAATTGAATGTTGTCCTAAAGCTGCACCAGTGTTTAGTAACTGATACTGTGCAAAGTTACAAGTTTTCAGACTGGCAATCTGGCTCAGCGGGTAAAGATGCTTCTCAACAACCGGATGATCTGAGGTCCGTCTCCAGGAATCACACTGTGAAAGGTGAACACTAGCACAAGTGGACCTCTGACCTCCATTTGCATGCTGCCCTCCCCAGCGTGTATGTACACACATGCACAAATAAAAAGTAAATACATGTGATTTTTGAAACAAAAACAGAAATTCTTGGATCTCAAAATATTGATTGGAACAAAATTAACATAACTAATAATGAACTGATAAATGAAAATGGTTGTTTCCATTCCTCCACGTGTCCTGTCACAGTGAGTGCTTCTGTGAAGTGTCAGTACTTAATAACATTAAACTTACAATATCTAATTTTGTGAAGAATGTTTTAATAGAACAGTAAGAGATTGTTAGTAATATAGTATTGTATAAGAGGCCATGTACAATATGTTAACTGTCCTAGAATGCTGTACTAATAACACATTGCTTGCAGTGGCAGCATTCAGACCAATGTCCGCCTCACCGTATTCCAGTTCACTCTGCTTGTCCAATAAGAATGAGATGTGTTTGGGGAGGATACAGTCCAAGTCTCTTAAAGGAAATGGTGTCTGAACAGTGGTGTGCAGAGAGCCTGGCACTGCCAGACAGCCCTACACTCACTGTGTGACCCTGAACTTTGCACGGTGTTTGGAGATTCAGCCTCTACAAATCCAAAGTAATCAAAAATTTGCTAATTTAATGTGCTAGGCTTTCCAAGTAACATAAATAAAATCTTTGAAATTTGTTATCTTAAGTTTTGAAGTAGATTTATATAACTCTAATAAAGCTAGTACGTTGCAAAAATATAAGGTAATTTTTATCTCTTAATATTTATTTGGTGACAAAAATAAGTGTTACAGATCAATTTGAACTTCTTTTATGTTGTTTCTAGATTCAAGTTAATACTCAACTGTGAATACTAAGAACGTGAATCTTCCTGTCTTCTCTGGTGAGAATCCAGATCTTTCTCTCCCTTTGTATCTTGCTTTCTCTAAGTCTCTAAGCCTAGTGTGTCCCCATTGTCATCTCTAACCTGTTTCCTTCCTTAATCCAGTGTTTGGCACATAACACACCTCAGTAAATATTTTTTAAATTTAAATTTAAATTTTCACTTAACACCCATCTCTGTCATGCCCTTGAAACTACTCTATGGTATATGTGTGTGTTTGTGTGTGTGTGTGTGTGTGTGCGTGTGTGTAGATAGATAGAGAGAGGGGCATATATATATATATATATATGCATGTATGAGTGTGTGATTTTTTTTTGCTCTGCTTTGTTCTTTCTCTTGGGATGTGCTATCACATGTAATATGACCTCTCTGCTCCTTTCTTAATATGCTGCAGTCTGTGTCATGATTCTCATTATGTTTCTCTGAATGCATTTCTGTTCATTTTTAAGTTGTTCCTTTTGCTGCCCTAGGAGTAATTACTCTATTTTCTCTTCACATATTCACTTCCAGACAACACATTGTTTTTATAGCCTTCACTACTATTTCTGTTCTACCCATAACCTAAGATATTTTCAACTATTCCATAGATACCTTAATACTCTATATTTTACACTAAGCATATATTCTCTTTCCTCTTTCTTTTTAGTATCCCCTGGTTTCCCAACCACCTGGCCCTATTCCACATGTAGGGGAGATTTCATCCAGTTTCTGAGATTTGGGGAGTAATAGAGGGAAGACAGGTCTTAGGGAAGACAATTAAACTTTTGTAAGTAAGAAAATGAGGTTAAGAGCAGTGTAAAGAAAGTGTATTTTAGACAAGAACATGAGCTAAGATGGCATCAGTGATAAGATTTCTTACAAAGCTGTTACAAAATGGAAATATACAAAATTCTCATGAATAATTCTCATACAATCATTTGTGGTTTTGTTTCTTTCCTAGCTACAACTTCATCACTTCATGAGACTCAACAACCTTGGCTTTCTGGTTGTATGTTCTTTAAATGACTAGTAAGTCTACCTGTTTCCAGTTGAAGGACACATTGTCACCTAGGCAATTGGCCTATGCCTTGCATGTGTATGAGATCTACCGTTTTCCTGCTCCCAGGCTCATCTGACTTGTTTGGGCAGTGCTGAGAAAAGCCCCATGGTGCTAAATCCCTCAATACAGTTTTGTTAGTTTATACAATTCAGTCTACTGCCAAATGGAACATGTTTATAAATTTGACTGTATAAAATTTTGTGGAGAGTGTGGACAAAAATTTTAGGTCTGGTTCAACCTTATGTTTATGTTTGTGTGAACTGTCAACTCTTCATGGAAGCACAGCCTGTATTGTCAGATCTGCCAGTATGCATTCATTTATTGTATGAATGTCATGCTGGAGACAGTATGTTCACTGTCCTAGAGCCATGCAGCTCTACAAACTTCTGTGGAAGTGAATATTCTAAATGTTTTATTTATTGTTTAATACTTTCTGGTGAAATATATTAAATCTGTTTTGTTGAACAAGACTTATAAATAAAATGTGAATTTTCTCCCAAAATATTGAGCACCAGGTGTGATATCATGACTTGTTCACAGTTTTAGATTCCTGTCAGGAATTGATGCCCTCTTCACTAAAACCCAGGGCTACAAGTTTCCAACACTGAGACAGAGCTATTGGAGCTCTGGAAGTAAGATTTTCACATTTCCTTCCCTCTCTTCATCTCATCTTCACCAGTCTTTCCACTGGTCTCTGCCAGAAGGAACATTCATTCATCAATTCTATTCTTGATTTCTCTCTCTCTCTCTCTTTTTGCTTGCATCAAAGAAGTTTTACTTTAGCCCAATAGTCCGTTCTTGCGGCACTGCATTCTGAGTAATGCACCATGGATGTTCCTGCCATCATATGTGCACTCACACAGAGTTGAGTGGCTTGAGTCATCACTGAACATGGCGCAGACATGCTTACCATGATACGCAAGTCATGTGGAATGGGGCACCATGCTTTAAAGTAGAAACTTTCTTTACAGATATTTATTATATTACAAATAAAAGTCATATATATTAGTGATGAAAAGAGTATGTTGACTAGATAAAGCAGTGCATTTATTATCATTTTATTACATATCATGGACCTTTGTGTGCTTCTAAGAATAAAATGCAGGACTCTGGGCAAGCAAATTGAGCGCTCTGCCACCGAGCATATCCCTAGCCTTATGCTGTCCTTCCCTGTGACTGCTGGTACAGCAAGCTTTCCCAGCACCACCACAAATAGAGAAGCAATGCATTGTGTTAGGCAGCCATGGCATCCCTGATGTGTACTGTTAGTGACCAAAGAGTGTTGTAATGTGACCTCTGATTGTATTTGCCACATCTGTCTTGTGTTCTCCAGAGATGTTTTATGCTTAAGTGTGCAGTGTAGGGAGAAAAGAGATCTTATGGCTTCAAGGAAAAGTTTTGGTAATTGAGGAATACAGAAGAAACATCACCAAACAAGTGATCAGCCAACCATTTGTTCTGGGCCACTCATTTGACTTAAGGTATGTCTTCAGTCTTAAGGAAAAAGAACATACTTTTTTAGTATAGGAACTAACTAAAGATCAAAATATTTTCATGTCTAATGTAACCTGAAAAAAAAATTAGCATTTTGGGAAGGTCCGGAGTCATCTCAGAATCTGTGTGCCTGTTCCTCAAACAGTGGAAGAACACTTCTGGGATCAGAAGGAGGAACACTGGTAGTGGAGGGAAGCTGCACTGAAAGGGCCTTTTACTCCAAGGAGAATTTGAGGCAGGAGCATTTCTGCAGTGATAGAAAACTCGGGCATATATCTATTGGAAATAGCTCTTCACACTCCCTCCCAAAGGGACATGATGGCTGATGGCTACCCTGTGAAGCAACTACTGCATGTGCACGCCTGTGAGACAGTTCTTCCCGCTAGGTTGTTCCTATCAACAACTGGGTATCACAAGGATATTGAGACAGGCACACTTTAGGGAGCTGGGCCTCAAAGCTTGCCCGCTTCCTTTGTTGAAGAAACTCTTATAATTGAACCAGAGAATGTCTCAGAATTTCCCTGTCTACCCTTCTCCCCTTCCCTCTCTTCTCTATCAATGCCAGTCGCCCACAGTGGTTGGAGGTGGACAATTCAACCATATATACTAGTGCATGGTATACATGCATGATGTGTGGAAGTGGCTTTGCTATGCCAAGTCTAGGCCCCAGTTAGGAACATCTGAGACCATAGAAGGTGCAATGATGTCATTGCTGCATAGATCCCTCTGCACTCTGAGTTTGCATAAGTGATCCACTCTTGTCTTGTGTTAGAAGGCACCATGTTTCCAGTGAAGAGGAGTAGATACCTTTCCAATCCCTGCTCAGAGCATTAAAAACTGAAAACTTGGGGAGATGCAAGATGGCGCTGTCCATAGAGCATTGTGTCTGAGTAATAGGTGAATGAGATTAGTCACTGTGGAGTGAATGTGAGGTCCCACAGCCGACTGTGAAACACAGACGGTGTCTGAATTTCCACAGCGAACACTGAGACTAGTCACTACTGGAAACAGCTCACTCCGTTCGTGGGAACACCACCTTGAGATCAGCCAGCTCAGTCACCCATCTGGAGAGGAGTGCTGGCCAGAGCAGATCTAGCCCATGAGCAGATCCAGCCCATGGCTCCAGTCACAGATTAGCAGCCACACCTGTCTGCCTGAGATTCAGACTGCACACAGACCTGTATACCCAACCGGGAAAAAGAGCCAGACCACAAGAGCAAAGGTAAGTAATATTTTCTTTCCGGAGTTCCCAACATGGCAACACAGTGTGCACTTTAGCTGAGTGGCAGAGACCAAACCCAGCTGCAGCAAAGCAATTAGGAGCTAAGACTAACTGCAAACAGAACTGGAGACAGTGTGCTCCCCACAAACATTGGGGTGGGTCACCCACCCTAGCACCTGTGCTTTTGAGGCAGTCAGCAACAGGCAGGCTGAGGCTGGTACCTGTCTTGGGTAGAGCTCCCTATAGGCCTATAAGGTCAGCCTAGCTGCTGAACCAGAACCACTGGGTCAGTGAGAGGAGAACACAGGCCCAACCACAGCTCTACCTGCCTTTCTGAGGAGACCTGCCAGCAATCAGGTCCTCACAGGATAGCCCCCTCCCCACTCCAATCCCCTGTATATTGGTCCAATTGGGTCACAACCAGTTGAGGAGAGTGGCAGTCACTCTCCGAGAGCCAATCTATTCCAGGAACCTACCCACCATCTGGAAGTAGACACTAGGATCTCAGGACCACCCAGCCCCCAGAACAGGGAGTTTTCCTGAGCACCAAGGCCAACTGCCATCAGAAACAACCACTCAACACCAGGGTCAACCAGATGACAAAAGGCCAGTGCAAGAACATGGTTAAAAAAAAAAAAAGGCAATATGATGTCTCCAGAACCTAGCTATAATGCTACAGACAACTATTAGACATCCTAACATGATTGAAACAAAGGAAAATGACCTTAATCCTATGCTTATATTGATAATAGAAGGCATAAGGGAGGAAATCAAACACCTCATAGAACAACAACAAAATACTTCAAAAGAGATAATGGAAATGAATAAAGCTCTTAAAGGAATGGAAGACCTGAAAAGGGAAGTTGAAGCAATAAAGAAAATACAATCTGAGACATCTATAGAACTGGAAAACCTTAAGAAAAGAATAGAACTACAGACACTAACATCACCAACAGAATACAAGAGATGGAAGAAAGAATCCCAGGCACAGAGGATAAAATTGAAGATATTGATACATCTGTCAAAGATAATGTAAAATCCAAAAAAGACCTGACACAAAACATTCAAGAAATCAAGGACACCATGAAAAGACAAAATGTCAGAATAATAGGAATAGAAGAAAGAGAAGATTCCCAGCTCCATGGACCAGAAAATATTAACAAAATCACTGAAGAGAATTTCCCAAACCTAAAAAAAAGAGATCCCTATAACTGTACACGAAGCTTACAGAACCCCAAATAGATTAGACCAGGAAAGAAAATCCTCCCACCATATAATAATCAAAACAATAAATGTATAGAACAAAGAAAGAATATTAAAAGCTGTCAGGGAGGGCTGGAGAGATGGCTCAGCGGTTAAGAGCACTGGCTGCTCTTCCAGAGGTCATGAGTTCAATTCCCAGCAACCACATGGTGGCTCACAACCATCCATAATGAAATCTGGTGCCCTCTTCTGGCCTGCAGATATACCTGCAGACAGAACACTGTATACATAATAAATAAATCTTTAAAAAAAAAGTTTAAAAAAATAATAATAATAATAAAAGCTGTCAGGGAAAAGGGCCAAGTAACATATAATGGCAAACCTATCATAATCACACCTGACTTTTTATCAGAGACACTAAAAGCCAGAAGGGCCTGGACAGATGTCTTGGAGACCCTAAAAAACCACAAATGCCAGGCCAGACTACTATTCTCACAAAAATTGTCTATCAACATAGATGGAAAAACAAGATATTCCATGACAAAGCTAAATTCAAACAATATCTATGCACAAATCCAGCTCTACAGAAGATGTTAAAAGGAAAAACCAACACAGAGAGGTTAACTACACACAGGAAAGCACAGGGCGCAAATAACACACCTGCAGCAAAACCAAAAGAAGAGAAGGTCATTCACACACTATATTCACCAACATCAAGATGGCAGGAAGTAACAATCACTTAATATCTCTCAACATCAATAGACTCAATTCCCTAATAAAAGACACAGGCTAACAGAATGGATAGGAAAACAGAATCCTGCATTCTGCTGCTTACAAGAAACACACCTCAGCAAAAAAGATAGGCATTATCTCCAAGTAAAGGGCTGGAAAAAGATATACCAAGCAAATGGACCCAAGAAGCATGCTGGAGTGGCCAATCTAGTATCCAATAAATTAGACTTTCAACCAACATTATTCAAAAGAGATGGGGAAGGACACTACATACTCATCAAAGGAAAAATCCACCAAGATGACATCTCAATACTGAACATCTATGCCCCAAATGTAAGATCACCCACATTCCTTCAAGAAACACTACTGAAGCTCAAATCCCACATCAAACCCCACACACAAAACTCTCACCACTGGATAGATCAATGATGCCAAACCAAACAAAGAAATAACCTCACATGGGGGACCTGTTTGGGCGGCGGGGCGGGGGGGGGAAATATACTTTAAACTTAAAAAAAGGAAGCAGATGGGGGAATGGGAGGGAGGAGTAGGGAGGGGATTGTGATTGAGCTGTAACTTGAAGAAATAAAAATATTTTTTAAAAAAAGAGAGAAAGAAAGAAAAAAGAGAGAGAGAAAGAAAGAAAGAAAGACAGACAGAAAGACAGAAAGAAAGAAAGAAAGAAAGAAAGAAAGAAAGAAAGAAAGAAAGAAAGAAAGAAAGAGAAAGAAAGAAAGAAAGAAAGAAAGAAAGAGAGAGAGAGAGAGAGAGAGAGAGAGAAAGAAAGAAAGAAAGACTGGACTTGTCAAAAAACAAAAAAACCCTGAAAACTTTGACCATGGCATATATGACAAAATAGACTAGTGTCTTAATTACTGTTCTATTGTCATGAAGAGACATAATGAACAAGGCAACTCTTATAAAAGAAACCATTTTATTGGAGCTTGCTTATGGTTTCAGAGGGTTAGTCCATGAACATCGTGGCGGGACACATGGCAACAAGAAGGCAGGCTGAAGCTGATAATTTTACATCCTGATCCATAGACAACAGGCAGAGAGAGAGAGAGAGAGAGAGAGAGAGAGAGAGAGAGAGAGAGAGAAAGGGAGAGAGCTAGAAAGAGAGCATGAAGGGGGTGGGAGAGAAACTGGGCCTGGGGTGGGCTTTCGAGACTTCAGAGATTACACCTGTCCTCTAATAAGGCTGTACCTGCTCCAACAAGGCCACACTTCCCAATACTTTCCAAATGGTTTATCAACTGGAGACTAATAAGCATGCAAAGGTCTGAGCCTATGGGGATCATTCTCATTCAAACCATCACATTCCACTCCCTGGCCTCCATAGGCTTGTAGCCATAACATCATGTAAAATGCATTCAGTCTAACTTCAAAAGTCCCCGCACTCTTTCAGTCTAAGACTGTTTAAAGGTCCAAAGTCTCTTCTGAAATTCAAGGCAATCTCTTAACTGCAATGTCCTGTAAAATCAAAATCAAAAAGCAGATCACAGACTTCCAACATACAATGGTACAGATATACATTTCCATTCCAAAAGGGAGGAAAAGGAGCACAGCGGGGAAATACTGGATCAAAGCAAGACTGAAACTCAGCAGGGCAAACTCCAAACTCTGCATCTCTATGTCTGATGTCAAAGCGCTCTTCAGATCTCCAGCCCCTTTCATCTTTGTTGACTGCAACACTCTTCTCTCTCTTGGGCTGGTTCCACTTCTTGCTCCTTGGCAGGTCTCCCATGACTCTGGCAATCTCCAACATCTTGGGGTCTCCAAGCAATCCAGGCTTCACCTTCACAGCTTCACACTACGGCCTCTCTAGGCCTCCATGCAGTGCCTCTCCCTACCGAAAGACTTGACTCAGCAGCTTTCCTTAGCAGGGAAGGAAGATTCCACAACACCTTTACTTCTCCTGTATCCTTCACCCTATCCACGTGACTAAAGCTGCTGTCAGCTGCTTCTTGCTGGAGCTGGAATTTGGCCCCTAGTTCAACTGCATTTGTATCAGCTTCCTGTTGTCGATGGTACCCACCCTTCAGTGTTAATCCTCCCCTGACAGCTCATCAACTGGAAGACTGAGTGTGCAAAAATATGAACCTATACGGGCCATTCTCATTCAAACAAGAATAACTAGGAAGGATACAGACAAGGAAACAGTCTGGAAACGGGACACTTTTCTGTTTTCTTTCTACTTCATTCCTGTGTGGTGACACGTGGTCTCAGCTGCACTCTCTAAGGGAAAGGTAGACTGGCTGGAAACTGTACCTTTAATTTCTATAGCACACTCTGGACTGTTAAGAACAAGATTTCCAAGCTCACAAAAAACAGTACTGGTTTAAAAATTACAAGTGAAAGCAATCTATATCAGACGATGCTAGAAGCAGGAATGCTTACAGATATCCTCTTGTTCCTGCTGCTGGCCACCTGACAATGTCAGACAATATTCAAAAGAGGTGTCAGTCTTTGCTTTTCCCAGACCAGTGCCAATGTGGTTTGTTTTCATTCATTCACCCGTTCATCCATGTATTTATTTATTTTAGTTTTTGTTGTTGTTGGGTTTTTTGTTGTTTTTTTTGTTTTTGTTTTTTGTTTTTGTTTTTTTTAGTGTGTATGGCTGTTTTGCCTACATCTATGCCTGGCGCCCCATGTATGCCTGGTGCCTGAGGAGGCCAGAAGAGGTTCCGGTGGTTATGAGTCGCCTTGTGGGTGCTGCGAATTGAACCCAGGTCCTCTGCATGTGCTCAGGGCGCTTTCCCGAGTTTTGTAAGTGTTCTCTTTCTTCCTTCCACATAAACTGGTTCCCCATTTCAACGTGGTGTGAATGAGAGTTGCCACTGTTATATAAACATCGTTCCCTTTGTTGACATAAGCCTGGGCTCTTCTTGAGACCATGAGGGTCCTCAGCACTAAAGAGAACAAGTCTGATTCTTTGGGGTAATGAAGATGTTTCTTTTTTTCTTTCTTTCTTTCTTTCTTTCTTTCTTTCTTTTTTTACTTTTAATTGATTTATTTAATTTCGTATATGAATATAGTACATTCTGGTCACTTTCCTTCCTCCACCATTCACCCCTGTCTGTGTCTCTTTTGTCTATGAACACTTTACCACCTGGGGTCAAATCTTTACCACACTGTGTTTATGATCTTGGATAAGTTGTTTAATCTCTTCATACCTAAATCACCTCTTTGTAAACTGAACACATGACTAATACCATGGCAAGTGACCGTAAGGACTAGATGAGCTAAGACAGGGACAATGCTATAACAACACCCGAAAGTATAAAACATTTACTCTTGTTACTGCTAAAGGACTATGTAGCCCAGGCTGGCCTCAAACTTGTAATGTTCTTGCCTCAGCTTCCCAAGTGCTGGGATTACAGGCCTGTCTACCACCTCCACCTCTAAGTTAGCACTTGAATAGCCAGATCTTCCACTAAGTTTGTGAGTGGTGTTGGACCACCATGCCCTGCTACAATGATCTTCCCCACAACTGACCCAGAAAAATATGATCCCAAGTGACCAGAGACTGAAACCACAAATCAGAAGAGAAATTCTTCCTGCTTTATGGTGATTTTCCCATGAGTTTTATCCCAGCAATGGAGCGTTAACATGGTATTCACCTCTACTACCCATTTAGAGTTCCTTTATACATCCAGGTAGAGGTTCATCTTCATCATTAATATTCATTTATTATAGGATCACTTTTAAAATAACTACCACCTACCTCATCATTGAACTGCAGTAAGTTTGGTTTTACTATTATAATGTATTGATTTTGTTAATTAATTTAAAATTTGTTTTCATCTTCCTGATTTCCTGAAGCTTATTGTAATTATTGTTCTCTTTTTAATCTCTTGCAACAAATACCTCCTTTATTTCTGTTTCTTCAAAGAACTAATGATATCACTTTGCCTCTGAATATTGCTACTTTCTCATGACCATTTTTGAAGTGTTTTATAGTTGAATATTTGTTTCTGTGTTCAATAAAATGATTTGGCTTTGTTTTAATTACCAAATATTAGATTTTATTGTTACTATAATGTATATAATGTGCAAGTAGAACTGTCTGTATATTTTCTGCTTTGTGGAATAGATGATGTTTTGTAGCTTCAAATATGAACTATTTCTATTGATGTTCTCTGAACATGAGGGAAAGTCATAACTGCCGTAGACTTATGTATAAATATTGAATCATGTCTGTTGCATTATTTAAGTCTGTGTCTCTGCCGATACATTATGTGCTTGACCTGTAAGGAACGAATGAAGCGTATTCCTCCATCTCTTACCACTGCTCTGAAAGTCCTTGCATTGAGGCTGTGATGTTGGCACGTGCTATCCCAATGTCCTGTCTTTACAAGACCTGTGTTTTATGGATGAAAAATGACCAAGTGGTCTTATTTAGTATGTTTTGGTCTTACCTCTTCTTTATCTGGAGTCTTATTTTCAAAGCCTTATTTCCATGGTTCTGGGTTCTTTTATTTAAAAAAAATTATTTTATTTTATTTTTATTTTCATGTACATGAGTTTTCTGCCATGTGTATGGGTCCCTCAGAGACCAGTTAGAGGACATTGAATTCCTTGGAGCTGGAATTACAGATGGTTGTGAGCTACCCAACAAGAGTGCTGGGAACTCAGACCCTGTGGAAAACAACCAGTGCTCTCCACTGCTGAGCCGCCCCCAGCCCCAGACTTTGTGTCCAGGCCACCTCATTAGCAATCTTCTGAACAGAGTGATGTTCCTAAAGCACTCCTGTGAACATGTATTGTCTGATACTTGTAGCAATTCCTCTGACTCTCATAACTCTATTCTCCTTATTTTCTATATAAACTATTCTCTAAAGATATGGAATGTACACATAATTTTTGAATCATGCCTTCACTTGGCTTACTATGTCAAAAGCACTTGGACTGACTTTCATCTCCCAGTCTAGAAAATGGAAGAAATCCTTTGTGTCCTCCCTTGTGACCCTCAGCACTCCTGCCTCTTTCTCTTATTGGCCGGCTTTACCTCAGAAATTAAACCCGGCTCTTGTTTCCACTGATGCCTGTTACCATGGCTTTAGGTCCAATTTTCTGACACACTCTAGTCAGAATTGGAAGCTGGAAGAAAAGTGAATCTAATGTGAGTTGTTTTTTTTCCCCCCCAGATGACTGCCCATGATATGTTGCCTGAAAATAGTTATTTTACATATGTACGTTTCAAAAATCTCCATGCTTCTGGGATCCATGTTTTTTATATCTTATGCTTCAGTGTTTTATTTCTAGGTACAGGTAACCCCCATGAAAGGGACAATAAGAACACTTTGCATATCTCATCCTATACCTTGCTGTTGGCTTAAGAACGTGATTCCAAATGTAAAAGTCTGATAGGAATCTGGGCGCTTCACAAATCTGTTCTGAGAAACTCCCAGAGGCAAGCATAAAAGGAAGCTAAGCTCACACCATCACTGGGTGCTCTGTATTTAAATTTCAAATAACAGAAGTCAGAAGGCTATGAAAAGCAAGAGGTTCTCTTTCTTCTTAAAAGGGGGAGGGTTCATTGCCACTTCAGAGGTAAAGGAAAAAAGACAATAGCCAGGCAGCAAGTCTGGTCAGAAGTTCTCTTCTTGCTGCCTGGAAAAAGATGAAGAAGGCAATTCCCCAAAGCAAGGGGATGAGCCCCCAGGATGGGACTGACCTAACTTAATCCAAGCAGGATGACTTACAAAGAACGTTCCAATTAAGCTCTAGGAGTCCATTCAGAAAGATACACAAGTTGATCAGAATAAAGGCTTTTTTTGAGAAAGTTTTTGAATTTTGCCTAGAAATTTGTAAGCGCAACAAGCCAAGAGCCCGTTTTCTTGTTAAATGACACACTGGTGTCTCTTCTAATAAAAAGGCTTCCTGGTGTGTCTTATAAAGTGAAGCTCAATTGAATGTAAAGGTTTCACAAAATGTCGACTAAAAGAAGCTATAAACACAGGAAATGTAACACAGTGCTTCAGGAATAGGCAGAGAAGGAAAAAGCACACAGCAGTCTCAAGACAATCCCACAGTAGCCATGAGGCCTTGTTCCTTTATCGCAAGTTGAGATCCAGGTGGGTGCCTTTCTCTAGGTTCAAAACCTCAGGCAAGGTGGCTCTTATCTAAGGCCCATTATCAAGAAGGGTTAAGACCTGGGAGCTGCCAGTAAGAAGCTGAGAAACATGAGCTTCAGTCCTGAAGGAAGTCTGACTGGGCAATGCATCTACCACAGGCTCTGTTCTAGGCCACATCTCCTCTGCTGAGGAACACTATAATCAGGTGTGATTTGCCCACTGTCTTCTTAAACTCTCAGCAGCTTCCATTACCCACACTAGACACAAAACTGATCCCATTAATGCTCCATCAAAGCTGGATCTAAATTCTCCCTCAGGATATACACAAGTAGTCAATGATTGCTGGGGGGAGAAGGGGTTCCGGAGGCCCTGCCCCTCCCTGAGGATTATATAATCAGTTAACAGTTGCTGGGAGACATGTTCTGCCATGTAGCCAACTGGTAAAATCCCCCTGCTCCTGGGAGTAACCTAATTAAACTCACTGGCTCACCGAGCTAGACTGGGTGGAATTGTTTCTTTTCTCTGATATTGGTTCTCTGTCTAGGGTGAATACAAGTTTGTTAATCTCCCTAGGAAACATTCACACAACACCCACTGACTTCGGATATCACCCAGATTCAGAGTACTCTTTATATCTCGATGACAGATTTCCTCAGGAATCTAGATCCATATATGTACTTGATTGCTTGCTAGCTTCATTTGAATGACTTAAACACATCTGAATCCCAGCACATCCAAAACTGAACTCACAGTTTCTCCTTGTACAATTAGGCAAGTTTTTACATCAGAACCAAATTCTCACTAGAATGGTATTTGGAAGTGGGTCTTGGAGAGGCAATTATGTCATGGAATTGGACCTTTATGATTCATGTCCTTACAAAGGGACCTGAGAGCTCCCTAACCCCTTTTTGCTTTTATTTTTCTTCTTCTTCTCCTTCTTCCATTGTTCTTCTTCTCTAAAAAAAAAAAAAAAAAAAAAAAAAAAAAAAAGACACGAAAAGAACTCCAGAATCTGCAAAAAAGAGAACTGACTTACACCCTACCTTACTGGATTGATTTTGCTTTAGCAACCTCAGAAGTCACAAGAAACACATTTGTGCTGCTGGCTGGGACCCAGGCTGGGATACTAAGTGCTGACATCTCGAATGGTCTGAGGGAGTGTCCACTTCACACGAGCTCCTTGTCTGCTTTGCATCATCCAATAAACCCCTGCGCCCTCCACCAGGATCCAAGCAGACTCTGACACTGCCTTCCTCGCTCCTTTTCTAAACACCATGTGATAACTCTTCCTTCCAAATATCCCTCTAATTAGTCTGCCCCTGTCTATCACTGTGGTCCCTCTTTAGTCCATTTCAGCTCCCTACCTAACAAGTCTCTTCACCGCCATGTTAAATTCTCGCCTGAATGAGTCCTGTCCCCATTAAAGCTCATGTTGGGAATGACAATGTAAAGGTATTGAGGTGGTTTGACTTTTAAGAGGTACTTGAGTCCTGGGGTATCACTATGAATAAATTAGGGTAGTTCCCATGAGCATGAATAGTTCTCTCCAAAAGCAAACTGCTACGAAGGGAACCCAGGGACCTCTACTCTCCCTTGCTCATCTGCAGACACCTATTTGCCTTTTTTTGCATTCTGTCTACCATGAAGCAGTGCGAGGTCATCACTGGAAGCCAGGATGATATGGGTTGAGCATGTGTCCCCAGAAGGTCCATATGCAAAGTGTTTTTTCCCATAGGGTGGTGGTTAGATGCCTAGGAGATGAACCTAGAAGAAGGTTCTTATATTACTGGGGATGTTCCCTCAAAGAGGAGTATGTGTTCCTGACCACCTTTCTTTCTATTTCCTGACTTGTGATGTGAACACTGTCTGTAAAATGTGATCCTGCTACAAGGCACTACACTCACCAGGGGCTCAAACCCATGGAGCCTCCAGATCTGGGTCTGAATTTCTGAAACAGTGAGCTCAGCAGCCCTCAAGAATGTGGTCTACCCTAGGTCATCTCCAGCCTATTCCCCAATTCCACCACTTCTGCTGCATGTCACAGGCCCCTTGTGTCTGGGTGCCCTGCCCTGGGTCAGGTCCTGCCAGTTCCCTGTTTCTGCTATGTATTTTGTCCATCTGAAGACGCTTTACTTACAGTGACCAGAATGTTCATCATTATACATAATGGTTTGTTCTAAGTTTAGTGGTTAGCATAAAATTACAAAAAGAATAATTTGATCAAGTCTAAAGTGTATATTATAAAATAGCATCATTAGCCGGGCGGTGGTGGCGCACGCCTTTAATCCCAGCACTTGGGAGGCAGAGGCAGGCGGATCTTTGTGAGTTCGAGGCCAGCCTGGTCTACAAAGCGAGTCCAGGACAGCCAGGGCTACACAGAGAAACCCTGTCTCGAAAAAACCAAAAATAAAAAAAATAAAAAATAAATAAATAAATAAATAAATAAAATAGCATCATATTGAACTAGAGGAAGGCCAAATAAAGATTCATTTGAAATCCTCACTCATAAGGGCTGGGAAGATGGCTCAGTGGACAAAGAACTCTCTGGGTAAGCATGAGGACCTGAGTTTGGACACCAGTATTCAGATAAAAGTAGAACTTGAGTAGAACTGTGCTAGCCTGTAATCCTGCCCTGGGAGGTGAAGACAGTGTTGCAGGAACTGACCGAGAACATAGGGACATGTTCAAAGTTAAACAGAAAGACTTTATACTCACTAGCCAGTGACTGCAAAGAACTTGCCCAAATCATGCAGCCCCACGCCTTGCCATTCTTGCCTTTTTATGCGCAAAACCCACACCCTGGGTTGACACACTTCAATTAACAAGAACGGTCACAATGAGCAGAGATACAGAAGTCAAGAAAGCAAGGCTAGTACCTTTAGGGGCGTTCCCAGAACAGATGGTGATAATGCATTGGGCCTTTGCTCTTGTTTTGGCAGGTGTTGGTGTCTATGTGCTGGGTCCTTAGGTCAGAATGGTGCCTCTAGCATAGGGTCATTTGTGCTAAAGCCTGGGGGCCTGTTACAGTCCCAGTGTGTCCTATGGGCATGAGTCAATGTGGACTCATTATGGGGCAGGGGATTGTATTTCCCCTCGGTACTAACAATTTAACATATTTACACTCTGTCGTACATAGTTAAGTAAGCAGTTGAGTAAACAAGCCCCATAGTGAAATCTAGGAGCAGAAGGACTAATGGCCCAACACAGCCATAAGTAGAGTAGTTAACCAGGAGAAGGACTGATGCACATTATCAGATTCCTGGCATCTCCTTTTTCTCCCCTTACAATTATTTCTGCCCATGGCTAAACTTTCTCTAACTACCCCTGACTGACTGGCATAGAAGCAGCAAGTGTCCTTGTTTCATGAAGAGGAGATCCAAACCACTTGGATCCTGGTGGAGGGCGCAGGCGTTTATTGGATGATGCAAGGCAGGACAAGGAGCTGGTGTGAAGTGGACACTCCCTCCTCTGAGGAGTCTACCTGGGCTTCCACACAGGAAATGGACTTTTCCAGATGGCCCAGGTCTGTGTCTTTAAGGAGCACTGAGGTCTTTGCAGTTTTTATCCCCCATAATTAGGGCCGAAGTCCAACTGCAGCAGAGCCCACGATGCCTGCCCCCACCAACAAGGGAATGAGAACGGGAGTGGCTCACTGCATGAGGAAGCCCAGAAACTAGATTTAGGTGGGCCCTGCCCTCTTCTCCACGATCGCCTGTGGACTAAAACGCATGCGGACACAAAGGCCCGGGTTCTCCTTCATAGCAAACAACTCAGATGACGCACATTTGGTTAAGCCATTGTTGCAAGTGAGCCAGGTAGTCTCTGGGGCCTGGAAATACACTCAGCGGCCACTCCTAGAGTTAGCCTGCTGTGTATGGCTGCAGGAACCTACATCGGGGAAACTATCTAGGGGATATCTTGGTGACCTCACTCAGGTTCCTTCTCTGTGGAGGTCCGCCAATGTGAGCTTAGGATGGCCCTACAGTTTCCAGGGTTGGAAGTGGATCTTATTGTTTGATTAATTCCAGTCCCAACATAATATGGGGGTCGGGTGAGCAGGCACAGGCAGAAGTTTTTAACCAATGTCTGAGAATGGTTAAGGGACTGATATACTCCTTCCAGCATCCTGAACATCGAGGGGCTGGCTTCTGCTGCCTCCCTGGCTTAACCTCCACTACCAAAGGAATTCCTGGGGATTGGAGTTTGTAGACCTGCAGCCTTAAAGGGTTCCTATTCTGGGAGCACCAAGAGGAGTTGGTTTGGGTCAACGGGCCAGATGGCCCTTGATGAAGGTTTTCCTTGGATAGTAAATTTCCTCCCTGGGTCCTGACAATTCACATACAACCCGACCCCCCAGGTTCTTCCAATTTGCCAATAATGACCTTCCATTTCCTGCCAGGCCCTAACATATATAGATGTGGAATTGCATTGCCTGAGATTAGCAAAATAGCAGGAAGATTGTGATAGCTTGTGATTATGAAGGGGTCCATGGTGCCTCCAGGAGGGCCCAGTTTCACAACCCCACCTAGAACAATGGCATTCACCCAGTTCTTGGTAGGGCAGAGGATAGTCAGCAGGGCAGACACAGTACTGGGGAGACTGAAGCCCTGTGTCTTCCTTAGTTAGACCCACAACCTCAGGAGCCTATCCCTCTATAGCACCTCCTCCCATTAGCCTCCGGGTGCAATATTTTACAGAAGTCCACCTGGAAGGTAGGTTGGGTCTCAGTGGATAGATTGGCTATAAGAGCCCAGGTATGTCTTTAATTCCCACACACAGGGTTATGGCTTATGGAAGTGGCAAGCCCTTCCAAGGGAGACTCAAAGAGGGGGAAATAGGACAACCACAGTCATAGGGCCACGTCAGCCTTATCTTTAGTGGGTCAGAGGGCCTGGTGATGACCCATCCGTCATTCTTCTCTGTAGCCTCCTTCAGCTGAGTGTGGCGGGATCCACATGGATATGGGGTGACACTGGTGACCTTCACAACTGTCAGGGTGGTGAGCACCACAGGGTATGGGGCTTTCCACCCTGGATCCAGGCTCTGGGTTGGGATCCTCTTTACCAAGGTTGTCAGACTGGAACAGGTGGCCTCCTAAACCCTAAGTTTAGGAGAATCGTACTCTGGACTTACTGCAGGACCTGTAAGGACTTGAGGAGGAAATGGTTAGTAATTTCTGTCTTATGAACAACTCTTAGCTTAGGGAGGAGAGAGGGGGCCTCCTAAACATAATCTCAGATGGGGTTAATGCCTCTCAATATCACCTGGCCCTTGGAAGGGCAAATGGTAGGAGGCTGGCCCAATTTTTCATCAGTCTCAAGGACATATTTAATCAGTTTTCTTCAAGATCCTATTTGTACTTCCTACCTGTCCTTAAGCTTTGAGGCATATAGGCACAATGTAGTTTCCAATCAACATTGAGGACCAGATTTTTGGAAACTTTGATCATGAAGGCTGGGCCATTGTCAGACCCCAGGGAGGGAGGCAACCCAAGTCTAGGAATTAATTCTTGGAGGAGTTTCCTGGTGACTACAGAAGCTGTCTCCATTTAGGTGGGATAAGCTTCCACCCATTCAGAGAGGGTGTCTTTGAAAACTGACAAATACTTATATGAAAGAACTGTGAGTTTGCTCTCTGAAAATCTCACTTTCAGTGTTCTCCAGTAGTGGTTCCTCCAGCATGAATTCCTTCCTGGGATTTTCTAAATCCTTTGGAATTTACTTGCACACAAGTGGCACATCTGGATACAATGTCCTTGACAGGACTGTCTAGTTGAAAGGTCCAAATCTGGACCTGAGAAACTCAGCAGTCTAAGTTGCCCTCAGTTGGGTGACCCAGTGGAGTCTGGTGAGCATCTGTCTTCCAATAGTGGCAGAGAGTACAGGTGTCCCATCTGGCAAAAAAACACCACCCATTTGCCTCCTGTTTGATATCCTCCCTTTTGGCACACTTGGTTTCTTCCTGTGTATAGATTGGACACTAGATTAATTCAGGTTTAGGCAGAGTGACCAAGATTTGGAAAGGCCTCACTGGTTCTAGGGCACCCTCCATGTGGCCAAGTCTGCTATCTTGTTTCCTTAGCCCATGGACATGTGCTATGTGTGGCACATGTATACTATATCAGTATACACAGTGATAGTTTTCCCCTTCCCTAGGTGAAGTGCCTGTGTTAATGCCATAAGCTCAGCCCTTTATGCTGAGGTCCCTTGGCTGAGGAACAGGGCCCACACTATCTTGTCCAAGGTGACAGCTACAGCTCTGGCATACCTTGTTCCATCTTGAACAAAACAGCTCTCATCAGTGTGCAGTACTGCTTCCACTCCTCATAACAGGACATGTCCCTTTACTAGCATGGCTGTGGTGGCAACTGCCTGCAAACAAGCCAGCCAGGTCGCAGAAACACCATCAGGTCTTTTGGATAGGTAGGACACCAGGCCTCTTCCAGGGTCTCAGTGTCCGGGCAAGGACCCCTTTGTGATATCTCCGGTCTCACTTGAGTACAAGTAGAAGGTCTTAGAAATGTCTAGGAGGGATAGAGCCAATGCAGAGTCAAGGGCTTTCTTCAAGGCCTTGGAAGCTCTTTATTCAGAGTCAGTCCACTGTAGTGGCTGGGTGCTGCCAGTACAGGCACGCAATGGCTTAGCTAGCTCCAGAAACTCAGAAATACACAAGTGACAATACCCACCGCTCCCAGAAACTCCCACCTGCTTCTTTGTCTTAAGCATGGGGATCCATAAAGATGGTTCTAGGAGAACATCCATTTGCCTCCTTCCAAATTTTACCACAAGTAGGTTGCACAGGGTGAACACAGTTGGGCTTTCTTGGCTGAGACCCAGTACCCTAGAGCCTGTAGTGCCTGCAGCGGGCCTTTTATATATCTCCTCTGTGTCTGAAGCTGTGAGGTCATCCACATACTGTAACAGGGCGCTCTCTGGGTACCTTCACCAGAAACTCAGGAGGGCAGCACTTAAGGGCTCATCAAAGAGTGTAGGAAAGTTTAAGAGCCCTTGTGGCAACCTAGTCCAGGTCAGTTGTCCCATAAATCCTCTCTCAGGATCTGTTCATTCAAAGGCAAAAGTGGGTTGGACAACAGGAGGCAAAAGAAAGAATCCTTTAAATCTAGAACTGTATATACTTGTCTCTCTGGAGGCAGGAGACTTGAGAGTACATAGGGCTTAGGGACTCTGGGATGCATAGTCTGTACACACTTGTTGACCACTCTGAGATCCTGCAGGGGTTGATAGTCCTGGGTGGCTGGCTTTAGTGGCAGACCAGGGTATGGGTTCCAAGGAGAATGGTAATGGCTGAGGATCCCTACTTCCCATAGCCTGTTAATGTGTTCAAAAATTGCCTGCATGGCTTCCAGGCCCAGAGGATACCGTCTGACCCATGCTGGGATAGCAGTGCTTAGTAACTGAATGACAACTGGCACTTGGTGGGTGGCCAGTCAGCCCAGACTCTAGAGTGCTGTTGCTGTAAGTCCTGCAGTTATTCCAAAGTTTGAGGGTTATTATGAGGCTCCAGGCTTAGTTGGAACCTCCAACGAGGACGGGTAATATGAATGCCAGTTGAAGGCTAAGTGAAATTCAAGGTAGGATGGGCAGTGGCCTCCCCAGAGTATATTATTACTCATAGTTTTTGTAGTAAATCTCTCCCAATTAGGGGATAGAGGCAGTCTGGTGTGACTAAGAAGGAGTGTGTCACAGTATCGTGTCCCAAGTCGACTATCAAAGAGGTCATCCGGAGAAAGAGGGCAATTTGTCCAATTGCTCCTTGGATGGTGAGATATTAGTGGTTCAAGCAACTTTGTCAGGACTGAGTGAGCTGTGGCCCTGTTGGCCAGAAATTTAACAGCTTTTCCCCTGACCTTTACTGTTACCCTGGTCTCCTGGACACTCAGTGGGATGGAGCCCCAGCCCTGTCAATTCTTGCTCAAATGAAGAACAGGGCATCATTTTCCAGTGTCCTTTTCATTTGCAGTAAGGTACTTCTCTAGCCTCTTTTCATGGTGTTTCTAGTTTCCCCCTCTGAGATCTCTCTTATTGGCTTCCCTGGGCATTGTCAATTACTGCCTGGGTAAATCTTTTATTCTTTGCTTCACTACAGAGTCACAGTTATTACAAACTTTTCGAGCAATCTCCAATAATTTGGACCTATTCACACCCTCACAAGCTTTTATCTTCTGGAGTTTCTAATATCTGGGGCTGACTGCATAGCAAAAGCAATACTGGTTTCTGGCTGGTTTTCTGTAGCATCTGGTCCGGGAAGAGGGGGTAAACACAGAAGCACCCAAGGAGCCCAGTGAATAATTCTTAGGGCTACTATATAACTTCATTTACCTTAGACAGATCAGGTGGGTTTTCTAGCAGCTACTATCAATCCTCCTAACAGGGCCTGGTGAAAACTGTCCGGAGCTTCCTTACCTTTGTAACAGAAAATTTTCTTTAAAACACTCATATTTGGGCTGGAGAGATGGCTCAGCGGTTAAGAGCACTGGCTGTTCTTCCAGAGGTCATGAGTTCAATTCCCAGCAACCACATGGTGGCTCACAACCATCCATAATGAAATCTGGTGCCCTCTTCTGGCCTGCAGATATACCTGCAGACAGAACACTGTATACATAATAAATAAATCTTTAAAAAAAAAAACACTCATATTTATTAGTACTTAACAAACACCTATAAAACCCCTATAATCATATAACCTAATACCTAAAACCTAACTAAGAACACCCTACTACCTATCTAAGAACACCTAATTAACCCTATTTTAATTTTCTTAAAAGGATATTAATATTCTAAGCATAGGTCCATGCAGGATAACCTGATTTTACAACGGTCCCAGCAGGCAGTCCCTTTCAAAGCTTAACATCCATTGGGCCTAGCTTTGCCAGTTCATATGGCTAGTTTATTTCAACCACTAGGTTGTGGCTGGTTCATGAGATCAGTCTAATTTAACCTCTAAACTTGAATTCAGCTTCCTCCATCAGCTGAGACTCATTTCTACAGTCTCCTCAGTCCACGTATGTTTCACGGCCTAATTTCTCACCCTGGCCTCTGAATTCTGCCAGTATTTTCTGCCAGCCTTATTTGCTGCAAAAGGTCTTTTCTCTGGTGGGCTTGAAGCAAAAAGTCTCTATCTTGGACTCTGCCTCTCAGTTTATGACCATTGCAGTCTAAAGGCTTGTGTATGCCATACGTTGCTGTGCATTTCTCCAACATATGTCTCAGCCATGAGGGCAAGAGGAAGAAGAGAGAGGCCGTGTGGAGCTCTCTGATTTATATATTGCATCTTCCTAACCCTAACCCTTGCAATCCTTAGAGATCTCAAGGGACACATCAAAAAGTAAACAAACAAAAAAACAACAAAAAGCCGGGCGTGGTGGTGCATGCCTTTAATCCCAGCACTTGAGAGATAGAGGCAGGCAGATCTCTGTGAGTTCAAGGCCAGCCTGGTCTATAGAGTGAGTTCCAGGATAGCCAGGGCTACACCTGTCTCAAAAAAGAAAAAACAAAACAAAGCAAAAAACAAACAAGATCTCTCACGATGTGCAGCTTTCAAGGTTTCTTAGCCACAGCCCTTCAACAAGGCATTTCATGTTGGCCTCAACTGGGCTTTGTCCATTTCAGCAAATTAAAGGGACGTCAAGCTCCTCCTTATGTGCTGCCAGATGCCAAGTTGAACTGCATACTAATTCACTAAAGAGACCTAACTTCTACTACATACCTTGGTCAGTGTTGGGGTCCCAGTCAGGTCAGACTTAAGGGAAAATCCTCTCTCTCTCTGGGCTGTGCTGTCTGGCCAGTGATCTCCTGCCCAGTCTGGGGTGGCTTTCTGCTCTCAAGCTGGATCCTGTCCTACTCCTCACTATTGGTGGGGGGGGGTCAGGAGCTGCTGACAGTCACCCCAGGTCAGCTGGTGGGTGTAAAAGACAGTTTCCAGAAGACCAATGAGAGCCTAAGGTTTTCAGAGAGCCTTGGATTGTGAGTTTTCCAATTATACACATCATTGGTTGAAAAGGAACATAAACTATGAAAGGGGAAAGGCAGGAACTTGCCAGTCTTAGATCCTCTGAGGGAGCCTCCCTTAAAGGGAAGTTGGGGCAACCTCTGCTCCAGGGGCATTCCTCCTGGAGCCCCTAGAGCCAGAGCCACTCCAAGTGTGTGGAAGAGAGAAGGGGACTGAGATAATAGAAGCCACCACCTCCACCCCCCACAGCACAACCAGAGGAATTGTTTCCTCTTCCCTGGGTGTGGCCCAGGGCTGCACTGGGACACATGGACAGAAAAAGTCACCTTCTTCCGAAGGGCTGAGAGAACAACAGAGATTTGAGCTTCTCTGGCCAAACCAAGAGGATTCAGGTTCCCAGTGAAAGGGCACAGGCCCTAAGCCAGGGTAGTGGGTCTTGCATCAGACAAAGCCACTGGTCAATATAGGAAAACTGGTTAGGGTGACCATATCTCCAGTCACCATGATCCAGACCACCTGAGCCATGTGTGGGTCCAGGGAACCTTCACTGTGTCACCCAACTCCTAAAGAAGAAGGTCAATCCATTTCCCACAAAGTCTGGAGTTTTTCGGGCAAGAAACAGATACCATTATCTGTCCATGTCCTCAAAACCTTCCTTAAAGCGTTTTAACATGAACTTCAGTGGTATCATGGGCTTGTTCACTCCCTCTCCTTTTCTGTGTTTGTATCTCCAACCAACAGAACTGCCAGGGATGGTCACCACACAGACTTAAACCAAGGGGTCTGGTGGGATCCCTCATAGATCCCATTCACTGGAATTAGGGCTGCATACAGCCTTTCCTGGTGTCTTATGAAGAAGCCGCCATAAACAGACTCAGCTCCAGACCACTTTCTGTAGTTTCCTGTTAAGGGTGGAGGCATTGGAAGACTCTAGGTTGACAGTAGCGGAGCCAGGAGAAGTTCTGGGGACCCTGGAACATTTCAAGGTGCACACGCCCTAGGAACTGCTCTTCCCCCAATGCTATTGCCCCACAGGATTTGAGGCTTCTAGTGTAGAAATAAATTGTAGAGGTCTTCCTACACCCACTCTTGACCCCAAATGATGAGGCAGAGACCTATTAGATTTATTTCAGCTTTAAGCACTACAGATGGGCAGAAACTCATCTATTCTAATTTGGCTATGATGGCCTCGCCTACTTCCCAGCCATGTGCCCCACTACCTGCCTTCAAGTCTCACCCTGGCTACTCCTGCTCCATCTTTTTCCTCATGGCTACCCCTCATGTCTCCCTCATGGTGACCCTTTTCCCTCTCTTCTCTTTCTGCTCTTCCTGGCACCCTCCTCCTGGGATCACAAGTCCTGCCTAAACCCTCCTGCCTGCTATAGGCTGTTCAGCTCCTTATTAGCCAACCAGAGATGATGGAAAACAATTTTTACACAGCATTGAGACAGGAGATTCTTCAATAGTGATGACAATGCCCATATCCAGACTGCAACCAGAACTTTGGGCACAGAAATAAGCATCTGACTACACAGTGCACAAAACCAACTCCCAACAACCCAGTGTCTCTGGGGATTTTCTGGGACCTTCAGAATGTTGTGAGGTAACTCCACAAGAGAACACATGGACACACAACCAAATAAAACTCTTTACTCTCTCTGGCCAGCAGCTGCGTGGGGAACTCACCCAAATCATGCAGCACCAATTCTTGCCATTCTTGCCTTTTAATGCACAAAGCCTACCTCCTTGTCTGACACACTTCAATTAGCAAGAACAGCAAGCAGAGATACAGAAGTAAAAAAAAAAAAAAAAAAAAAAAGCAAGGCTTGTACGTCTAGGGACTTTTCCAGAGCAGACAGTGATGATGGATTGGGCCTTTGCTCTTGTTTTGGCAGGTTTTGGTGTCTATGTACTGGGTCCTTAGGTCAGAATGGTACCTCTAACATAGTGTCATTTGTGCTAAGGCCTGGGGGCCTGTTACAGCAGGAAGATCCCAGGGGCTCTGTGGCCAGCTAGTCTACCCAACCCACAAACTCCAAGTTCAGAGAGAAATTTTATTTCATCCAGGTTTAGTGAGAAAATTCATCTCAGAAAATAAGTAGTGAGCTGGGCAGTGGGGGCACATGCCTTTAATTCCAGCAGAGGCAGGTGGATCTCTGTGAGTTTGAGGCCAGCCTGGTCTACAGATTGAATTTCAGGACAGCAAAGGTTACACAGAGAAATCTTCACTCACATTTATGGTTATTAGTATAACAAAAAGAAATGATGATAAGGAAAAGGGAAGCTTATGTTGGTACTACTTCTGCTGAGAGCAACCGATCTTGGTCCAAATAAAGCTATTTCTTATAAAAGTAGAAAGCCTGCTACTGTGTTAGTCTTCTATCACTACACAGAACACTTGCTGATAGCTACAGTTTCGGAGGTCCATGCCATGGTCAGTAAGCCCCATGATCAGTCTTTGGGCTGGGAGTGAAGTCACATGTCACGGCAAGGGTGCTTGGTACCTCGTCAGCCAGGAAGCTAAGAGGCAGAGGTGGGGACTGGAGTCCTAAAAGTCCCTCTAAGGACAGGTCTCCAAAGACCTGATGATCTCCCGTTAGTTACCTCTTCCCCAAAGTTCTATTACATCCCAAAACAGCACACCATGGGCCAAACCTTTGCCATGTAGACCTTAGGGGTGTTCATCCATTCCAAAAAGGGGCTGTGAGTTGTTTGAGACCTCCGCAGCTGGAGTCAACGTTCCATGTCTGTTACCATCTGTAGATTTTTGTCCCCTTTACATTACTGCCTACAAGGCAAAATTAAGAAGTAGGTGAATTTGCCGATAAAGACAGTCCTCCTCGCCTTCAAGCTTGCTTCTTCTATTTAATCTTATCCTATTTCATTATTTTAAAAAAATGATCTCTTCAGTAGGTATCTAGTTGATTCATTCAAATAAAGTATCCTGGATGTAATTATGTCCTCTCCAGGCACTGAAATGGCCAAAGGTTTTGAATCGTCTTTAATACGCTTATCTGTTGTCTGTTCATCCTCTCTGATGAGGCATCTGCCTGGTTTTTTGGTTTGTTTGTTTGTTTTGTTTTGTTTTGTTTTCTCACTTTCAATGAGCTGTTTTCCTATTGGTGGCTTCTAGGAATCCTTTCTGTATGCTGGATGTGAGTCCCTAACCTAGTAAATGCCTTGCTAACCTCCTCAAAGCCCAGAGCTTGCCTTTTCTTCCTTTTATTTATTTATTTTTTTTATTTCATGTGTATAAGTGTTTGCCCATGTGTATGTATGTGTATTATGTTCATCCCTTGTGCCTAAAGAAGCCAAAAGAGGACATGAGATTCCCTGGAACTGGAGTTACAGGCAGCTACTAGCTGCCACGTGAGTGCTGGAAATGGCGGTGAGCCATATGCTGCTGCCATTTTCTCTATAGCATTGCTTGTGTTTAATCTCTGAGCCATCTCTCCAGACCCCTTTCTTCTTTTAAATAGTGTCTTTGGCAAACCAAAAAGATCTTTTTAAATTAACAAACCCCAATTTATCAAACTGTTAAGATTGCTTCTCTGGTGTCAGATTTGTGAACTCCTTGCCTCTCTCTAGGACACATAGGATTCCCCTGGTGCTTTTCTCTAAATGTTGTAGTTTGTCTGATGTTTTTAACAACCTATGATCAACTTTGCATAAGACCCAAGATACAGGTCAAGTGTCACTGTTGCAACATCATTTTTTGAAGTATATCTTTTTCTGTTGAATTACACTTGAACTTTAGAGAACAGTCAGTTGGGTATACTTGTATGGGCCTTCTTTTGTTGGCTTTTCTTTTCCATTGACATATGTCCTTTGCCACCACAATGCTGTGTCTTGATAGCACATCCTAAGCTAGGTACAATAATTCTTTTAAAAGATCATTTTAGTTATTCTAGTCCCTGGATTTTCCATGCACATCTTAGAATGACCCTGTTGAACCATAAAAATTCCTGCTGAAAATTATGATAAAATTTCACCAACCGATCTATTAATTTGCTGTGTCTTCAAGTATATGGCTCTTTGAAGACTTTCATCAGTATTTCGTAGCATTGCCATGTAGATCTCATATGAACTTTGCTAGACTAACCCCAGGAGATCATCATTTTGGAAAGATATTGTGAATATTTTTAAAAACATTTGGTTTCTGGTTGTTTATTGCGAACACATAGAAATACAATTAAGTCTTGCACATCCCTGTGTCTCCTGGCTTCCCTTCTATACCAAATTTTATGAGGGTTCTTTTATTGCAAATGGATTTTTAAATTTGTTTATTTATGTGTGTATGCACTTGCCTGTGATGTGCACTGAGTACATGTGGGTACTGTTGAAGGACTGAATGCTAGAAATTGAACCCAGGTGCTCTGCAAAAAAAGTAAGGACTCTTAACCACTGAGCCACCTCTCCAGCCCCTGTTTTTTGACAAAAAAAAATTATCAAATAACTTTTCTCAGTCAACTGTATTTCTAGTATAAAGCCCACTTACTTATTCATGATACATTGTTAGTTTTTCCTGCGGATAAATTGGACTTTCTAGAATTTCGTTGAAGATTTGGCACCTACATTTCGGGGTGTATTGGCCAGTGGCGTCCTTACATTATATTCTCTTTATCTGCTTTGTATCATGGTATCACTGGCCTGATAGAGCGAGTTAAAAATGCATGTGGTGAGGTGTGTGGTTCACTCTTTTACATCACCCCTCCTAGGTGGTTGTCAGTGTCAAGGTGAAACTATCCATTTCCCTGCTGCTGAGAAATCAGGGCATTTCTGGACCAACAGTTACTACTGTGCTAGACTGAACTGGCTCAGGGAGACTTTTCAGTTTTCCTGTAACTGGCAGGTTTTCTGCCTGCTGCTGGAGACTAATGTCCAGAGACATTTTTTGGTCAATACAATTTGAGCATACTACTGACATCTAATAGGTAAATGCAGGGATATTAATATTGTTAACAAATACACAAGATAGCCTTCCCCTTTTCTAATCCAATATATTAGTGGTCTTGAAGTGAATCCTCTACTGCATCATTGCTGATTTTCTGTTTGCCCCATTCATCCACTCATTCATTTATTCATTAATTCATTCATTCCACCTGTACTGACATTTGCAGTTGTGACTGAGTCCAGTGTGGAACTCCTTTCTCTTAAGGTGTGGGGTCCTATATGTAGCAGCTTTATTTTCCATTCATTCAGATTTAAGACTGCTGCACCTTCTTTGTTTGTGAGTCAGTACCGGTTGATGGCAAAGTCTGTCATCTCCAGTCATTTTCTTTCCCTGGGGTCTGCCATGTCTGGCACCAACGCAGCAACTTCGGACTTCTGTTGGATCACATATTTGTTCCTTTCCTCATGGCTGCATCTAAATGCCTGACAGAAAACAACTTACAGAAGTAAGCGTTCACTTTGGCTCGTGGATCTGGAGCCACAGTCCTTCGGGCCCGGAAGGCCTATCTGCGGGACCAGCTGTTGTCACACAGTGGAAAGCAGAAGGAGGAGCTCGCCCCACACAGTTGCCTTTCTCCTTCTCCACTTTCACTCGTTTCTGAGACTCCAGCTCATGAGAAAGTGCCTCTGGTATTCAATGAGGGTCCTCACTAAGTTAATTCTCTCTAAGGACGCCTCTCCATGGACACACCCAGAGGTGTCCTCTCACTCCATGGACACACCCAGAGGTGTCTCACTCCATGGACACACCCAGAGGTGTCTCACTCCATGGACACACCCAGAGGTGTCTCACTCCATGGACACACCCAGAGGTGTCTCACTGATGCCCCAGTGCTTCTCAATCCAACCAGGTTGGTGGCCGAAATGAACTGTTCCACACGGTATCATCACAGTGTGTCTGTCTTTCTAAAACCCTTTTTCATTTCTCTTTTCCATTGTCAAATGATCCTTTATTGAACTGTTTTCCTTTGTAGGTTTTGTTTTTGGTTTGTTTGTTTGTTTGTTTTTCAGGACAGGATTTCTCTATGTGGCCTTGGCTGTCCTGGAACTCGCTCTGTAGACCAGGCTGGCCTCTGTAGTCCTCCAACAGTTGAACATTCCTGGATGCCATTGTGCTGTCCTCTAGAATGCATAGCAACATGGCTCACCACCCTTGCAGCCTGCAGAGGGAGTCCCAGTGCCCCCTTCAGAAACACAGAGGGTTCTGCAGCAGAGAGACCAGTCGTGTCCGTCAGGCAACCTCAGGGATCTTCTCATCAAGCATGCTGCCATACTTTGGGATTTTCTGTTTCTTTGTGTCTCTGGGTAGTCCCCGTGAAGATTTTGAGGATTAGGATAGAGGTGGGAATGTACTGTGTGCAGAATGATCACTGGAATCCATAGCCTTTCTAATGAATTGTTTTCTTAGAGTTGTCACAGTCTAGTCAGGCTTTTGTTTTGTTTGTTTGGAAACGCCCAGGGAGATGATGTTCGAGATCAGGCAGAACACTGACTCTCCCACCTTATCCCGGGCACATGACTTTGATCGTGCTGTGATCAAACCCAAATGACCTGGAAGAGGTGGCCAATGCTGGCTCACACTGTGCGGGTACTCACCTGGCTACACTGCTGTGTTTGGACTATGTTTCTTACTGCTAAGGACTCAGTTCATTTATGCTTTCCCTCCATTTTGACTAATTTACTTTCATTAGTTTATGCCATTTACACTTAAAATGAGTATTGATATGTTTAGATATGAGTATAGTATTTCATTACTTTTGTTCTCTTTTTACACAGCACGTCACACAGTATACCCTTTTGTCCACTCATCTTTACTTGCAAATGTTCATTGCAACGAGTCACTGGTCTGGTTCAAGGCCTCTGGTCAGCCCTTCAGCTCTCCCACACCCACATCACCAGGGCGAGCACCCGATGCCACAGCCAGCAAGGGGCAGAATCAGCTCTCATGACCTTGGGGCCAGCTGACCTGTGCCCATGCCAGCAAGGGCAGCTCTATTGTGCTGTCCAATCGAGGTGCAGGGCCCTCTCTCCCAAGTGTTACATCCAATAAGGGGCAGGACCAACTAGCTCTCCTGCTCTCATGCCCTCGGGCCAGCTCTCCCATCCACCTCAGGTGGCAGGGGCAGAGTGAGGGGAGGACATCTCTCCCTTGTCCACGCCTCTGCCCTGCAGATGATGTCTATTGCATTTTGATCATCACGTATGGACACATACACATGGGCACACACACGAGCACACACACACACACACACACACACACACACACAGGTACACACACACACACACGGGCACACACACACACGGGCACACACACACGGGCACACACACACACGGGTACGCACACACGGGCACACACACACATGAGCACACGCACACACAGGCACACACATCTTTGTATCTTTTTGGCTGTCCTAAGATTGCAATAGACATACTTAAATTTTCACAGATTACTTGGACCCAAAGTGATCTATAGAACCACAGACACCATCTCGGTTTTTCCCCCCACACTCTGTCCTATAGTGTCGCAGACATTGAAAACCTCATCAAAAGGTGTGACAGTTTTTGTTTTCAACCTTCAATTTTTTTTTTTTAATACCAGAATGATTCTCAACCTCATTCTCCAGCAAGGTAAGAATACTCCATGTCACTCCTGCCATGATTGTCCTTGCAACTTATCTTTTTTTTTTTTAAGATTTTATTTATTTATTTATGTACACAGTATTCTGTCTTCATGTATGCTGCAGGCTGGAAAAGGACACCAGATCCCATTATGGATGGTTGTGAGCCACCATGTGGTTGCTGGGAATTGAACTCAGGACCTCTGGAAGAGCAGTCAGTGCTCTTAACCACTGAGCCATCTCTCCAGCCTGTGACTTATCTTTTAACCTCACAGGTAAACAAGCCCTGAATTCTTCGTGCCTCCGGACAACCCCTTTTCTGGACCTTACTAAACCCTAGGGACCTCTGGCTTGAAAAGTGTGTTTTGTTTTGTTTTGTTTTGTTTTTCCTTGTCAATCAAGCATGAACTATCAAAGGGAATTCTTTGTCTTTGGAGGCAGCAGCATTAGGATTGGATAAAAATGTTTATAATCAATCATGTGGTTGTTGACTATATTGTGCTGGCCTTGAAACTGCCAGTCATTTAGGTCTTTGGAAAGGAGGGGAAGGACGACCAATATTTCTTAGAATACTTCCCTGTCGCATACATACATCTCTTAAAACTGCCCTGTGCAGCCCTCATGTGTGACAGCCTTTGTGGTCTCATAAATCTCTTTACATGCATATTTCATTCCTAAACGCACTTTTCTGTGCCTTTTAATATGTGAACACTGGCTAGGATGACTTTTTTTGCACACAGAACAAGACATTTTTAAAAAAATCAAAGTGGGGAGGGACAGATGGGTTCTAAACACATTGAACAGCGATTTGAGCCATAACTGGGAGAAGTCACTAGCAATGGACTGGAATCCTATGGTTGAAGTAGACATTCAGAACGTGGCTCGCAAGTCAAAGGTGTTTCCGTGGGTGTATTCTCTTCCCTGCCATTCCACAATGGAAGGATCGTTACTCTCCACTGAAGGCGAGGCAGCAGAGGCTCAGAGCGTGGCTGAAAAATGTGCCAGGCCCACATAGCCAGTTTGGTAGGGCTGACACTTCACCCTTCTCACTCTGGACATCAGATTGGGTGTCATTTAATACCTTCTCCTAGATAGGGACTTTGGGAGCAGAAAGTCAGGATTCAAATCCCAGGTTTGGTCCTTTCCAGTTCCATGACCTTAGCTGACCTGGACAATTCTGAGGCAATTGGAAGCCGAACAGCTAAAGAACTAGGCAGTGCTTCACTCTCTGCTTTTTGTGAGGGTGTGCCCACACTGTATGCTATCCCCTTTCCTAGTCACTGTTAGAAACCCAC
>CAJQZJ010031764.1:67569-83951 GCA_907164525.1 Lophiomys imhausi
TGGGCTTCAAAGGGAGCTGGAGAGAAATAAACATGATTTGTTTATTTAGTTGGCAATCTTGCAATATGGGGGCTGTTAACTTTCCATGAAAAAAAAAAAGCCTTTGGCTATTGAGGAAATGGTATTTTGGTATTTCAAGGCCGAATAACGACATCAGGTTCAAGCAAGACTCTTTCTGACTTGGAAACCTGGATCTCATGTACAATCTACATATTATGTAAAAAAGAAAGAAAGAAAGAAAAAGAAAAAAGAGGTAGCGTGAGAGATGTTGAATGTACTTAATTGTGTTTTGGAGATTGGTGAAGAAAAGGCAAAATAGCAACGTGGGTGGTGAGGTGAAATGTCTCCTACCTACTGCAGGGGGCCTAGAATAATGGAGTTTCCTTTTGTGTAAAGAACAAGCTTGTCAGTGGGGCTCTAGAGATATGTTAGCCATGGTGTCTTGGTATTTTTTAAGCTTGTATTTCTTTCTTAATGAAGATCAGAGATTTTTTTCTCTCTCCCTGATTTGAGGGTTGGTGAACTCGGTGGGTAGTTAGCACATTCTGATGATTAATGAAGTTTCCCTAGACAATAGGAGTCCTGTCAGGAAATCTAGTGGGAGATTGATGGCTATCACCAGATTGAGTGCTGCTGGAGTTGGGCAGTCGTGGACTGCCGTCGGTTCCTTGCATTCTGGCTGTAACCCGGGTCCCGCTGCTTGCCTTAGGTCTGGAAAAAAAGAAGAAGTATGGTGAAGCTGAACAGCAACCCTGGAGAGAAGGGGGCCAAGCCGCCTTCGGTGGAGGATGGTTTCCAGACGGTCCCTCTCATCACGCCCTTGGAGGTTAATCATTTACATCTGTCTGCTCCTGAGAAGGTAATAGGTGATCTTCCTTACCTTGTCTCCCGGGTTACCCCAACCCAGGAACCCAAGTAGCAAAAGATTTTTACCCCCTCAAACCCTTCTTTCTCCCAGTCACCAAATAGACTCCCTTCCTCGGAAAATATTCTACCCAGAGATGAGACATTTCTTGTGTTGTTGCAGATTTATGATGTTTGCTTATATCCACACATACAGACAAGAAAATTAATGTTTTCTTGTTAAGATTTTACCATGGCAGATGAAAACACATAAGCTTCTACATGGTGATGAAGAAAAAACAAAAAAAACACCAGTCTTAATTTTCTTGAGGTGTTTTGAAAATCGATTGGTATAGATGGAAGGCTGAGACCTGGAGTCAGTCGAAAAGCTCTCTATTTGCACCTGCCGAGGTCTCACCCCTTTAACAGGAGTTGGTTACAAAACCCCTCTTCAGAGGAACCGGTGCATCCTGGTAAAAAGCGGGATGCATCACAAAGGGTGGGGAGGGGCTGGGGTAGGAGTGGGAGGGCAAGGTAGAAAGGCTGAGCTGCGGAGGAGAATATCCAAATTGGAGTTTTGAAGGTGAGTAAAAAGCTTTACAGGTTTGGGGAGGGGAAGAAAGGTATTTAAGGCAACAGTGAAAGCGAATGCTCAGAACGTGGGACACTCCCAGGGACACCACTGCTGCAGAAGAATGTCTGGAGAGATGAGGCTGGGAAGCGGCCTCTGGCTGATGGCACATCTCCTGACGTGAAGAATGGAGGAGGCAGAGGGGTGTCATCCCACGGACATGAGTAGGAGAGAGTCTGTAAGGTCTGCCTGAGAGAGCAGAGGCTTTAGGAAGTGAGCTATTACACATCGTGAGAGGTTTGCAAGTAAAGGACCCTGTTCCCAGGATGGAGACTGAACAATGGATCATTTCATCTGTTCGATTTTTCCCCCCATTGGCATCTCCAGGAGGGCATTGTGCGTCTTAACCACTTGGCTCCATCCAATCAATGAAGAGGAACTAAATAGAGATAAGGCACTGTCGGATTGGCTGGGCTGAGTCATTTGTTTTTAAAAGCACAGAGGTTTTTGATAGAAGACTGTGTCAAGGTGGGCAGTAGAAATAGAGTTGTTGAGCTATTCTGAGAAACTAGCAAAGCCTTTAAAAATGAGCGTTGAACACACCATTGCTGCTAAGGAAATGGGAAGAGATGGTATTGAGAACTCCAGGCACATCAGACACACTCAGTTGTTCTTTGGTGGGGGGGTTGTTTGTTTGTTTGTCGTTTGTTTTACTTCATATTAGAAACACAAGGCCATTCAGAAACTCCTGTTGTTGAGGTCGCACACACACCCAGAGCAATTCTGTCAGAATCTCTGGGATGAGATCCAGTTATCAGCACAAATGTGGTCTCCCCAAATGATCCCCCGTGTGTAGCTGAAGTTGAGCAACACTCTGCTTCAGACCCGTAACACACCTGGGAGTCTGCGATTGGACACTCACATTATAAGCCAAAGTTTGGGGTGGTCCAAACGCATGGAAAAACCAAGTGGGACTGTTGGGTCCTGAATCCAGCAGTCAGAACCTCCCAGTCATGTACATGTGGCTACTAACTTGCAGACCCACAAGATGAGGTTCTGCAAATAGTAGCCACATGCACTTGTCTGAGAGGTGTGTGATGAAAGGGGACACTACTGAGGCCACCTCCCCGGAACCTCGCACCTCTCTCGCTTTAGTCTCCTAATTCCCACTGAGGTTTTCCTCTGTCACTGAGCAGCCAGCCCAGATGTACCAGGAAGTAATCCCAAAGCCAACATAATCAGCTCTCTCACGGTGGTGTATGTGGAGACGCAGTGAGTCCCTGCAGAGTTATGCCTCATATTCCCTGTGGTGCTCCTAACAGACTCTTTCTACTGGGTGGGTATTGGTTTCCCCTTCTGTGGAGCAAAAAAAGCTCATTGGTCAGGTTGTCAGAACAAAATCAGATATGGCATCAGATGTCAAGTGGCACAAAGCCAAGAATGAAAGAAGAGTAATTAGCATGGTCAAGAGCTTTTCAAAATCCCAAGTACTGTCCCAAGCATATACAGGCTCATACACACACGGGAGGGGGGGAGGGGAGATTTCAGTCTCTCACTAGTAAATAGAATCTGGTAAAGGAAGCTATTTTGATTGAATGTTTAAAGAAACTCAAATACAGATCAGTAATGTAACTTGTCAAAGCAAAGTAAAGCACACGGAATGTAGAAACTGGGCAGTATTGTTCCAGAACCTTCCATTTCAGGAACAAGGAGAACTGTCTGAAATTCCACAGACTTGACCGCTGCTTCTGAGTCAGTAACCTACAGTATGGATCAATTCTCCTTTAGATCTGTGTCTCTGATTAGGGAATTTTCTTAATAGTTTTTCTGGGCTGATACACTTAGATTTCATGACTATTTGTTTCAACTTTTCAGGGCAGGAGATTAGACCTAATGTATCATACATGCTAGGCAAGAGCTCCACCCCTAAGTAATCTCTCCAGTGCAGACTTTATGGTCTTCACAAGAGAAAAGATCATCAACCCTGCACCCCAACATCAGAAAAAAATGTATTAAAGGTGAATTCCAGTCCAGAGAACAGTTTCTCTACATGATAGTTACCAGCAAGGACTGGGAAGCTTTTTAGCTGAGTTCAAATCTTTGTTTCTCTTTTATTGGTATCCCCTTAGCTAAGTGTTCTGACAATTTCCTTTCTTTCTTTCTTTCTTTTTTGTTTTGCTTTGAATTTGAGATATAGTCTCTCTACATAGCCCTGGCTGTTCTGGAACTCACTATATAGACCAGGCTGGCCTCGAACTCGCAGAGATCTGTCTGCCTCTGCCTCTTGAGTGCTGGGATTAAAGGTGTGCACCAACCCATCTGGTTCCCTGACAAGTTCCTTGAACTACCCTGGATTTGGCTTCCTTATGTGTAAAGTGGGGATAGCATTGGGATTCACAGGGGGACTATGAGAGAAGGGGTAATGTGAGCCCTTTGATTAGGTCCCAGTGGGACAGTGTTTAAAGCTAAGATAATGTCAGTAAAATCACTTGTGCCTTGTGTTAAAACATAGTTTTCCCTTTAGAAACTCCAAGGCATGAAGTCCACTTGCTAAGTAACATGGAAAACCATGTTTGGATCTATACACCAAACGCTTTAGTATTGTGATATATAAGTGTTAGAAATCCCTTTGGAGGAGCTAGCAAGGTGGCTCAGTGGTGAGGAGTGGTTTCTGTTCTTATAGAGGACTCAAATTTGCATTTCAGCACCCACAACCAACTGTAAGTCCAGCCCCAGAGAGATCTGACACCCTCTTCTGATCTCTATGGGCAAACACACACACACACACACACACACAACACACACAAAAGAAAGAAAGAATGGATAAGAAAGAAAACACTTTGATAGCCTAATGGGAAAGATGAACATCTTAGTCTATTTTCTTTCTTTTTTCTAAATATTTTTAAATTATTCCTTGAGAATTTCATGTATGTATGAAATGTCTTTTGATCATATACACTCCTTCCAACTCCTCCTAGATCCCCTTCCAAAATGACTTCCTCTGAACTTCAGTCCTCTTTGTCTTCTTTTAAAAAAATAGCCCACAGAGTCCAATTAATGTTGTCCAAATGCACATAGGTGTAGGACCATCCACTGTGGACACAAGGAACCTAGTAGAGGCCTGGCCCACAAAGAAAAATTAGTTCCTCCCCCAGCAGCCATCAGCTGCCAATCCTACTCAGCTGTGGGTTGGGCTTCATGAGCCTCGCCCTCATTCATGCTGGAATCTTGCTTAGACGGTTTTCTGTTGTCAAACAGAAGCCTGGGTCTGGATACTTTGTAAATAAAAGAGCTGCAGCTAGCTTGGTTTTGGAGACTTAGAGGTGCAGAAAGCACAGTCCCAGGGGAACATGGCAGGGACATCGTGCTGGGAGCCTGTGGAAGACGGAGAGACTAATCATATGGTGAGACAGAAAGCAAGATACTTACTTGGCTCTGAGGAATTAGCTGGACACCTAGAAGAACCATATTCATTCCTTCTGAGGGCACTGCCCCCGCCCTGTGACCTCATTGTCTTTTACTAGACCCTGCCTCTTAAAGGTTCCATGTCTCTCAACATAGCTATCCTGAGGACCCAGTTCCAACACATGGTCCTTTGGGAGACACTCAGGCTATATCCAAACCATAGTGAGCTTCAGACTCCATCCTAGGTGGGGCCCTGGGGTGGTTCCCTAAGATAGTGTCACTGCCTTCAGGGTTCTCACCCTGACCAATGTGGCAGAGGTCGGTGGCTGCCTCAGGAGCCGGTGGTCTGGCCTCATAGGTCATTGTCTGTATCTCTTGCATGGCATCCAAAGTTCTACACTGCTCCTAAGACATTTTCTCAGAGTGATGACCCTGTCTCTTCCCCCATGTGACACACCCTCAATCCCTTACCTTGGCATCCCAGGTCTTTTGTTACACAATTTCCATTTCTTATATTCCCGCTTTGTCACCCCTCCATGAACAGCAACTCCTTCTAGAAGTTACTCTGCCTCTTATGTGGACATTTGGCAATGTCTGAAAGAAGACATTTTTGCCAGTTATAGCCAGAATCTATGGTGTCTACTGATAGGGGCCAGGGATTCTGCTCTATGCACTATGGTGCACATGATGTCTCCATCTGTCCTCCAAGAGAGTTATTCTGCCCCAAATGCCAACAGAGCACACACAGAAACCAAGGCTCAGATCCATGGGGTGGCATATCTAAATATCACAGACAAGGAGAGCACCATGGTTAGAAGCTGTACCTGGCACCCCAACTTTCTCCTGCAGTTCTTCATGCTCTCCAGGATTCTGGCTCTACTCCTTCCTCAACATATCCTTCTTAGTTGTGCTGCTTTGATAGGACAATGTTCATCTTCCTAAGCCAAATTCCAACAGGAGGTCCCTTGGACACCTTCTCTGACCACCATCAAGTATAGCCGTGGTTATAACAATCATACTGGAAGATACACATTCACCCATTCTCCTAGAAAATCCTGTGCTTGGCTAAGTATACACACCCATGAAGAGACAGGGAGCAGGTTGGTGGGAGATGCTAGGAGATGGGGAGACTTGGGAGATAAGGACAAAAAGGTGAGCATCAGGTTAGCCCTGTGTGAGAAGGAAGGAGTTTAATTCAGGAGGACAATGGAATCTGGAATCTGTTCTACATTTATGGTGGAGCCTGTGGGCCACCCTCCAGACAAAGGACAGGTTCAGCCCCTTGGCGGCTCCTAAGAAATTTTCTCTTCACTTCCATTTGTTGTTCTAGGGAACACTGGAACAGTTAATTCTGGTAGAAATGACAGGTTCCCTGCAGGTGCAGTGAGAAGAGAGAGAAAGAGCAGAGGCAAGAGCCTGACTAGAAGCCACGGCTGTAGCATGGAGCAATGGTACTTCTAGGACTGGCAGCATGGGAATAGTAAGAATAGTAAGATTCTCACCAAGACCTGATGCCAAGGTGGCTTGAGGAAAACTTACTTCCATTTGCCCACATGGCCTGAGGTCACTGGATCTGCCTGAACAGCCTTAGTCCTGCCACAGAGCAGGAAGAAGAAAATTTTTTTTAGATAAGATTCCCTCTTCCATTTTTAAAAATTTCATTTCTTCGCCAGACATGTGGGGGAATAGACTCAAAACCAAGGAGGCAAGTGTCTTCCACAGGAGGGATCTCCTGAAAAGTTGGTGTGGTGTTTGAATGAGAATGACCTCCACAGCCTTATCTATTTGAAGGCCCGATTCCCAGTCGGTGGACCTGATTGGGAAGGATTAGGAGGTGTGGCCTTGTTGGAGGAGGTGTGTCACTGAGGGTGGGCTTTGAGGTTTGAAAAACCCAAGCCATCCCCAGTTAGCTCACTCTCTGCATTACGTTTATGGATCAAGATGTAAGCTCTTAGGTACTGCTCCAGTGCCACACAACCACACTCCCTAACATAATAATGGGCTCACCCTCTGAAACTCAAGTCCCAATAAATTCTCTCTTCTGTGAGTTGCCTTGGTCACGGTGTCTCTTCACAGAGATAGAAAAGTAGCTAAGGCAGTTGGGACATTCAATTCTACCTCTGGGGCCTTCTCACCACAAAGAAACAGGTACACTGGAAAACTGTGTGACGTTTCTACCCACGATTCCCACTTTGCAAATGCAGAAGTGGGTTCAGAGAACAGACCTGCTGTCTCGGTACTTACCCAAAGAAAACTGCAGCTGAACTCTGCACATCATAGATGTCCTGGCAATCCCAGCAGGTGCATGGCAGGGCTGTAGAAAGCAGTCCACAGACAAACACGCTCACCTCAGCAAAGTCCCAAGTCAATCATGTGCTTGCTGAGCCAGCTGCCAGGTTCCAGCTAAGACCTTTTACTTTCTGCTAATTGTTACGTTTTCCTGAATCTTGGGGGTGGATGGCTCACCTACATTTAGGAGGAGAGGAATGGAGATATTCTAAAATCAATTATTGTCATCTGACATGCCTCAGAGTTTGTAAGAGTACCAAATTCATGGTAGAACACATGCAGCTTATAAACCTAGAGAGCTGGGTTCAAGTCTTTGCCAAGCTGCTTATCTGTCGTGAGGCTTCTTGTGGGTTGTTCAGCCTCTCTGGGCTTTGTGCTGTTGGAGCTGTAAGGTAGGCATAGTATCCACCTAACAGGTTACTGTCAGAGAAAAAACTGTGAGAAGTATCTAATGGGCTTCATTGGGCCATGGCATAGGGAGGGCTCATTGTTCCAGATTCCTTCCTTTCCCTGGACACTCAGAATATGTCACCTAATGCAGTGTGTTGTGGAAGAAGACTATAAAAGAGGAACATGTGAGAACGACAAGTTTCAAGAATGAGGGCTGGGAGAGATCGGACTCACACAGGGCCGACCTGGAAGGGTCCCGGGTGGGAGCAGTGGATTACCGTTCAGAGGCTGTGTGCTTTGCCCCCAGCCCTTCCTTCCTTCCTTTCCTCCTTAAGACACCGGGTCTGAGAAGTGTCAGCCCAGGGAGCAGCTCCACTCATGTGCAGGACAGCCTCTCCATCCCCTGCTCTACACAGAGGCTCCCACACTGGGTGAGGTTCAGGCAGTTCCTGCAAATAGGTAAAAATTTGTCCTTTGTAATTTAAGAAAAATATCAATTTTAAACAAAAAAAATATTGACAATGCATATGTTGGTCATTTTGGGGAAAATATAATCTCAATTCATGCTTTTTGAATGTTAATTTGAGTATTTTTAAATTAGCAGATAGAGTAATGGGTTTAACTGCAACACTTTCATATGTGCATGTCTTTATATTTTGTTCTTATTCATTCCCTACTGTCTTCCCCATTCCTGCACCCTCCTCTGCTAGCTCCCTTCTTCCCTCTATAGTCCCCTCTCTTCTGCTTTATTTATTTTTATTTTATATGTGTGCATGCTTTGCCTGTATGTATTTCTGTACGCCATGGTGTACCTGGTGCCCATGGAGACCAGAAGAAAGTGTTGTGTCCCCTGGAACTGGAGTTACAGACAGTTGTGAGCGACCATGCGGGTGCTGGGAATCAAACCCATGTCCTCTTGAAGAGCAGCCAGTGCTGTTAACCACTGAACCACCTCTCCAGTTCCCCTTCCTTCTGCTTTTAGGTCATATATATTCACTGGCTCCCCTGACCTCTCTCCTGTTAAATTCCTTCCTCCTGCTCTTAATACAGTCCTGTTGGCTGCATAACTTCATGCAGAATCTTTCAGCAGCTATTTGACATTGTTTATGAAATTAAACTGGGAATATCGCCTGACTTTTGAGTTTCTTATTGGTAGAAACATATCCTACAAGCATTTTTTTTCAGTTATACAATACTCTATAGATATCATCAAAAAAGTGGGACTGATTTGGACTATTGAGGAGAAAAGGCTGCTTAGGTGAACACCGATGGAAACTCTGAGCAACTATGGTGAGGATGAGGTAGAGATGCCCAGTGGGGAAGAGACAACTGTAGCTTGCTCCCTGAGAACATATTCTAAGACTGTGGCATGTGGCCTCACACATAAAAACAATGTTCCTAAGTTTTCATCTCTCTCCCTTTTTTTATATTGGTACATGAAAACTGAACATATTTCTGGGGCAAAAAAAAAAATGTGATTTTTAAATTATATGTGTGGGTATACACCCATGAGTGTCCTGTTCTCCAAGGCCAGAAGATGACATTGGATTCCCTGGAGCTGGAGTTGCAGACATCGTGAGCCACTTGATGTGGGTGCTGGGGTCCAAACTCTGGTCTTCTGAAAGAGCTGTAGGTGTTCTTTTGTTTGTTTGTTTTTTGTCTCTCAAGACAAGGTTTCTCTGTGTATCCTTGACCGTCCTGGAACTCACCCTGTAGACCAGGTTGGCCTCGAACTCAGAGATCTGCCTGCCTCTGCCTCCTGAGTGTTGCCATTAAAGGTGTGCGCCACCACCAACCGGCCAGTAGGCACTCTTTTTTTTTTTTTTTTTTTTTTTAAGATTATTTATTTATTGTGTATACATTGTTCTGCCTGCATGTACGCATTCACTCCAGAAGAGGGCACCAGATCTCATTGTAGATGGCTGTGAGCCACCATGTGGTTGTTGGGAATTGAACTCAGGACCTTTGGAAGAACAGCCAGTGTTCTTAACCTCTGAGCCATCTCTCCAGCCCCCAGTAGGCACTCTTAAGCAGTCTCTCCAGCCCCCAAAATGTGATGTTTTGATGCATACATGAATTATATAACAAAATATATACAATGAAATATTATTTAGCCATAATAGATTAAAATCTTTTCAGTTTTGACAACCTGAATGATCTTGGAGGACAGATAGTATGTGTGTGCCTTCATTGCTAAGTTCTTGAGAAATGCAAGTGGGGTTTATGGAGGTCATTTGAAGACTTTAAGTCTGTGGCATCCAGTTTTGTAACCACGAGCACACACCAAACTTTTGTTTCAAAAAGTCACTCCTATCTCACCAAATGTGAGGCAGCATGGGCGAGCTGACTTGCTCTCTTCCACTTGGGTGAGCCCCTGTGGAGAGTTACTGAGCCAGGAGCTAAGACAGTGTATTGAAGCACTGCTGGCCATGCTTGATTTATATTTTGTCTCTAAAAAAGCAAAGGCCTGGCAAAGAAAAGAGCCCTGGGAAGAGCCCAGAGCTGCGTGGCAGCTTCATATTAGCACTCTGCTTTTGACTCATCTTGCTCTGTGATGTGGGCCAAATGCCTCCCTTTTCTCTACGTCAATCTCCTGGTGTGAAATTGATGGCACTGTATAGACTGCCACTAGCTCTCTGGGCACAGGTGCCTGGACCAACTTTCAGGATGACCAGGGAAGATCTAACCTAGGCGGGTAGGTATGAGGTGAGGCTCAACAGAAACAAAGGGGGAAGATCTGAATGAGGACTCCACCCCCACCTGGCCTTTTTGTCCTCCCTTCCTTTGTCCTAGCCTCTGGCAGCAGCATTTGTGGAGCCCTTCAGCATCCAGTGTCCTCAGGACTAGAATGTGTGAGGTGGCACCTGACCGGATTCAGCACTGTCTCCTAGCAACTAGTGAGAGCTGTGGTCTCCATTGTCTCTAGGCCTCAGAAGCTCACCCACACCAGAGTTCATGAGAAGGCTGAGGTTCAGGACAGGAAGCTTTGACGGGAGCATCCAGCACCTAGTGTAGCACTATCTCCAAAGGTGGGGATTGACAAGGAAGAGCTTGATGCTGCTGTTTGCTCATTGGCTCAACAAGCGCCCACTCTTGGATTTGGACTAGAATTCTTCAACTGGAAAATAGGAAGGCTAGCAATGACTTTAAGAGGGAGACTCAAGGACTGGAAAGAAAGATGAAAATTAAAGCAGCAGCCAGGCAGTGGTGCACAAACCTTGTCCCAGCACTTGAGAGACAGATGGATCCCTGAGTTCAAAGACAACCTGATCTACACTGAGAACCCTGTCTTGAAAAACAAACAGAAGGAAGGAAGGGAGGGAGGGAGGGAGGGAGGGAGGGAGGGAGGGAGGGAGGGAGGAAGGAAGGAAGGAAGGAAGGAAGGAAGGGAAAATGAAAGCATTCCCTCCTTGATAGTGTCCTCACCTAATGTGCCCGCAGTCCCTCACCCTGTTGCAGGGATGAGCTGTGGCTACAGTGACGGTCTGTTTTTGGCTTATGCAAGCCCAAGTCATAATAATACAATCTCACTCCTTGTCAGCACTTCTGCACTTTCATTTATTGTTCCTGCCAATCCTGGGGACTTGCCATGTGGGAACTTCTTCATTATTGATAATCTGGGGAAGTAGTATTTTAAATTTTTATGATCTGCACTTGAAGCCATCTGATCCGGCTCAAAGGATCTGGCCTTGCCAATGAAGTGGGAGTGGGGGAGATAGAAGCAGGTCAGGGGTTAGGACATCCTTTGGAAATGAATAATTTACCCCATTTTCCCAATGTCGATTATATTAAATTATATTCCTCACATTAGCAGCTTGAAAGGACAGTGGAGGCCCAGTGTGTAAACAGAAGAAAGAAACAAAGTGACTTTGCCCGCACCCACAACATCTGAAAACCTGGAGCCCCGTTTTTTAAATGTCTGTATACCTTACTTTTAATAATTAAAAGGCTAGAAAGGATTTTCATTTTCATTCCTCTCCACCCCACCTTCACCCCATTACATTACAAACCAAGTCAAGGCTCTCAGGGTTCTGTCTTGTTCTGTTTTCTTCAGACAGACATGACTGTTTCTGATTCCACTCACAGGAACAAAGCACGGAGCTTCAAGTTACTCCTGACAGCACTAGACTCCAAGAACTTTATAGGTGCCTTTCCGGTTCTGCCCTCACCACAGCTTCCTCCCAGTGGCCAGGCTGTTCCTCCAACACTGAACCCTCAGTAGGCTGCGCTGTTGTTTACCATCCTTCTTCAGCGCCTTGTGCCCATAAGGCCATCTCTCTATGATGCTCAGGATAACCTTTTCAACCTCTTCCTGTCCCTCCAACTTCATCTCTGCCACTCCCCTTGTGACCCTGTTCTCTGGCCACCCAAGATGCCTCTGTGTGTGTGTGGGGGGAGGGTTGCCAGGTGTCAGCCTCCTCCCTCCATCTAGAAAGATCTTTTCTTTGGGTCTAGAGAGGCAGGAATGGATACGTGCAAGAAGCATGTCTAGAGCCAAATTAAGGGAGAGGTAAAGGAGGTGCAAGGAAGTGTAACTAGATAAATGTGTTAATTTGAGGATATTTTGGACAGATGGCAACTAGAACGAATGGACTGCTGGAATAGATTTAGAAACGGAAGGGGGAAAAGCGGGTCATGCATTTGATTTGAAATAAACAATGGAATTGTCTTGGTTAGAGTTTCCATTGCTGTGATGAAACACCATCACCAAAAGCAGCGTTTGCAGGAGAGGCTTTATTACATCTTTCAACTTACAGTCCATTATCCAGGGAAGTCAGGCAGGGACTCAAGACAGGAGCTGATGCAGAGGCCATAGAAGGGTGCTGATTTCTGGCCTCTTCTTCATGGCTTGCGCAGCCTCTTTTCTTAAAACACCAGGACCACATGCTTGGATCCACATGGCACCACCCATGGTGAGCTGGACCCTCCCACATCAACCATTAATCAAGAAAACGCCCCCACAGTCTTGCCCACAGGCCAATCTGGTGGGAACATTTTCTCAATTACGTTTCCTCTTCCTGAATGACTCTAGGTTGTGTCGAGTTGACATAAAAACTGGCCAACACAGTATGAATAATGTTATTTTCAAGCCCAGATTCTCTAGGCATGAAAGCGCAGGATGGTGGTGGGAGGGGGGGATTGAGTCGGAGCCCTGCAGCTTGAACGCCGCCATGGTAAATGTGGGTGTGGATCAGAGAAAAAGCCTCCAGTAGGCTAAGTGAGTCTGACTGCGCTCTGAGTAGCCGACCGCACTGCGAGCGGTGAGAATGAAAGATGCACTCAGCGAGATGGTGCGAGTAAGGATGCACCGGATCTGAGCATATGCAAGGACTGAGAGTGGCCGAGAACTTGCTCTGTGAAATCCCAGAGCCATCCTAGCATGAAGAGGCCAAATGGAAGAAGAGAGGCCGTAGGAGGGCTGATCAGCTCGGAGGAAAAGAACCGGAAGACATCTGCAGGCCGAGGGAGCAGAAAGTCTCGAGGAGAAGAGGGACAGCAGGCTTCTGCACTTAACAGGACTGCTTCCAGAATAAACCATCTGGTAGGGAGATGTCCTAAGTTAGAAATGCATACAACAACCCACAGAGCCTGCTGAATGGCCAAGCTTAGCAATATAGCGCTCAGCAAGAAGTATTGTTTCCTCATTCTGGCTGCGGCTCCAGCCAATCAAGAGATCTAGCCTGGGAAAGACCAAATGGCAAACTTTCAAGTTCAGTGTCCGTGGACTGTGTAAAGCCGATGGATCTTAAGTGGAACCGTGGTACGCTGGAGAGCGTCTAGAGCTCAGGACGAGGGCAGTGCAACGGCTACTTATTCCAAGCAGAAGGGCCTAGCTGTTTGAGATGGACTTGGGGTTCTAAGGAAATCCCTCACAGTCACCTTGAAGTACTTTGCAGCAGCTCTTGGAGAACATTTGGCTTTAAAAAATAAATTTAAAAATTTTTTAAAAATTAAAGGAACAGCCGGGCGGTGGTGGCGCACGCCTTTAATCCCAGCACTTGGGAGGTAGAGGCAGGCGGATCTTTGCGAGTTCGAGGCCAGCCTGGTCTACAAATTGAGTCCAGGACAGCCAGGGCTATACAGAGAAACCCTGTCTCGAAAAGCCAAAAAAAAAAAAAATTAAAGGAACAGATGTGAGAGGTGCTTACAGCCAAGCAGAGGCACCTGACTGTCCCAGAAGCTAAAACAATTTTTTTCATTAGAAAAATTATCCAGGAACCCTGAAACATTTCACTAGCAGTCAGAGCAGAAGAAGAAGCAGATGAGAGGGCTCTTGCCCCAAGACTGCTCCAACTCAGCCCCTCCAAGTGAGAAATGTGTGTATTTAAAGACAATATCTTCTATAGTGATTGAATTAATTAAATGTTAGGTCTACCCTTATTTGAAGACATCAGTGGAGTCCCACAGTGTCTATAAAGCCTACCGGGGTCTGGTCTCTTGTGTTTAATGTGGTATCTGTGGGACCCACCATGGGCTTGTGACGTTGCCCTGCAGTGTCCCCATTTTAACGAGCCACAGGGCATCCATCCTCCTGTTGCCAGACTTTGGCTTGCTCCTAGTTTGCGGCCACTGTGAAGAATCTTCTCTGTGTGCTCTTGGTTGCCTTCCACGGGACCTATTACGCTTTCTCAGCTGACTTAATGCTGATGCAGGAGACCTGTTGGCTCGAGTACGCTTCCTCAGTGTTTGGTCTCACTGAAGCCTGAGAACACTTTTGTTTCATTTTTGCGAGTCTTTTTGAAACCCATTTGTATCAGACACAAAACTTTTACCCTCAAACAGCAGGAAACCCACACCAAATTGGACGAAACCCTGAAAAGGATGTATTTTGCACCGTAACTGCAGGGTTCAGCACGGGTCCAGCTTTGGGCAAGTTGCAATCCAGGGGATGGGATGTTCTCAGGCCTGTCTCCACTCTCTGGGTGTCTCCCGGCTGCAATTACCTTTGTTGTCCTCCTGGATGTTCTTGGAATAGTGACAATTGCTACCTCAGTGCTAGAACTTAAGTCTCTACTACAACGGGCAAGGAAAAATGCCACCTCAGGGTTCCCGTGGAAACCGATACTGCCTCTTCTCACAAGGACATAGTGCTGCTTCATATCTAATTTATCCAAGCCAAGTGATGTGCTGACATTGAGATAGTGGTCCCTGGCTGGCTGGATCTAACTGGGGACCATCATGGTCATTAATGGAGAGGAAGATGCCACCAGATCATAAGTGGGGCAGGGGTAAGGTCCTTAAAAGAACCCCCGGGAGATGTGGGCTTAGGAAGCATCTTAGAGTTTGTATTGCTGCGACAAAACACCATGACCAAAAAGCAATGTGGGGAGGAAAGGGTTTATCTGAGTCAAGTGTCACATTGCTGTTCATCACCAAAGGAAGTCCCGATAGGAACTTGAACAGGGCAGGAACCTAAAGGCAGGCGCTGATGCAGAGGCCATGGAGGGGAGCTGCTTACTGGCTTGCTCCACTTGGCTTGTTCAGCCTGCTTTCCTACAGAACCCAGGACCACCAAGCCCAGGGGTGGCCCCACCCATCGTGGGCTGGGCCCTCCCCTATTGCTCACTAATTGAGAAAATGCCTTATATCTGGATCTCACAGAGGCATTTCCTCAACTGATGACTGTGGCTGGTCAAGCTGGCATACAAAACCAGCTAGCACAGGAAGCAAAGAGATACTAGAGAAACGCAACCTCAAGCATGTCGGCCAGAACAGGGGCCCCTTCTAATTTATACCAAATTTATTCCCGCTGCTGTCTTGAGCCAATGCAAATTCATTACCTCGGAGTTTTTGTGAGCCAGTCTTAGTGTGCTAAGTAAGGGTGCTGTGATGAGGGTAGCTGGCCTGCCTGCTCACTTACCGAGGCTCATCTGAGTTGTTGGATGAATTCCATTCCTTGTAGGACTGAAGTCCTCATTTCTTGTTGGCTGTGGATTTTGGCTTGCCCTCTCACCCTGTCAGGGTCAGTAGATGGTCTTCCCCTCTTCTCTAGAGTTCTAGACATTATTCAGTCATGGGAGGGCCTCTGTGAGGCAGTCTGTAAAAAGAACACAAAAACAGAATAGCACCAAGAGTTCCCTAGGCACACCAGGGAAGCACCACCTATGAAGTTCCTGGAGTCAGGCTGCTCTCAGGGGCAGCACAGAGCTCGACGCTTTGATCCTGTGGAGTGGCACCAGAAGCAGTCCCCTGTAACAGCAACAGGTACCCCATTTAGTATGAGAAAGAGAAAGTATAAAGGGGTTATGCGCATGGCCAGGGCTCTGCATCCTCAGGCGAAACCTTACAGCTCAGTGAGCCGCCATGTTGTCCCCAGTGCCAGAACACTTGGCAATAATTACAGATTACTTGTCAGGTTTCTTTTTCTCCTACTCAGCCCACAAAGTGGGATGGAGGCCCATAAATGCCTTGTGAGGTGGGCTGCACATCTTGGTAAAATATGCTCCCAAAATAATCAGACTGAGCGCAATGAGATGATGCAATGGGCTGAAGAAGTGCCTTCATTTTTCTTTGTGCAAATCCCCAGATCGTATTACAGTTAAGAGTATGCGCAAAGATGAACCACTGGGCCTGTCAACAGCCAATCACGGGTCAAGGAGGATCTCACGGGTGGGCTTACGCCTCCCTGTTGAACTATTGGTTACTGATGGATTCTGGATATGGGACGGTCATCATCTTCAGTTGTGGATCAAACAGTGAATCAAATCCAGAATCCTGAATCCAGTGGGCACACAAATGGTCCTGGTTAAAATAAGTGGGTGACAAAACAAAAAGGTATAAGTGTGAGGCATGACAGGGGTGGGAGGGAGATTTACAAGGGAGGGAGGGGTGAAAATAGGCAGGATGTGCTATGTACATATGCGAAATTGTCAAAGAATGGATT